>OX336903.1:2746334-3063084 GCA_946959425.1 Argyrosomus regius
TCAACCAATCGTGGCCCTGGCTGGTGATGATGTCATTCTACCATGTCACCTTGAACCTCCCATCGATGTCAGATTCAGAGACCGTGGTGTGGACCAGAACTGATTTAGACCCAAAGTACATCCATTATCACGAAGATGGACGACTCGACTTCAGTGAATCAAAATCCATCTTATAATTTGCGCACCAGTCTGTTTGTGGATGAACTGAAGAACGGAAACGTCTCCATGAAAATCTTCAAAGTGAAAATTTCTGATACAGGAAAATATTTTTGTAGCCTTGTATTCATTGAAGAAGAACACGTCCATCCAACTCACTGTTGGTAAGTCAGACTTGCTGCCACGAGCAGTTTGATACAAATCAGTGACGTATGTTATAATTCCTCCTCTCTGATCATCAGGTGTCGTCTCCACGCCCGTCATAGAGTTTGTCTCCAATAAGAGCAGAGAGGTGGTTTTACAGTGTGAGGCTAAAGGCTGGTATCCAGAGCCTGAGGTGTTCTGGCTGGACGGTGAGGGAAACCTCCTCTCTGCTGGACCTACAGAGACAGTCAGAGGTCCTGATGACCTCTATACTGTCAGCAGAAGATTGACTGTGGAGAAGAGCCACCACTTCACCTGTAGAGTCCAACAGAAGAACATCAACCAGACCAGAGAGACACACTTCTATGTTCCAGGTTATAAAGAGTTCAAAATAAATTCAACATATTGTTTCTGTTTTTTAACAGTTGAGGTCGAGTTGATTAAAAAGTCGTTCTGTTCTGTGTTGTTTCATTTCAGATCATTTCTTCACCAGTTCAGTTCTCTTTGAGTTGGACTGAGATCAACATCATCATCATCATCATCATCATCATCATCATCGCATTATTGTTTTTCTGCTGGTCATTATTCCCACATTGATATATTTCAGTAAGTCTCGTCTTCATTTTCCTTTTTCATGTGGAGTTACTTTCAGAGCTCTTCATTGGCTGTTGTGATATGTTGCAGCTAATTCCAAAGCATCAACAGATTATATAGAACAATGTTCATGATGTTCATGATTGTTCAAACATGTTCATGATTTAATGTGAAAATATTCTTGTAAACTCTGAAACAGAATGTGAAATGTAAAATGTGGTGCAGAGGTTTAAACACTCGAGTGTTGGATATTTAGTAAAACGACATGAACACAGTGAATTTAAACAGATTTCTTCTTCTGTTGACACACAGGGACCAAGAGGAGACTGAGAACTGAAACACAGAATTCAGTGAATGTGGGCAAGAACACCAAAACCATTCAGACCAATGGCTCAGCCTTGACCATGTTGCCCAAACAAGATGAGCAACTGGACAACCAGGAAGCAACTGAGGATGAAATGACGACTGAACAAACTTCAAACAACCAGAAAAACACGACACTACAAGAGGCAGAAAAACACCTAAAACCAGGTATTAGAAGGAACTGTAGAGGAAACAGTTCAAACACCAGGACAGTGTGGTGGAGAAATTGCTGAAGTCAATGGTCAATGGTCAATGGTCAATGTTGAGGTCAGGAGAGAAGAAAGTGTTCAGGAGTCTCTGATGTCTGATGCTGTAATATTTATTGAAGCTTGATCATCTTTGTAAAGACTGCAGACACGTACTGAAGAAGGAAACTTTAGTGAAGTTGGTCTGCAATCTTTGAGCTGTGACTGAAGAGTCCTGACTTCTTAAATCACACAGAGAGCTTTAGTTAGTACTTTGCACCCTGACAGAGTTAATATAATCTTTTTTTTTTTTTTTTTTTTTTTTTTTTTTTTTTTTTTTTTTTTTTTTTTTTTTTTTTTTTTTTTTTTTTTTTTTTTTTTTTTTCTTTTCACCTTTTTTTTTTTTTTATTTTTTTCTTTTTCTTTACCTACCCCCCCCTAAAAAACCCCTTTTTTTTTTTCCCTTCCCCTCGTTAATTTCCTAACCAGAAGGAAACAAAATCCTAAACCATAAGACTAAGACTTCTCTGGTTAGCACAGCTAACTGAGTGTAAATAAGATGTTTTTATGTTTATATGTACAGTATATGTTTGATAATGTGTATACATGGTTTTATTGTCTTAATAAATTCTTGTGTTTATACATGTTGGTCTGTTTAATGTTGCAGAGTGAATGCTGCCAACTTCTTCTGTGCTGAACTCCAAATCCTTTTCAAGTCATTCAGGTTATAATTCACTTAATTACTGATCAGAATGATCAATTAAAAGTTTATTTGATGAGACTGAAATCAATTTACTGGCTCTCATTCTCTCTTCTTTAAAGAAACAACATGTAACTTTATGTGTAACACTGACATCTACTGGTTAGAAACGAGTACTGCAGTCAGATTTTAATACAGAGTCATCATCGTGATTTATTTCATGACGCAGCTTCTACTAGGTCCTCCATACGGACTCGAGTAGGAGCCGAGTACCTCCTGTTGTTTACTGACGATGATTATGTGACGTACTTGAACTCAGTGATGTTATAACTTCCCACAGTGGTGTTGTAGGTCCATTCATCCACACCGACACTCCGGTACACTCTGTCCCGTGGGAAGTGATCAGAATCGGGAGTGCTGCAAAGAAGGACGGTACAATAAGAGGCCATCCAACCGGACCGGTCCGCTCTGTGGCAAACACTCCATCACAGGTGAGTTAAAGGTGTTAATGTGTGAACATCACTTGTGCCGATTGTGTCTGCAGGTAGAGGTGAATCATGAAACGGTGTCAGTGATGGTGTGGCTGCAGATTTCACTGTGAGTAAACATGCTTCAACCTTATAACACAGTTTTTAGAATGGAGTCTGGTCGAGCATGTCGAGGGTATTTAAGCTTTATTAACAAACTAATGATAAACCTTATGGACAGTACAAAGTACCGAAGGAGCGTGGAGCTTAATTATTACAAACAAAATGTGTTTTTATTGATTTATCTGTAATGTGTGCTCAGAACAAAACTGCATCTGTTTACAGTGACTTAAAGAAAGCAGGCAGATCCAAACTATGTGACACATCCACTATATCCTCACTTTAAAATATATATCATATATTTATATTTATGTATGAATGATGATGATATGATCAGCAGGTTTTGTTGGTGGTTAAGATAAGACATTAGATGAACAGGGTGTGGTCAGAGAATGACATCATACTCAGTGATTCATCTAACAATGTACTGAGACGTCCATCAAAAAACAGATGTGTGCACAGCTTCCTTAAAGCAACATCATGTATAAATCTATATTTGTTGTGATTTGTTGCCTCCAGTTTCAGAGTGTAATCCCACTGTGGTAAATATGTTCAGCTGTACTCGAGTATTTGTTCTGATTACATTACTTCTGATCAAAAACTAGCGAGTCGACAACTTTGCAAACAGCCAAACATCAACAAGGTCAAAACTTTTGTCCAGCATGTTGCAGCGAAAGATCCAGCCCAGTGATGGACTGTCCTTCAGGACCTGCAGTGTTTTCATGTTCATGGTTCTTCAGTCTGTTGGAGGTAATTTAAACACAAAACACTCCAGTAACACATCGATGTGTGCATGTGTTGGAAAGAAGAAGACACAGAGCTTTAATCGGGTGTTTTCAATGATACTAGTTCAGGTCAAACAGAGTCAGGCTGCTGCTGTGGTGCATGGTTTGGTTGCTTCACAGGAAAGTGCTACAATAAATGGAACCTAACCATAACTGTTATCACTGGAAACACCCGTTGACCCATTTCATGTCAAAATGGCTGCATGAGATCATTCTCATTGGTTATTTATTTGATTTACTTTATTCCCTTCAGCTTCACCTCCTTCAGTTTGACTTATGTTGTATTTTATGTTTATTCATGTATATTTTGTTTCTCTCGATTGTTTTTTCTCTCTTTAGAAATCTGTTGGTGACATCATCCATTCTTTATTCTTTCTCCTGTCAGTGGTCCACGAGAGGGTACAAAGTCATTTATGAAACCCAAATGTTGGTTAACGCTAAGGTTACTTTATTTCTGTTCATTATTTCTTACTTTTAGTATTCAAAACGTTCATCTAGATGACACGATTATCAACTATGCTACTTGCTACTGTCTCTTGCTTCTGTTTCTTGTTTCCTTGCAGAGCAGTCACAGTTAATTTGTTCACATCAACCAATCGTGGCCCTGGCTGGTGATGATGTCGTTCTACCATGTCACCTTGAACCTCCCATCGATGCAGATTCAGAGACCGTGGTGTGGACCAGAACTGATTTAGAACCAAAGTACATCCATTATCACCAAGATGGACGACTGAATTTTAAGAATCAAAATCCATCTTATTATTACCGCACCAGACTGTTTGTGGATGAAATGCCGAACGGAAACGTCTCCATGAAAATCTTCAAAGTGAAACTTTCTGATGCAGGAGAATACCAATGTTTCCTTCCATCGATGCAGAAGGACGCGTTCATCCAACTCACTGTTGGTGAGTCAGACTTGCTACCACGAGCAGTTTGATACAAATCAGTGACGTATGTTATAATTCCTCCTCTCTGATCATCAGGTGTCGTCTCCACGCCCGTCATAGAGTTTGTCTCCAATAAGAGCAGAGAGGTGGTTTTACAGTGTGAGGCTAAAGGCTGGTATCCAGAGCCTGAGGTGTTCTGGCTGGACGGTGAGGGAAACCTCCTCTCTGCTGGACCTACAGAGACAGTCAGAGGTCCTGATGACCTCTATAATGTCAGCAGAAGATTGACTGTGGAGAAGAGCGACAACTTCACCTGTAGAGTCCAACAGAAGAACATCAACCAGACCAGAGAGACACACACTTCTATGTTCCAGGTTATAAAAAATAAAATAAATTCAACATATTGTTTCTGTTTTTTTACAGTTGAGGTCGAGTTTGATTAAAAAATGTCGTTCTGTTCTGTGTTGTTTCATTTCAGGTGATCTCTTCCCGGTGCAGTCCTCGTCCTTATTGTATTGGATTTACGGCATCGGCATTCCTCTTTTCATTGTTTTGTTGCTGCTCTCTATTATAAGAGTGGTGTATTACTGTGCAGTAAGTCACGTCTTCATTTTCCTTTTTTGTGTATCTTCATTGGCTGTTGTATTCAGTACTGTTGTACATGAAACCGGTCTCAAGCTCCCTTTTGAAGGTCTTAGAATCAACCACGTGTACTGCGAGTACTTGGCTGTTATCAGCTGAATAATTATGTTTTACGTTGTGACAACGCGTTGTTAAGGTCTGGTTTGGTTTAGGCCAAGTGTAGCTTTGCTACCTTACACTTCCACCTAGCTTAGTTTTCTTTCTGCTTATTCTAAGTGCCAAAAATGCTGCCCTGGCCTTCTCAGTAATCGCTGCACTGCAGGATTTACAGACTGCTCTGTTTCTTGACCAGTCTTGAAGTAGTCCTGAGGTCCTCTTGTCTTAGACTGAGACAAGGCCAAATGTGACGGCTACCAAGACGAGACTGAGACCTTTTAAAAAGACTGATCTCGAGTTACAACGCTGAGACGAAGAAAAGAAGGTGGCATTCGTCTCAAACGCTTTGTTTCTCATGTTGGTGTTATAGAAGTTAACGCTTTCTCTGCTTTCGTTTAAAATATTTTCAACTCAACCATCGTGTTTCTGTTGTACTTCTTTAGTTTCCTTCCTAGTTTAACAATTTCTCCTTCTGTTGGCACACAGGTAAAAAGGACAAAACAAGGAACCAGAGAACAGCTGAATGTGGAGATGAAGAACCAGGACCGGAGCGTGGGGGAATGCTCCGAGTACACTGACACATGATTGGACATTATGATTGGCCTGCTGCTTTTATGTTTGAAAGGCATGACTGCTTGTTCAGCCTTGAAGATAGGTCTTGCATTTAAAGTGCTGTAGCTACTTTAGCAGGGTTGGCAGTCTCACTGAAATTGCAGCTTTAGCCATGTTTAGCACCTGCTTCTCCGAATTCCTCAGTATCTTGGGTTCGGTCAAATAGTCAAAAAGATTTAGCTCCTAAGTCCTTTCCTAAACACTTTTCCAGATGTGAAGGAGAGGTCATAAGGAGTTAGGAGAAGATGACTGCTGTTACACTAGACTACGTCATGAAGCGACGGTGAATGTTATCGACGTGATCTGTGGTAAAACTACAAAGTCCAGAAGATGGACTACAAAACGCTCATGAGATACTTCCTAGATACTCCCCGTGCGCTCTGACCAGGGGCGGGCTGGCCATAGGGAGGTTCGGGAGGATTCCCGAACGGCCGGTACTCCAGGACAGGAAATATACACATGGACGACCCGGTGAAAAATGTGACTTCATAATCAATGTCAGAGTTCAAATAATAAATGAATATTGTCCACCTGTCACAGAAGTCAAATGAAGTGTTTGTGTCTCGTCTTTTATGTTTTCATTGATGAACACAGTCACATTCTGGCAGCCACGTTGCTTTGAAAGATATTTAATTCAACGTTCAGTAACAAAAGGAGACAGTCTGTAGGCACAGAAGTTTGGGTTTTGTGAGTTTCTGACCCAGAGGGTCGACGTTTTGGCTTCTTAATGAACTCGTCTGGCTCCAGATTCATACCACAACATGAAGTGTTCTCTGTCATCACCACACAGAGACATGTTCAGAGTTGATGTCTCATATTCAGCATCTTTAAATGTGTTATATTCAATATTGGCAGCTTCATTTAAAATATAAGTACTGTATAAACAAAAGAAAAGTTACATTTAACAAAATCTTGATGATAAACAGTCAAAGATCGATCAGTTCCCCGCGTCGTGTCGGACCAAATCTCAGCCGCTCAGAAGTCCAAAACTTTCCAGAGCCGCACAGCCGAGGCTCAGGCGGTCGGTCCAGATCACCTGATGGTGCGGTACATCATGAAGTCGACCGTGGTACATCGCGGGAACTTCCCGATGGAGCTCTCCTCCACCGGCGTGTAGACTTTGATCTGCCGCATGTGCGTGTCTCTGCCGTTCTGGTGGTTGGCGAGCACGGCGATCTGAATCATGAAGGTGCTGATGGGCTCGTTTGTCCTCTAAGACACACACAACAAAATATTGAGGTTCAATGCCGAGCAAGGTATCATGTCACGCGTTGTAAAGAAGAAGAAGCAGTCGACGTAGGACTGAGGATGACGAGTTTCTCACCTGATTCATCAGAGAGATGTGAATCCAACCGCTCGGCTCGACCATCTCCAACTGCTGCAGAGAGGAAGAGGAGGAGGAGGATGGTGAGAAGACAGCAGATCATTCGAGTTTCTGATGAAACTCTCTGACAGTCTGAGCTTTTAGAGTCCTTACCCTGATCTCCTGCAAGTTGTGGAAGTTGTTGCCCACTCTGACGGAGATCTTACTGGGTGTGTAGCTCTCATCGGACTTATAATCAGCATAAATACACAACATCTTCACCGTCGTTCTCCTCCTGGACAACAACAAACAAAGAGAAGGTCTGATGGGCTGGAAAACACATTCTACGACATCCCAGACTTCCTATCGTCGTAAATTCCCAGTAACTTCCTGCTACCTGAACTGTATGTTGACTAAATGCGGTTGGGATCCGTCTGACTGCCAGTAGGTCTCCAGGTTGTCGTCCCTCAGCTGATCCACTCCGAAACCTGGACATGGAGTGGAGATCAAAGCAACATCAGACTCAGCTCATCCCTCTGTGTGCACACACACAGCAGGCTGTATGTTAGGCTTGAGGCTCACCGGGTTTACAGGAGGAGAGGGACCACACCGCCTGGGAGCCGATCTCCCGGACCGTCCCAGTCCGCTCTAACTGCTTCGGGTCGGCGCCGGGTGGTGTCTTGCTCGGGGTGGCCATCCTTTAACTACGGAGAAAAAAGAAGAAGTCAACAACTTAACGCCAAACTCCCTTTAACTTTCTACGATTTTAAGGTTCGCTTTGATATTAAAAGATATAAATAAATGAGAGACTCTACATTCAAAGTTTAAGAGACTTCATAGATCCTTCGGGGAAATTCGGCACATACATGATGCTTATATCACTAACTGGACTGAAGATGTAACACTGAGGGATACTTCTACTCTAACATGTGCAGCAGGATGTTGCAGATGTTTGACCAATCTGTTGCCAGGACAACAACCCACATCGACCACATGACCTCCAAGGTTAGTCAGTGAGTAGCTGCACAGAGCTGATGCATATTTTCTTTGAATGTTTCTTACATGGAGGGAAAATTGCAATACCTGTATCTGCAGCTGCAACACAACAATCTGTCTGTCTGTCTGTCTGTGGTTGACATCTTACTTGTTGTGTTTTAAAGGAGGGACACATTGAGCATTAATCTTTAGTTACATACGGACCGTGACGTGTCAATAATCAGCTGTTAGTCATGTTGTGACATGTAAACAAAATAAACAAACATCTTATTGGAGCTCCAGCTAGCTGCTAACAGCTAACAGTGTAAAAAGGCGTCATAAAGACTTGTAAGACTTCAATTACGACCAAAAAAATGAACAAAACTTACAAGAAGGTTCGTGGAAGTCTCCGATGCGTCGTGTCAGAGCATCAGGTGAAGCCGTTTGACTCAAATAAAGTTTAATTTCAGTTTGTTTTGCTGCACACTCTGTGTGTGAGTGTGAGTCCGAGTCGCTTCTTCACTGACTAGTGATGTGTCGTGCGTGAACGAGCCGGTTCAAAGAGCAATTCTTTTTTAAGTATTTTTTTTACCTATGAATACTTCAGTACAACGGATGTTTTGAATAATTGAAGTGAAAACAGCGCTAAATTCGGCTGAATTATAAAAAGTATAACCTCCAAACTCCACCGGGCAGAGACGTGTCCGGTGGAGTTTCGGGGTAAGTGATCCGATTCAGTAAAAAGACCCGAACTTCCCATCACTATTAGTGACGTCACAGGACGTACGCACGCACACGCCGTGTCGCACGTTGTTTGCGTCTCTCCCGCCATCTTTCCAGCCGGCTTCCAGGAGAAGAACACGTTGCTGGAAAAAAAAACCGAAGTTTCGGCGCCGATTTTCAGCGTCTGAACGTCGTTTTAACGGCCAGAGAAGGGAACGGGAGCCGAGCAGGGGTGAGTGTGTAACGTACCGCTGCCGGTTTGAAGCGTTTCGAGGCTTTAATGCCGCGAAAAACGAGCCGTGATCACGCGGCGAGCAGCTGTCAAAGTGCGGAGGAGGAGACGGGGGCCTGGAGCTAACGGCTAGCTCACCGTTAGTTATGTAGCGTGTTACGTTAACGGCACGATCCAGCTCGATGTGCCGCCGTTTAAACACGTTAACCGGCCTCATTTAAACACACGGCGGAGCCCAGTGACTGCTGGAGTGTGTAGTTTTTTAACACATCTGCTCACAACATGTCCTCTCTTAAAAGACTACGTTTACCTTTCACAGTAAAAGCATCGCGCTCCGAACCCCCTTCGGTAATTCGCTAATTTAACAGTTTCCCGCTCTTTTATATATTTAAACACAAATAAACACAAACTTTAAAGATGTTTTATTAATCTGTGTGATGTCCGGATGAATTCGGCTGATGAATGAGTCACGCACGGGCGGGTTATATGAGGACAAGTCCAACTTAAGTAACGCTCGACACCGCCCGTCACGTTGCGTTTGGTCGCTGATAAAATCAAACTAACCGGATGTGAATCTTCGTTTTTACCTCTCTGTGTTTAAGTATATGTTTTTATATGTGTGCCGCGTTGAAGAGTTAAAGGCCTTAAATGACGCAGTCAGTGTGTGTGAGGCGACAGTTTAAAGGGCCTGCTATCCTCCGACCCTGAATCTGTTTTTAAAGGTCCACTGTGTCAGATGTTGTAGCTGAACACCCCTCACCTCACACTACACTCCTTCTAAGCTAGTAGGAGAACCTAAAGTGGGTATGAAACTCTATGAAAGGCCCTAAAAAAAAAAAATCAGTGTTTGTTTGGTTTGTCCGTGCTGGGCTACTGTAGAAAAATGGCGGACTCCGTAGAAGAGGACCCGCTCCCTCTCTGTGTGGATATAAAAGGCTCATTTAAATCAGGTGATTATACATGAATGAAAAAGAGTTATGACTAAGAATCATGTGTTTTTGTTGTCCTTTATATCTACACAGAGGGAGCGGGTCCTCTTCCACGGTGTCCGCCATTTTGAACCGCCATTTTTCTACAGTAGCCCAGAGCAGACAAACATGAATAAACACTGATCTAGATATTTCCACATCGGGCCCTTAAAGTCTGGTTCATTGTCGGGCAGGCAGAGACCTCCGTGTCCAAAAACTGCAGTTCCTCAAACGTCCACTTGAGGCTGGCTCCAGAAGTGAGTCAGTCTCCATAAGTCCCCATGTTAAAATGTCCAACTTCACAGCAGAAATAAACATGTTTACAGCCTGGTACAAAAAACAGTTTTGGTCTCTATAGCTAATTTCCCCGTTCATGACAACTGTACTGAGGGTGAATTTATATACAACTCACCTGTTCAGATTATATTAAGGCTTAAAGTTATGCAGGATTAAGAGCGTGGACGCTTTGATTGACAGGTGGGTGTCATCAGCGTGCAGGGCATGTATGGCAGCTCTATTGTTCAGACTAAAGGCTGTCGTCTTTGTTTAGTATTGAATGTGTTGCTTCAGCAGAGTCAACACTGTGTTTGTTTGTGGACGCCGCAGGTTCGAGCCTGACCGCCGGACGCTGCACACAGATACAGTCTGCTGCCTTTAGTTACCTGAACTGACTTTACCCGTCCTTCCTCCTCCTTCTTCTTCTTCCCGCTCAGCTCCGCAGGTGCTAGCGTCCGTCATTCCAGCCCTCCATCATGGCGGACAAGAACACCAGGATCGCCATCGTCAACCACGACAAATGCAAACCTAAGAAATGTCGTCAGGAGTGCAAGAAGAGCTGCCCGGTGGTCCGTATGGGTGAGCGATGTTTTTACAGTCTGTGCTCGTATCCTGACAAACGCTGAAAACTAACCGTGCGTTTGAACGTCTGCAGGTAAGCTGTGTATCGAGGTGACTCCACAGAGTAAGATCGTCTGGATCTCAGAGTCTCTGTGTATAGGCTGCGGCATCTGCATCAAGGTAAACACACCTCCAGTGTCGTCTAGGTCATCGTCCTCCTTCAGACGAGTTCGTCTTCAAGTCTGACTCTGTCTTCGTTTTTTTTTTTTTTTAGAAATGTCCGTTTGGAGCGTTGTCGATCGTCAACCTGCCGAGCAACCTGGAGAAGGAAACCACACACAGATACTGCGCCAACTCCTTCAAACTGCACCGGTACGCTGATTCAAACTTCACGTGGGACTCGAACACACTCTGATGTTCAGAGAAATCTTTAGTTTGACGGTTTGTCTGAAAGAAAGTGACGACGCGAGACGACTGCTGGACCTTTCAGTGATTTTCTGAAGTTTACGCTCGTCAGTTTTATTGTGGAAAATACAGTTTGTAATCCAGATTGTCTGATTTGACCTCTGAGAAGTTCAGTGTCTAAACATGAGCAGCTCATTTTAAGAGCATGAAATGTTTGTTGAAGACAGTTGTAGAGGGGGATAGATTATCATGTCCAGTTGTTGGTAGTGTTGCAGAGGAGGTCCTCTCTGAAGAGCTGGAGGTCTTCAGGAGGTTTGTGAAGGTAGAGAGGGACGCCCCTGATCTGGTAGGAACTGGTAGGACGTTCCACCAACGGGGAACAACCGACGAGAAGAGTTTGGATTGTCCTGAGTGTACGGGTGGCAGAGCCAGGCGTCATTCAAGAAGCGGAGACTACTTTGTAGTCAGCGTTAGAGATTTGAACTTAATGTGGGCTGCTGCAGGTAGACAGAGGAGCTCGATGATGAAGAGCAGGCAACGTGTTTACGTGAACGTTACAGAAAGTACTTCCTCATCTAACTAACACTAACTCAGCTGGTGTCATACATATTTACGTGTGTGTGTGTGTGCAGGCTGCCCATCCCCAGACCCGGTGAGGTGCTCGGCCTGGTGGGGACCAACGGTATCGGGAAGTCCACGGCTCTGAAGATCCTGGCCGGGAAACAGAAACCCAACTTGGGCAAGTACGACGTGAGTGTCTCCTCCACCTCCTCCACAGAGGAGCCATGTTTGTCGTGTCAGAGCGGAGCTGCACCGACGAGATAAAACATGGGTGTAGCTGCTCACAGCTGACCAACCGACTGAACGTCGTCTTTGATCGTCTTGATGATAAACACACAAAGAGACAATCAAAGTTTCAGAGCGTCTCCGTCACGTTCCTTTAACGTCGGTTGTTTTTACGTGACTGCAGAACCCTCCAGACTGGCAGGAGATCCTGACTTACTTCAGAGGTTCTGAGCTGCAGAACTACTTCACCAAAATCCTGGAGGACGACCTGCGGGCCATCGTCAAGCCGCAGTACGTCGACCAGATCCCGAAAACCGTCAAGGTGAGTTCATCGCGTTCTTCATGAAGCTGCACGACTTCTTCTCAGCGCCTGTCGTCGTTATTTCAGCACGTACTGATTAAAAGGAGCCGGTGAAGCTCAGCGACGTGATTATAATGATTAAGATAACTTGGACCCGGTTCTGAGCTGATCCTGGTTCTGTGTTTGTGTGTTCTGGTCTCTGACGGAGCCGTCTGTCACTGTTGATTACTGACTGTCTGCGATCGTCTCGTCTGTCTTCAGGGGTCAGTCGGGGCCATCCTGAGCAGGAAAGACGATACAGACACACAGACCCTCGTCTGCAAACAGCTCGGTGAGCACACACACACACACACACACACACACACACACACACACACGGTGGCGCCTGTCTGTGATTGGTTGTTCATTTATTTTCCTCGTGTTGTTGCCGGGCAGATCTGAGTCACCTGCGAGAGAGGAACGTGGAGGATCTGTCCGGAGGAGAGCTGCAGAGGTTCGCCTGCGCCGTCGTCTGCATCCAGAGAGCCGACATGTGAGGACACGGCACGCCAACGACACGCTAACAACACGCCATCATCTGACCTTTGACCTCACTGACATGTCTGTGTTTCTCTGTCTCAGTTTTATGTTTGATGAACCGTCCAGTTATCTGGATGTGAAACAGAGGCTGAAGGCGGCCATCACCATCCGCTCGCTCATCACTCCGGACAGGTAAAGCTGTGACATCACAGATCTAACAGCTGATTGTTGACTGTTTAAATCAGCTGCAGGAAGTCGTTTAAACCACCAGGTGTCGCTGTGTGTGTGTCTCAGGTACATCATCGTGGTGGAGCATGACCTCAGTGTGTTGGACTATCTGTCTGACTTCATCTGCTGTCTGTACGGAGTCCCGAGTGCCTACGGAGTCGTCACCATGCCGTTCAGCGTCCGAGAGGGTAAACCTGTCCACACGTTTCTGATCATAATATACAGACTGATGATCAATGTTATTATTGATCTGATCACCTGACATCCTGCTGCTCTCCGTCAGGGATCAACATCTTCCTGGACGGTTACGTCCCCACGGAGAATCTCAGGTTCAGAGAGACGTCGCTCGTCTTCAAGGTGGCCGAGACGGCCAACGAGGAGGAAGTGAAGAGACTCAGGCATTACCAGGTCTGTCCTCTTCATCCTCCTCCTCCTCCTCGTGTCTTTGTGTCAAACTCTTCTTGACGTCTGTCTCTGTTTGTCGTCGTTCAGTATCCAGAGATGTCGAAGACGATGGGCGAGTTCACGCTCGACATCAAAGCAGGAGAGTTCACCGACTCTGAGATCATGGTGATGCTCGGAGAGAACGGTAAGCTGCTCCTCCTCCTCGTCATGAAGGTCGTGATGTTTGGGTTTCATGACTCAGCGGTTCTTTGACCTGTTGAACGCAGCTCGCTCAGCTGTAATGTTTCATATTTTAAAACTTCTTTTGTAACTTTGTGTGTGTGCAGGCACGGGGAAGACGACCTTCATCAGGATGTTGGCTGGAGGACTCAGATCTGACGGAGGAGGTGGGTGTGACACACACACACACACACACACACACACACACAGTCTCTGACCTGCGCTCTGTCTTGCAGGTGAGGTTCCCATCCTGAACGTCAGCTACAAGCCTCAGACCATCAGCCCCAAGTTCAAGGTTTGTTTGTTCACGTCAAACACAAACATTAAAAATCAGCTGATGATCAAAGGATGAATCAGCTGTTTTAAGAAATTTATTTTGAAGTTTAAACAATTTTTGTTTAAATTGTCCAAATGATTCAAATTTTCAGTTTAGTTTCATAAGAGAGAAAAAAACCCAATAAAATTCACATCTGAGGAGCTGAACTATTTTATTTATTTTATATATATTTAATTTCTTCATCAGCTGTCAAACTTCTTCTTCACTGAAAGAATCTGGTTTCACTGTAAACAGGAAGTTTTATTCTGAAGGTGTAACATTGAAACGTTTGCAGAACGTTGACGATGCGTTTGTTTGTTTGTGTCTGCAGGGCAGCGTGCGAGCTCTGCTGCACGAGAAGATCCGAGACGCCTACACTCACCCACAGTTCATCACCGACGTCATGAAGCCCATGCAGATCGAGAGCATCATCGACCAGGACGTAAGTAACGTGAATGAGAGGAGGAGTCAGTCCGTAAAGTTTCATTCTAAAGTCGCCAGATATCGACCCAGAGAACGACTCGCCTCCTTTAGCTGGTCTGACGTGTCCCTGAAGGCAACACTCGGAGCTGAAAATGATTTTTAAAAAATCAGCTGAGCGAGTCGAGAAAATTATTCCAACTGAAATCATGTTGGAGTTTATAAAATGTGACGCTGAGCTACGTCAAACACAAAAAATAAATAAATAAATGAATCTTTTATCATCAAAATCCAACAAAAGTTCAAATAAAAACAAACTGAAATTTAATGTAAGTTTTGGGTTTCATCCTGATTCGATAAAATTCTGACTTTTTTCCCCCTAAAAATTCAGATTTTTTCCCCTCAAAATTCAGATTTTTTCTCTAAAAATTCTGATTTTTCCCCCTCAAAATTCTGATTTTTTTCCCTCAAAATTCTGATTTTTTCTCTAAAAATTCTGATTTTTTTCTCTAAAAATTCTGATTTTTTCTCTCAAAATTCTGACTTTTTTTCTTAAAATTCCCTCAAAATTCCCCCGAAAATTCTGATTTTTTTCTCTCAAAATTCCCCTGAAAATTCTGATTTTTTTCCCTCAAATCAGAGCGAGTCAGAGAAAACAATGTGAGGAATTAAATAATATTTATTATGAAGAATTTCAAAATAAGAGCGATGGACAGATAGCTGTCAGTCACTGGTGATGCCTTCAGGTGTTCCCCGAGCTCCACGAGTTACCGTCGCTCGACTCTTCCTCCGTGTTCACGAGTCGTCTCGATGAATCTAAAGTTTCCAGACATCGTCGTCGTTATGACTCACCTCCTCCTCTTCCTCTTCCTCTTCCTCTTCCTCCCCCCCTCAGGTGCAGAACCTGTCCGGTGGTGAGCTGCAGAGAGTCGCTCTCACTCTGTGTTTGGGGAAACCGGCTGACGTTTACCTGATCGACGAGCCGTCGGCTTACCTGGACTCCGAGCAGAGATTGATGGCCGCCAGAGTCATCAAGAGGTCACTCTCGCTCATCTTCGTCTTTTTTTGTTTCCTCTTCCTCGACTTCCTGTCTGACTCTGCCGTGTTTCCTGTGCAGGTACATCCTCCACGCCAAGAAGACCGCCTTCGTGGTGGAGCACGACTTCATCATGGCGACCTACCTGGCCGACAGAGTCATCGTGTTCGACGGTATTCCCTCCAAGAAGACCGCGGCTAACACGTAAGAAAACGATTTTTTATAATTATTTTAGATACGAAACGTTGAACGAGCCGTCACCGTGATGATGACTGACCTTCCTCCTCCTCTTCCTCCTCAGTCCTCAGAGTCTGCTGGCCGGGATGAACCGCTTCCTGTCGCTGTTGGAAATCACGTTCAGAAGAGACCCGAACAACTTCAGACCGCGAATCAACAAGCTCAACTCCATCAAGGTACCAACGCAGATACAAACCTGAGAGTCACTGACGCTCTGAAATGTGTCCCTGAAGGCAACACCTAAAACTTAAGACTATTTAAAAATAAATAAATAAAAATCTGAGACAGCCGAGAAATTTATGAAAAATGGCTACAGCGACGTCACATGCTTAAAAGTTTTGAACATTTTGAGTTCTGTTTTCAAGGTTTGGAAAATAGTCCTTGAAAATCTGAAAAAGTCTCCGATGTTTCTGTAACGTCTTTGAAATAATTTTTACTCCCATTTCTAGAAACAAACCAGACGTGACGATAAAGACTTTTTTTGTTTTAGTTACCTTGAAAGTTGAATTTAACCGTAATGAACGCTGTGATGACTTTTGATCTTTATTAAAATGTCGTCCAGCCTCGTGAACGTCAAACATCATAAAAGACAAAAAAAACTTTGAGCTTCTCAGACGTGAATTTTTTTCTGCTCGTTTTGTTTAATATCTGAAAAACATTAAAAAACGTCAGTTTAGTTTTTGACAAGTTTGTTTAAAGTTATAAATGATTAAATGAACTGAATCACTGTGACGTCATTGATTAAATTTATTGATTCATTTACTGATCAGCAGCAAAAAAAAAAAAAAATTCACATTTGAGATTTTTTTTTTTAAGTTTATTTTCGTTGATCTGATAATCAGCTGATTGTTTCAGCTCTAAAATCTAAAATTATTTGCTGGATTAAATCTTAACATAATTAAAGTCTGCTGATTAGATTTTCACAATAAAAGTAAAGAATAGAAATCGACGGCTGACTAAATTAATTTGCAACATTACTGACTCGAAAAAGGTCGACGTGTTTCATGGATGTTCCGCTCACGTGAAGCTGAAACACAAGCAGATATGATGTCTTTGTTGACCCTGAACGTTGCCTTCTTCCTCTCAGGACACCGAACAGAAGAAGAGCGGAAACTATTTCTTCCTGGACGACTAAGACGACTTCCTGTGTGACCAACTGTCTCGCCGCGCTCCGTGAATGGACGGGCGAGCGGGCAGGGGTTAGGAGAGGGGCTGTGTTCAGAGTCCAAAGTGCAGCTTTGACATTTACCACAACTGCAACCAGGCTGCGTTCATCAACAAACAAACAGCAGCTCAAATCATTATGAAGAAAAAAAAAACAAAAAAAAAAAACTCATCAGCCTTTGTGTACCGGGCTGCGTTCAGCAGCCAGCAATGTTGTGAAACGTTTAAAATAAGAAATAAATAAAGTGCATTGCATTCTGTGTCCGTCAGCCTGAACATACTGGGCTGAATTCACAAGCCAGCGACATTGTGGAACATTAAGCAGCGTATTTTAACACTCATGCATTTACAACAAATAAACTGATGCTACCTGATACGACAACACTTTGTCTCTTCTTTTGTTTCTCCGCTCCGCCTGAGCAATCCTGAAAGCAAACCGAGCTAACAGCAGCTAACAAACTGAGCTAACATTAGCTAACAGCAGCTACAGTTGTCAGCAGTTTACTTCACTGTCCATCAGGAAACTCTGTAAATCACAGAGAGTTGAGGCGGAGCAGCCGGAGGACATCAGAGGGAAAACCAGAAAACATTTTCTCCATAAAATATGATCCAGTTTCACCAAAATCAGTGAAATAGTTGGTGGTGTGTGACTTAGTGCCGTAAAGCGTTACACCCTAACCCCACCGGGCGCACACAAAAGCCGCCGTGGATGCGCCCGGTGGGGTTAGGGTGTAACGTCAGCGTGAGCAATACGCGGCTGTTCTAGTCCGCGGTCTGATTCAGTAGCATCCCAGAAGCAGGCCTCCACACGGCTCCATGTTGAATTCAACGTGGCTGTTCTATTTTTGACGGACGCCGCGAGCAGCCTGCGTCAATTTAACACAGAGCACCTCGAGCTGACAGGAAGCAAGACACAGAAACAGCACAGAGAACCCGTGGATTTTCAAAATAAAATACCACGTGCAAACTGCCGGTCGTAAAATCAGACAAAAGAGAAACAAATGAACTACGTAGCATATTTCCACATGTAGAAGCATATTTAGAAGAACATGAACCAGGAAAATGACCAAAACTGAGCAAGTCAACAAAGTCTGGAGGGAGAAACGCTCCCGGTGGAGTTTCAGGGTTAGTATTTTTACGCTGCAGTTTTATAAAACAAACAAAAGCTCGTCCATCTCAACCAAAGTTTTATTTATTCAACCACATAGAAAATTCAAACAGACGACAAACAGCCTTTGTTCTGTACAGCAGTGTTTCCTAAACCCGAAATATAAGACGGTAAAAAGCAGCAAACGTAAGGCACTGAATCTCCAGAGTTCTTTTGAGTTCATCAAAGGCAACCAAAGAAAAAACACGAGAAGAGAAACGACGTGAAACCAGCAGCAGTAAATAAAAAAACACAGCTTCAAGTTCAACTTTCTTTGCCGTCTGACTCGTATACCAGAGTCCTGTGTATACTGTAGTAGTTTTAAAGCAGCGTTTTGTGTTTTTATTTTAGCTCGCAGTGCTAACAGAAGAAGTGCTCGCTGAACTTGGTTTGTAGCTGAAACATGTTTAAATGTCTGAAGCTTCACGCACACGCTAAGCTCTCGGTTGTTATGCCGCGTTTAAGGTGTGACAGAAAGTCTGAATTTTGACAACCTTTTAAAGGAATAGTCAAACTATTCCTTCAAAGAACACAAGTCAAAATTCAGGGCACAAAACTACGTAGCTTCACTCCGAACACGTTTATAGTCGTCCAAAGACTTACAGGTCAACGGACGTTTTCCTGACATTCATCAACGCGTTTAAACTGCTGAAAAATGTAACGTACGCTAACGAGCAAGCTAATGATGAGCCTCGTAAAGACGACCTTAGTGTTCCTGTTTCTGCAACGAGTCGGAGTGTTTCAAAACAAAAAAAGGAGATTTAGAGTTTCCGGTGACAACGAGCGAACGATAGTGACTCATTTTGTACGTGCGATCAATCCCATCCACCAATCAGAGCTCCAGATGGTGACAAAAAAGGAAAAAAAAAAAGAAGATGTCGTAAAGAAAACGAAACACGCTTCACGAGGAGAAAGAAAACAAAAAACACCTTCCTGTGTCCACTCCTCTCATTGGCTGAGAGCTAGTATCCTCTTTCCCGGCCCCTCCCCCTGTGGGAGGAGCTATACTGGACGTATCTAAACCCCGCCCCCGGCTCTCCTTCATATCTCCTCCTGTTTGACCCCCTCACTGGATCGTGGCCTCGGCTCCCTCTACCTCCTCCTCCTCCTCTGTAGCTCCTCTTCGTCCCACGGTGAGTCAAGGTCGTCGGTTTGAATCCCGCCTGCTCCTCCCAGTCGTCCTCCGTGCTGCAGCCGACAGACAGACCCTCTGCCATGGCAACGGTCGTCAGGTACCTCACCTGGCTGGTCTCCGGTGACCCCCAGTGGGACGTACGTGCTGGTGGGATGATGTGGTTTTTGGTGGCCGCGGTAACCACGAGAGGGGTTGTTGTCACTGGGGATGGTCGTCTTGGAGATGATGTCATATGGTGATGGAGAGGCAGGGGTGCTGCTGGTCTTCACGGTTGTCATGGAGACGGGAACATCCTTTATGGCAGGGTTTGAAACCAGCTGAGAGAGAGGGAGAACAGAAAGGTTTAAAACTCCTGCCGTTAATATATACAGAAGAGGATTAGGGCCAAAATTCTAACCTGTTAACCTGCCGCTGTTAACTCCTAACTTTCAGAAACTAAACTCGCAGATGCCCATAACAGCAGCAGCAAAGCGGCAGGTCAGTGGCAGCTGCCTCACCGACAACTGGTTCCAACAATTCTGAGTTTAAAAGTCAGAATTCTGACTTTTTTTTTTTTTTCAGTGGGTAGAACATCCGCCCCATGTACAAAGCCTCAGTCCTTGCCGCAATGGCCGAGGGTTCGAATCCCAGAAAAAAGTCAGAATTTTAAGGAAAAAAAGTCAGAAATTTAAAGGGAAAAACGTCCGAATTTTAAAGGGAAAAAAGTCAGAAATTTTAAGAAAAAAAAGTCAGAATTTTAAAGGGAAAAAAGTCAGAAATTTAAAGGGAAAAAAGTCAGAAATTTAAAGGAAAAAAAGTCAGAATTTTAAAGGGAAAAAAGTCAGAATTTTAGGACAAAAAGTCAGAAATTTAAAGGAAAAAAAGTCAGAAATTTAAAGGAAAAAAAGTCAGAAATTTTAAGAAAAAAAAGTCAGAATTTTAAAGGGAAAAAAAGTCAGAATTTTAAGGGAAAAAAGTCAGAATTTTAAAGGGAAAAAAGTCAGAAATTTAAAGGGAAAAAAGTCAGAAATTTAAAGGGAAAAAAGTCAGAAATTTAAGGAAAAAAAGTCAGAATTTTAAAGGGAAAAAAGTCAGAAATTTAAAGGGAAAAAAAGTCAGAAATTTAAAGGGAAAAAAGTCAGAAATTTTAAGAAAAAAAAGTCAGAAATTTTAAGGAAAAAAAGTCAGAATTTTAAGGGAAAAAAAGTCAGAATTTTAAAGGAAAAAAAGTCAGAATTTTAAAAAAGCGAATTTAGAAAAAAAAATTTAAAGGAAAAAAAAGTCAGAAATTTTAAGAAAAAAAAGTCAGAATTTTAAAGGGAAAAAAGTCAGAAAAAAAGTCAGAATTTTAAAGGGAAAAAAGTCAGAAATTTAAAGGGAAAAAAGTCAGAAATTTTAAAGGGAAAAAAGTCAGAAATTTAAGGAAAAAAAGTCAGAATTTTAAAGGGAAAAAAGTCAGAAATTTAAAGGGAAAAAAGTCAGAAATTTAAAGGGAAAAAAGTCAGAAATTTAAGGGAAAAAAAGTCAGAATTTTGAGAAAAAAATGTGGCCCTAATACTCTTCCATTAATATACCACTGCAACTCATACTGTGGTTATATCCACTGCAACTACTACATCAGACTATGTGTGTGTGTGTGGGGTCCTTACTATGGGATTGTCGGGATTGAGTGGCGGGTCCACCAGCAGCACCACTTTGGTCAAACTGTCTCCGGGCTCCTTCTTCAGGCCTAAAGAAAAAAAGAAAAACTTTTTTTACACACAAACCAACCACTTAATTAATTACCCAGAATTCCTGTGTACTATCTGTAAAAAGTTTATATAAAACATGAAAAGATTTGTTTGGAAGCCTGAAAATTGATCATTTTATTTTGGACTTGTACAGTAAAAACTCTACGTACCAACACCGGGAACCACCACTGTTCTGTTGTTGTTAGCATTAGCCAAGCTAGCAGCAGCAGGACCTGTGACACGGCTGGGTCTTTGGCCAGGCATTGTGTCCCCGTTGGCAGGCTGACGCTGCTCCATCAGCCCCTGGTTCACCTGGAGCTCCTCTGGGGTGGATGAAGGCTGATATCCTAGAGATGGGGGTGGGTATGGAGGCATGCTCGGACGGTACATCGGGTGTCCTGGGACTTGACCTGGTGGGTAGCCCTGAGATAAGGGCGGGGGAAGTGGATATGGTGGACTTGGGGTGGGATACTCAACCGGGAAGCTGGTGTTTCTGGGTGGAGGCATCTGGTGCTGCTGCCATTGCCTGGCGCTCGGCATCCTGTTGGGTGGAGGCTGGGTGACAGGGTACTGGTTGAAGGAGGGTTCACTGGGATGAGGCGGTTCAGCGAGTGGGACTTGGTGGTCGTACTGAGACGGCATTGACGCTGAAGTCGGAGGGTACTGGGAGTGGGGGTACGCTTCCTGGTGCCTGGTGGGGGCGTTGGAGGAAATGTAGTGAGGGGTAGGAGAGGGGGAGCGGGACGGGAGCTTGGGGTGTAGGGTGTGGGCTTGCTGGAGGTGGAGGAGGTAAAAGTAGGGGGGGAACATGGGCATGGAGTAGGCCTGGAGAGAAGAGGATCAGAGAATCAGGAGTAAGTATTCAAGGGTTAGGGTTCAAAATCTTCAAAATCAAGTTCTTCGTCTTACCTTGATGCCCAAGTTGAAGAAAAACCTCAAGATGTTGACGTCTGCAGAGGAAGACAAATCAAACACTCAAAAATGTCCAAAACTTGTTGTAATATTTTTATGTTTGTCAAACAAAAGAATCTGAAGACGTCAACGTGGCTCTGGGAACTTTAGTGTCAGCCCTGCTTTAATTGTTGCTCACCTTGTGGCAGGTCGTCGCCTGACTTGCTGGAGGACATGGGTGGAATCGGAGCCACGTCGCCCTTCTCCCCCTGGGGGAACCCGGGGTACAGGGGGTCCTGGTAGATCTGGGACAGCTGCTGCAGAGAAACAGCTCCTGGGATTGACTGGGGGTGAGGTGGGTGTGCAGACTGTAGTAGGGGATGAAGAGCAGGGTGAGGAACGTGTGACTGCTGGGAGGGAGGATGAGCCGGAGAGTCGGCCTGACGCTGAGCCTGCTGGGCGGGAGGGAGCGGGCCCTCCGTTTGATTCTGGGCATTGGAGGTCAGCGACTGGAGAGAGGGATGAGTCGGGGAAGAAGAGAGGGAGAGGGAGGGATGTGGGACTTGGGAGGGGTGAGGAGGCTGGGCCGGTTGGACGTGGAGGTGAGGATGGGGTTGCATGGAGGCGGAGACAGGAACTGAGGCCTGGGAGGTGAGGGGGTAGGAAGCTCCTGGAGCTGGGTGAGAGGACTGGACCTCAGCCACCGTCGGCGAGGGGTACTGGACCTGAGACTGGTGCTGGAGGGAGGACGGGGCCTCGGTTTGCATCTGGGGCACCAAGGTTTGGTTTGGGGGCAGACAAGACTGGGTTCGGTTCTCCACCTGGGTTAATGAGACCTGGCTCTGGTTTTGGGGCAGAGACACCACGTCACTGTTGGACTGAGGTTGGTGCTGGTGGAGGGCAGGAAGACAGGACTCGGTCTGCGTTTGCGGCATCAAGATTTGGTTTACGGGCGGAGAAAGCTTGGTTTGGTTCTCAACCTGGATCGACGAGGTCTGGGTCACAGAGACATGGCTCTGGTTCACCTGAGACACCTGAGGAAGAAGCTGGGACAGGGAGGCTTGGCTCTGGAAGCTCTGGGATGCCGTCACGGTAGCTCCAATATTTGGCAAAGAATCTAATGAAAGACAGAAAACATGAAGACTTAACTATCAGTTTGAGACCCTGGATAACACCGCATCTTCTGCTCCAACTAAAAGACTTCACATGGCAACAAAAAGAGGTGTTATAAAGGTTTTAGGTCCAAAACCCAGGAATCCTTATGCCGTGTTTGGTGACAGTTTGTCCAAGGTTTGAACAATTCCTGAACTTTTGGTCTGAAGTCAGCAGGTATGGGGTACCCTGGAGGTCAGGCTTCTTGCCCAACCCCAACTGCCTGGTCTCTGTACTTCAGACCCAAACATCTCGCCTATGGTCCTACCTTTGCACCTCGGATATCCTCGATCTTAACGCCTCCCCAGTGGATTATCCCAGCCCTAACCTCCTAGAACCTGAACTATGATCTCATCTTTAGATTTAACATCCTATTTACTCTGTTATTAACTGAGACTGAGATTTAAATGAAAAGATTTCTTACTTGGAGTTTGGCCTGAAACTGGCGGAGCCTCATGGACTTTGGCAGCATGGTGGGTGGAGGAGGGAGGTGGACTTGGGGAATGGGGGAGCGAGGAGACGGGCGGGGAGGAACGCGGGAGGAAGCCGTGCGTGGCGGTCGGAGAGGGAGCGATGGGAGCGATGAAAGTGGGAGGTGGTAGGGAAGACGAAGGTGGAGGTGAGGCAGACGACTGAGGGGGAAGAGAGGAGAGTTTAGAGGAAGAAGAGGGCGGAGGGGAGGATGAGGAGAGGGCGCGGGAGGTCGGGGGTGATGACGCAGCGGGGAGAACAGGGGTGAGGAAGGAGAAGAGAGAGGCGGAGGAGGGTACGGAGGGAGGCACAGCACCACCCGCCACAGGAGGTTTAGTACTCGGGGCAGCAGCAGGAAGAGAACACGCCGTTGTGCCGGTAGCTAAAGCGCAAGAAGGTGCGCTTGTTTTAGGAGTCGGGGTGGCGCTGGCAGAAGAGGCAGCCTTGAGTGAGCTCAGCCACGCAGGATTGGAGTCGGAGTTTGCAGGAGGTTTTGCAGCAGGAGGTGAGGAGTCGGCGGGTGGAGCTGTATTCACAGCAGCCGTGGAGGTGAGTGGCGGGGTGGAAGATTTTGGTCTTTCACCAGCAGAGGGAGACGACGCTCTGACGTCTTCGACTGGACTCTTCTGTAAGAGAGAAGAAACATCAAATGTCCACTTGAGGCTGGCTCCAGAAGTGAGTCAGTCTCCATAAGTCCCCATGTTAAAATGTCCAACTTCACATAAACATGTTTACAGCCTGGTACAAAAAACGAAAAAAGACGACCCACCACTCGAGTCTGTCTGAATGCGACCAGAGGACGCGATAAACAAACGTACCGTCTTGTTTCTCTGCGATCTTTTCTTCTCTCCTCCTTTCTTCTTCCCTCCGTCGCTCTGCGTCCCGGGCTGAGTCTGAGTGATAAAAAAACAAAAACAGATTTATAAAAGTGACTAAAAAGTTCCTGAATCGGCGCCATCTCGTGTTAGCCCGACAACCATCGAGGACTCGTCTGAACTCACCCCAAGGGCGGGGAAGCTGTGCTCGTCTCTGAGCTGGATCTCCACCAGCGCCACGTTCCTCTCCTCCTCCTCTTTGGCCAAACGCTGCTCCTCCGTCAGTCCGAACGAAGTCTCCACCGAGCTCACCGACTTCCTGTGAAGAAAACAAACACACACACGTGTTATACGATCAGCTGCTTTCACCGAGCCGCCCGGTGGATGAAGTCGAACATTACTCACAGTGACCTGTTGGCTTTGGCCCCGGCCTGCTCGTCTACGGTGGCCTGCGGCGGCCACGAGTGCTGCTTCAGCACGCGCCCGCTGGAGCCCGGGCCGGTTGCCTGGGAAACAGAGGAGGATGCTGAGACGTGTTTCCCCCTGCCTCTGCCTCTGCCGCGCTCCTCCCAGTCTGAGACGAGATGACGAGTTTTAATTTGATTCAACAGGTTATAAGAGTGTGTGTGTGTGTGTGTGTGTCCACCACCTCACCTCCGTGTCCGTTGCTCAGCCTCTTGTCTCGGTTCACCACGGTGCTCCAGCTGCCCTCCTCACTGGGAGGACGAAGGCTCCACAGAGGGACCTGTCTGATTCACACACACACACACACACACACACACACAAATGTAACTAAGTACTTTTCCTCAAGTGCAGCTCTGATTTGATCTTCTTGTTACGTCACCACGTTTATCTGACAGTTCATTTACCAAACGTGACGATCGGATGTTTAGTTATAAAAACATCCAAAATAATCAAATTTAATAATTAAAAATGAGTTTGCTTCTACTTCATGGTTCCTTTTAGATGTTTAAATAATTTTTATTTATTTTTGATAATTTTGAGGTTTGGACGCAACAAAACATTGTAAAAGTTTTGCTTTGCTCTGAAAAGAAACATGAACCAGTTCTTATTTAGTGTGCGTGGTGCGTTCACAGCTCCTTTCAGTGCTCAGTATAATATTTAACGTCAGGACTGTCGGACTCATCGTCGGTGTAGTGGCCACTTGAGGAAACTTGAAGTCCTCGTCAACGCGCTGTGGTGCCAAAAAAAAAAAAATCAGGTCTTCCATAAAGTATGCGTTTAATGTTTTATTCATGCAGATAAAAAACAAACTACAAAAGTCCGGGTGTACTGAATGAATGAATGAGTGGATGACGTAAAAGCGAGCTCGTAAATCTAACAAAAACTGCCATGATCGGACAAAAAACACACAGCACCTTCACACACGGTTGCAAAACTTTGTGGCTTCCCTCAGTTCCTGATTCCCTCCAGCTGTCCACCCGTGACTCCTCTATCTATGCTATACCTGGCTCCTGTGATTACCTTCCCGTGCAGGTGACATCACAACAACAACATACACAACCTACCACACACACACACACTAGCACACATGAAAACTGGCTACAACAGTCAGTTTTGTTGTGACACAGCATCAGTGTGAAGCGAGAGTGAAGTCAGCTGTTTTCACTTCTCCAGGTACGAGTGATGGCGGAGGAGTTCCTCTGACTCGACGTGTTGTTGTGACTTACTTCTTTCCCAGTTCTTCGATGTAGACCGTCACCGGGCCGTTGTTGGGAAGAACCTCCTTGATGGTTGCGTTGTAGGTCCGTCCACTCCCCTCAAGACGAACCTACACACACACACGCACACACACACACACACACACACACACACACACACACACACACACACATAATGTTGAAAAACACACTCCAAGAAACTGAGTTTACCTCAGGACCCTGAACACATCACACACACCTGACAGCGGTCTCCGACAGTGAACTGCATCCCAGCAGCGATGTAATAATCCATCTTCTGTTGAGCTGAACAACAAAAAACAAACAAAACTTACAATTATTATAATTATCATTATTTTATAATTATAATTATTAAAATAATGAATTAATTAACCGTTTGGAGTTCAGTCTGCTCTTATAAGAGTGATATGTATATAAATAAATATATATATATATATATATATTCTCTTCACGTCACCTCTCTTGGTCTTGTGCCAGACGTCGTACTCAATGTTCCTGAACAGAGTCGGGTTCAGTGAACGCCTCACCCTCTCAGGCAGGAGACGGCCACGCCCGCGGCCCTGAGACACACACACACACACACACACACACAGAGTTATTGTGTGATATCAGGTGTAACAGCAGAGGCAGGTCAGTTTGTTTCACTGAGTGTTTCTTTGTTACCCTGCTGTGCCTCGTTGTCGTCACGTTTGTTCCGTTCTCCACCCTGAAACATAAAAACAAACATCAACAGATCAGATCAGTTACTAAGTAACTAAGTACATTTACTCAAGTACTTCACTTTAAGCAACATGTTGTAACTTTTCTCTCAAACGTCTGTTACCTCCTGTTGATCTACACTGACCTGTGATCAGGTGAATGGTGTCTCTGTCATTCGTACGTCTGTTCTCACACTATGTAACTTTGGGCTCCGGGTCGGGAGAAGTATGTAACGCTTTACGGCACTAAGTCACACACCACCAACTATTTCACTGATTTTGGTGAAACTGGATCACGTTAGCTGACGTTAGCTCAGTTTGTTAGCTGAGCTCTGTACCACAGACATTTTGGACCACCGGAAAGAAGAGGAGGTTTTACGGGAATGCTGTCGTGCCAGAACCAGAGCTGCGCAAATGGGCAATGTAACTGATATAATGGCAGAGGAGAAGAGAGCGAAGAGGACGTTGACGGAGGAAGCTAAAAAGAGAAAAGGAGAGAGTGAGCGAGCAAGAAGCCGCCGGACAAGAGTAAATCTGGGACTGACTTTTAGTGGTTGGTGAGAGCTTGGTGAAATAAAAGGCTGAAAGACAGACGCCGAGCTGGGCTGACTGCTGTTGGACTAGTGAGTAATATTAGGAAAGAAGGCTGAAGGAAGGAAGGAAGAAAGGAAGGAAGAAGGAAGGGTAGAAAGACTGAAAGGAAAGAAGAAAGTAAGGAAGAAGTAATCAGAAGTAATGTAATCAGAACAAACAGTGTTGCTTTCAACCACACGTCGTTCCAGTTGTTTCTTACCAGAGCGCCTCGCCGGCGTCCAGGTCGGACTCATCGCTGCTGACGCAGGTGGCCATGTTGTCGTCACTCAGGAAGTCGGTCGGGCGGCTGACCCGCTGACACAGACCCAGAAAGCTCCGATCGACTTTGAAGACGTTGTCGTACAGCAGCTCGTACAGGATGGCTGCACGACACATTCAGACACGACAAACATGAAATATTCTGATGTGACGCGGCTGCACGTTTGTTCAGGTGAAGTTAAACACTCACACTGGCACAGAGCGGCGTTCTTAACGCGGCTGATGGGATAAACGCTGTCGTAGTGATTCCCGTTCAGAAAACACAACCGCACCTGAGACACAACAAACAAGAAGACTGTTTAGACTTTGAACTTTTCTTAAACTTGTACAGGTCTACCCAATAAACTGGTAACAAAATGTACAATCTAAAGAGTCTTAAAGACACATGAGGGCTACTGAGGGTGTGTCAGTCGGATTAACGACTTTATCGAGGCTCGCTCGCTCGCTCTCATTCACTGTCTGTGTCGCTTGACCACTCGACAAACCAAATTAAACTTCTTCGTGTCTTTATGTTTCAGTCAGGCTCAGATTTAGAAGCTGCTTCATGAATAAACAAAGTCAGAACACGACAGGTCGAGTATCGGAGTTTAGATTTCACGCTGACTGTGGACCGATCTGAGCACCTGATTGGCCGACGCAGCGTGACGTCGGGCTAAATTTTCCAAAAGTTGGATCTGGACAACATCTGCGGCAACTTGAACTGTGATTCCTGAGCTTCAGTACACATTCATGTTGTCAGCATGCTCCCGTATATCTATCTGTAAACACCACGAGGTCTTCAGCACAGGGCGGCATCGCTGACCTTACTCGACTTGTAAAAGTCCTCACAGCGTCGTCTCACTGTAGATCTACTGCTGAATAAATTTGCAGAGTTTGGCTCTTCTAACTAAAAAAACTGTGTTTGAGGACAGACAGGAAACTTTCCTTTCAAACTTCAGCCTCACCTTGTCCTTGAAGTTGTTGTCTGTGATGTTGACGGCTGGTTTTCCGGGCTCCTGGAAGATCAGAAAATCCCTCCTACGGGAAGACAAAGAAACTGAATACACAGATGACGAAACCTCCATGACTCATCAACATCTGAGTCAGATTGAAGGATGAAGACGGACGATTCATCAAACTTTAACTGGTCGTCTGCTGAACATCATCAGACGCTTTTCATGTTGTTTAAACGTTGTTTTATGGATCATTTAACGTCTGGCTGAGGGGCGACAGTTAAAAATTAACCTTTATTCACATTCAGATGATTCTTACTTATACATGACGGCCAGTGCGTTGATCTCCACCTCTCCCACCCATTGCTGTAAAACACAGAGTGACATAAATTAGTTAAATTTAACAAATTTCACCTAAAATGACCCAAAAAAAAGAGGAGTGAGTCATTAATTGTGTCGTACCTGCGGGTCCTGAAGCTTGTCCAGGTAATCCACAAAGTCACCTTCAATAAACTGAAACACAGAAAACACAGAAGACGTCTTTGTTTTGAGGATGTTTCGAGTCCTTCAAAGACGTAAAAACAAAACAACAAATCGTCTGCGGCTGGTTTAGATTCATTGTTGATGTCTGATGATGTCACCATGACGTGAAATATTTAAATAATCTGAATTTTAACGGGAGTTTTTGGCGTTTGAAGGAGCAGTGTGTGGGATGTAGTGACACCTAGTGGTGCAGACTGATATAAATGTAAGGGAACAAAAACAAAACTATTGTTATTTAATTGTTACAGAGTCAGAGAGATCATTTCTCCACCCTCAGGAGCTCCTACAAGGACCAGAATGCACTGCAGCGACATGACACACCTCGTGTTTACGAACTAGTCTGTCTGCTGATGACATTAGTGCTCTGCCAGAGGCTGAACGGCATTCTGGGAGTTGTAGTAAAGGCCTGTTTAACAGTCAGGTGAGCCTCTGTCATTATGACACCGTCTGTTTTACTTTCAGTTCAGGCCGACCTCGCCCACGAAAAAAACATTTACACAAACACAAAAACTAAAACCTGCCGACTCACTGCACAGTCAGTGATCAGTTATATATTTAATATTTAAATCTCACAACGTGAAACTTTTCTCCATGAATCCACTCCACTTTTGTTTTGTCCAAACTTTATGACAAAGTAAAATCAGCTCAGAGATATTTGTACAAAACGTTTGAGAGTTTAATTTATAAGAAAATATCAGATTTCATAAACTCTTCATGTGTTTTATGAACAAAAACTTTAATTTGTAAAGTAACTAAAACTGTCAAAATAAAAAGTACAAACACCTTAAATGTGTACTTCAGTACAGTACCTGAGTAAATGTACCTGTTTTGCAACATAAAATAACTGCAGGATGATTATTTTCTTTGTCTAAGTTTGATTTAGGTGGAAATCATTTATTTCTAGTTCAAAATAAAAAATATAGAGCGCAAGGAGAGACAGGTGGACTGCACCTGATGACCTGAACATTAAAGTAACATACAGAGAACGTTGCAGTCAGTGTGTGTTGTAAACGTTGTCGTGTCTCTGCAGGTTTTCATATTTAGGAGCTCGTTCGTTCAGCACATCTGCACGTCAGACTTTCATGGAAGAGACGCCACGCGGACACGACGACATACAGAGCAACAAAACAAGAAGAAGAATAATCTCAGTGAGCCTCCTCCTGCACCTCCCTGTGTGACCCCACACTGAACACCGGGCCTCCTCCTGCACCTCCCTGTGTGACCCCACACTGAACACCGGGCCTCCTCCTGCACCTCCCTGTGTGACCCCACACCGAACACGAGGCCTCCTCCCTGTGTGACCCCACACTGAACACCGGGCCTCCTCCCTGTGTGACCCCACACTGAACACCGGGCCTCCTCCTGCACCTCCCTGTGTGACCCAACACCGAACACCGGGCCTCCTCCTGCACCTCCCTGTGTGACCCCACACCAAACACCGGGCCTCCTCCCTGTGTGACCCCACACTGAACACCGGGCCTCCTCCCTGTGTGACCCAACACTGAACACGGGGCCTCCTCCCTGTGTGACCCCAACACTGAACACACCACCGGGCCTCCTCCTCCGGGACACCGCGGCATGCTCGGGGCTCTGATTGGACCCGGTTCTGTGTCAGTCACCGGTACATACGTACCGCCTCGTAGCTCTCCCGGTTCTGCTGCAGGAAGTCCACGCACTGGGCTCGAACTCTGGTGTGGAGGCTCTGACAGTGCAGCACCTGGACGGAGGGGTCAAAGGTCACGGCAGCAGACAATGACAGTTAATATAACACCTGTGATTCATGTCACCTGTTCACACACACGCTCTACGTCACATTACGTCACAGTTAAAGAGTTTCAAACTTCATGAAGTTAGTGAAGCTAACTCGTTAGCACAACAACAACAGCGCGAGCCCAGCCTGTCACCTGCGCGCGCTACCTGTACACACTTTACCTGCTCCGCCACGGCTCGAAACAAGCACGAGCCGTCTTTGGCGACCTTCTTCCGGTGCAGACCGAGCGACTTCAGGTGTTCGTCCATCAGTCTCTCCGCCGCCTTCTCGTCGGGACTCTGCGCGCTTCCACCGCCGTCCATGCTAACGGCTAACAGCTAAGCTGCGTGAACCGGAGCTACCTGCGTGTTTGACGGCTGCTCTGATCTTTGAGACGCCCGGTAAACGTCTGGAAGTCGTTAATCTCACCGGAGAGGAGAGTTAAAGTCGAACATGGACGACAGAGCGCGGCAGAAACAACAGCGGCGGCGTCCTGTTTCGTTTTCCAGGAAGCCTCCTTCATCAGACCGACAAAGTGAAAGTACTAACTTCAGCTAGCGGCTAGCACGGCGGCTAACAACCAGCGGACACGCCCCCTTCTTCCTCCACGGTGTCAAGTTACACCGCGCGACCTGTCACACCACTTCCTGTTTTTACCAAAGTAAAAGTCCAAATAAAATAAAAAATATTTAACTTGTATTTTTGTTTTTTGTTGTGTTTTTTTTAACAAAATAAATACTCACCAAAAGAATCGACGTTTAATAACTTTTAACAAACTTTCTTTCTTAAATAAAAAACTTTTTTACTGAATGCGAAAAACAACTTCCTGTGCTGTTTTTCAAAATAAAACTCAGAATCACGCTGTCAAAATAAAAGTCAATATTTAACTGATGTTTTTGCACAAATAAAAAAAATAAATAAATAAACACTCATTTACCAACTAACTTAATAATATTTAATATAAAAGATAATCTCCATATAGAAGATCAAATAAACTAAAAAAAAAAAAAAACTCCAATCAAATGTGAAACTTTCTCTGCCTTTTTTCAAAATAAAACACGCTGAATCACGCTGTCAAAATAAAAGTCTAAATAAATATTTAACAGATTTTTTTAAATTTTTTAAATTTTTTTATCTTTGTTTGTTTCATCATTCCTTTTATGGTGCTTCCTTCCTGTCCTCCTTCTGTGGCCTGCCTAAACTCTTCCTCCTCCTCCTCCTCCTCCTCCTCCTCCTCCTCCTCCTCCCTCCCTCCCTCTCTCTTTCCTCTCTTTCCGGCCCTCTGTGGTTCCTCCATCTCTTCCTGTCACACAGCAGTTATTGATTTTCAGTCCTGCAGAGTGCAAAGAGCCAAAGAGAGGCTGGGTGTTGGCTAACACTGTCTACATGTGTGTGTGTGTGTGTGTGATCACTGAGTAAGTAGAAAATAATATTTTATCCACATTAACTCTGCAGGACGCTCCATCACTTTGGTCCAGACTCAAATGTCTCCAAACATGGACGAGGTCTTCATGACGTCACCCACAGGTTTGTTGTGAAGCAAGGCGTGGCGCCATCTTGGAGGTGCTCCATCTAAATATCCATTGGCGGACCCGAGGCGGGCTTACATCTTCAACACCAAGATCAGGGGTCTTCAACCAGGGGTCCACGACCCCTAAGGGGTCCGCAGAAATACTGCAGGGGGGTCCACCAATTTTTGTCATAATAATTGACAATTGTCACCAAAATAACGGTGACTGTGACGGTGCAGATGATGGAGAAACTACAAACAGCTCTTAGCATTTAATAACCAATAATAATAATTATGCAACTTTTTATCAATCATAAACACATATAGGCTAATAACCCAGCATATAAACAGGTTAATAAGGTGAAATAAAAGGGGAATAAAGTAAATCTAGAAGTTAAGTTATAAAAAAAACAGGTGTGTTGGATTATTTGTTGGCTGGGTGCTTTCACCACGAGGCTAAATGTTCCCTCTGGTTCCAGTCTTTATGCTAAGCTAGGCTAGTTAAGGTGCTGAAAATAGCTCCGTACTGATCAAACAGACATTTAGAGAACGCTCAAGACAGCAAAAAAAATGCATATTTCATACAATGTCAAACTTTATTTTAAGTGTAAAAATATATTTTATTTTATATATTTCATACTGAGTGTAGTATTTATGGTGATTTATTGCATTTCATTTTGTTTTCTGCCTCCATAAATAAACAGACATCCACACTTATGGTGGCTAACCGTCCCTTTAATTGATTAAAAATGTCATCTTTATTTCTCTGTCGGGCCTCGACCTTTAACCTTTAAACCACGAGAACAAAGAAAGTCTTTGATCCTCTTCATCTCCTTCTCGTTTCCTCCTCTTGGCTCCTTCCTCACACCTTTCTTTTACCTCATCCTCCTCCTCCTCCTTCACTCCTTCTCCTCCTCTCATGTAATTACATTTACAAAAATCTAATAATGACCTTTGTGTGTGTGTGTGTGTGTGTTCTCACGCTGCCCGATGATTCGCAGAGCCCGCAGCTTCTCCCAGCCAATGGACTGGCCTCCTACTTGCCGCCATGGAGACCTACAACATGCCAGGTAACCGTGGCAACCGGCGAGGAGGGGACAGGACCCATGGCGATTGACACTTATCCTCCCACTCGTTTGGTGAGTGTGGCGTGTGACCTTCATCCCTGATTTCTCTCTGAGATTCTCCTCAGCGCCACACGGCTCTGTGCTACATCTACACTATCTAACAGGCGTAGTACTTGTGAGTTTTACTGCTAATACTGCAGTACAGTGAGTACAAAAACACAACCCCTGCAGCAGTGAACAGGTTAGATTTCTTCAGCACCCACTCATGCACTTGCAACATGATCTCCCTGCACCGAGGCACACGAGTACATTTTGAGTAAAGACGGGGTGCAAGTGGAGGTGAGTCAGATGGAATTAAACTTTATTGATCATCGCAGCAGCAAACAGTAACAGGATACATCAGAGGAAAAGAGAATTATAAAAGAAATAAGCAAATAATGTGAAAGAGAGAGAGAGAGACAATCTGAGACGATCTGAGCCTCAAAAGGAGTTTTCTTTGTGTTTCATGCTTCTTTGTGTGTTTTTATGATTAAAATAAAGTTTAATTTAAACAGAAATCAGCTCTCAGAGTCTAGCACCATTGATTCATATGAAAACAACACACATGTTCAGGTTTCTCTGTTCAGGATCAAGATTACCTCTACTGCACGCCTCCAGCTAACGCTAAATCTTTGCTAAAAGACCACATTATTAAAAAAAAAACATACAAATTTAAATTTTATGAAACTTTTATTTGTTAAAATGTGCAAACTGTATTCTGGTCCTCTTAATGTGATGGCACTGTGAACTTGACAGTTGAAATCAAGCAACGTGAGCGTAAATCCCAAAAAACTGCAACTAAAATAATAATAAAAAAAAAATTGTTGATATTTGAGGTTAAAGGTCCAGTGTGTCAGATTTAGTGGCATCTAGTGGTAAGAATGCAGATTACGCTCACGCTACGCTACGCTAGATTGGTTCACGCCTGATTGGTTTAGATTTGGTGACATTGTCATTTAAAAAAAAATAATAATTGTGACAATGAAAACAAAATTGTTACAGTGCATTTGTATGTAACTTTTATTGTTTTTCATTTTTAAATGTTAGTATTGGCCCCAGGCATCTTCACATGGTCAAATCTTGCCCTCTTTAAAAGAAGTTTGGACACCGCTGGCGTAGGGAAACTACGGTGGCCTTCAGGTGCCAAAAGAGGTCATCGTAGCCTGTTGAGGCTCCTTTATACACATATAATTAAAATTTATTTTTATAAAGCTATCAATTTTTACTTTTCAATATATTGGTGTATTTATGGCCTAAGCTAGCTGATTACATATCACTGAAAACATATTTACGCATGTTGTTTTCCATTTCTGCGAAAAGATCACCCTGAAAAAGTTTCACACTGAACCTTTAAATGTTAAAACAGCCGCTTTAGCCAGCTAGCTTCACTTTTAGCCGGATGTGCAACCTAAATCCAGCTTACAAAAAACACAAAAAGATGTGATTTTATTAAACCTTTATTCGTTATAATGTGCAAATTGTATTCTGGTTTTACAAAGCGGTTTGAATTCACCCTCTTAACTTCAGTCAGCTACCCGACTTGTTAGCTCGTCCGCTCACGTGAACTTAACGTTAGCTTGTTAGCAAAGAGGTTTGGTGGTTTGGACATTTCATTGTAGGCTAATAATAATACACTATATATATATATATACACAGTTAAAACCAAGCAATACAAGTGTAAGTACAGAAAATTAATTACAAATCAGAGAGAACATGACGGCCTTTTGTTCTGTGTGGTGTTTTCTGTGACCTTTAAACATATTAGTTATTGTGAACTGTAAACAAAATATGAAAAATTAAAAAGTAATATTAATATTTGAGGTTAAATGTTAGCTTCTACCTCTGCTTCACTGTTAGCGGCGTGTGCAGCAGAGGTAACGGAGCGTTCACTCCAACAAAAAAGGGTCCAAAAACTTTTAACTTTAAACACCGCCTGAAACTCTCGAGCTTGCTGCCGTGATGTACACGTGTACTCCAGGACACTGTGACATCACAGGGCTGGGCGTGGTCAAATAAGAGCGGGGCAACAAAAACACACAGCTTTTCAGCACGGGGTTAAGTTACGGTTAAAGTGCGACACATGGCGGCAGAATTGCGTCAAGTTGTTGGCGTTGACGTACGTCGATGCTTGGAAAAAAAGGACATTCACATTATATGTGAACGACGCATGAACACTTTAAAAATATTATACGATGAGTACAGATAAGACAGAGCCTGAGAGGTGTCAAGGAGAGAAAATAAACTAATTTCTTATTATCACGCTCGTCATGTATCGGTTTTATCTTCGCCTTGGACTCAGATTTGTGGACCTACTTCAGGTTAAACGCAACGTCGTGTTATTTTTTAGATCCCTTAAATGTTTCACAGGATAACGGATGTTTAGTGATGAAGAGGAGAAGTTACAGCAGAAACAAGTCAAACTTGACTGAATATGCTGCCCTCTACTCGTAGAACTAAATACATTTACTCAAGTTGTAGTTACTTTGATTAAGATGTTTATAAAACACAATGCATTAAGATTAAACTAAGTTGTCACGTTTCAGTTCCACATTTCTTTCTAAAGTTTAGATTTAATTGAACCTTTAACTTTATATAAAGTATTTCAAACTAGCTCCACCTCCAGCAGCTTAACGCATACTTCTACTTTTGATACTTAAAGTACGTTTCGCTGATAATACGTCTTTTTTTAAAGTAGTATATAATTGTAGTATGAAATACTTTGCTGGTCACACAAAGTTTGTTTTTTCCTCCGTGACACCTCACAGCCTCCGTAATATAATAAATAATACTCTTAAACTAAAATAATAATAAACTTTGGCCCCGCCCACGTGAACAGGAAGTGATGTCAGACCTGCTGGATCAGTTTGTTGTTTTGGATATTTGGATAAGAGTGTTTGTTTGTTTTTTAAACTTATGTTTTCTAAAATGACTTTTTTTTTTTTTTAATGTCTCGGCGAAAACTACATATAGTGCAACTTTAAATCATGACATTTTCAGACTCCTCGGAGCCCCGTGTAGTTATGTAAACACAAATACATTATCAATATACAACACAAATATTAGAAATATCATCACCGTCCTCCAGAAACCTCGAACCTTCAAAGATCCTCAAAGAAAGAGACGAAGTCTAAAATCAGTCGATAACACAGAAAATTCATTTTTTTAAAGAAAGAAATGAAAAATATTAAACAGTTCCAGCTCCTCAAAGTGAGAATTCGCTGGTTTTCTGAAATTTCTATGTTAGTAAAAGTTAAAATAATTTAACTCAAACCTGTTGAAGCTCTCTGGACCCCCAAAACAAACAAAAAAAAGTAAAAGTTTGGCACAAACAATCTTTAAAAAAATGTAAAAACAGGACGCTAACGACCTGCCACTTCATCCTCGGTTTAAAGTGCTTCATTATCACTGCAACAAACATCAGTGAGGGTGAGCGACCATGCTAGCAGCTACGTAGCAGCAGCGACATCTACGGTTGGCAGTGACGGCGGTTCAGACCCGAACATCTCGCCAAATATTTGGTGAGCTGCCGTTAAATTTCCTTCAGATATTCAGTGAGTGAGTGGAGGGGGTTGTAATCTGCAACCACACCGCTAAATCCAACGTGCTGGCCCTTTAAGTGCTAATTAGCAAATGGCAGCATGCTAAATTAAGACGCTGAACATGGTAAACATTGTACATATATGTTAGCATGACATTGTGAGCATGTTAGCATTGTTGTTGTTGGTATGTTAGCATCTCATCGTGGGTGTGTTAGCATGTCGATGTTAGCATTTAGCTCGAAGCACTGCTACAGCTGCCAGCATGGCTGCAGACTCTTGTTTACCTTGTCGTCATGGAAACAGGTGAAATGATGTCACCGCTCTGGCTGACGAGTTTTTTCTTGGCAGTGATTTTCTCTCCGATAAATCGACTCTAAACGGTGACGGGAGGATTTTGAGGTGCGTTTCGGTTTCTGAAGGACGAGAGCGACGGGCAATAAATATGTGACACGTTAACGAGCTTAACGAGCTTAAAGAGTTTCAGTGATTACATGAAGCAGGCAGCAAAAACCACGAGCAGGATGCAAAAATCCAATAAAACGTTCGTCATCGCTGCGTCAGTGCATCGAGCATAACAAGAGCTGATTCTCATACAGAGGAGGGGAGGAGAGGAGGGGAGGAGGAAATGTGGAAAGGAAAGGAAACAAAGAGATGAGACAAGGGAAAGGGAAGAGGAGACAAGAAAAGAAGAGAAAACAAGGAGACAAAAGGAGTAGAGAGAAGGGGAGAGGAGACAAGGAGAGGTAAGGAGAGAGGAGGAATTGAGAAAAGGAGAATAAACAGAGGTGGGAAGGAGAGGAGAGGAGGAGTCAAGGAAAGGAGAGGAAATGGAGAGAGAAGGTGGGAAGGAGAGGAGGAGAGGAAACAAAGAGATGAAACAAGGAGAAGGGAAGAGGAGACAAGAAAAGAAGAGAAAACAAGGAGACAAAAAGGAGTAGAGAGAAGGGGAGAGGAGACAAGGAGAGGTAAGGAGAGAGGAGTTGAGAAGAAAGAAGGAGGGGAGAGGAGGAATTGAGGAAAGGAGAGGAAATGGAGAGAGAAGGAGGAAGGAGAGGTGGAGAGGAAACAAGAAGAGAATAAGATCAAAAAAAGCATTTACAAAGAAGTTTTCAGGCCAAGGTAACCGAGAAAGGAGTGTTTGATGAAGGGGGAGGACGAGGAGGAGGAGGAGGAGGAGGAGGAGGAGGAGGAGGTGGAGCAGGAGGGTGACGAAGGAGGTCGTGGTTTCAGAGAAATGAGTGTTGTGATGGGGAGGAGAGGAGACAGATCTCTCCATCCTGCCCTGTCGGAGAGCGAGGGATGAAGAGGAGGAAGAGAGGAGGAGGAGGAGGAGGAGGAGGCGTGTGCAGCAGTGTGTGCGTTTGGCGGCGTGTGCAGCCGCTGGACGTGTTTGTTCGAGCGCTGATTGTCTCCGTGCACATAGGAGCGGTGCGTGTGCACGTAGGAGCGGTGCGTGTGCACGTCGGCGGCGTGCTTGACCTTGCAGTGGAGGCGCAGACTGTCCCGCCGCTTGGCGCTGTACGGGCAGAGGTCGCACGTGAACGGCCGCTCGCCCGTGTGCACGCGCACGTGCTCCACCAGCTTGTTGGCTGTCCGCGTCAGGTGACCGCACCGGTCGCACCGGTACTGGTTGCCCTGGCGATGACCCTGGAAGTGAACCAGCAGCTCCTGTTGCCCTGGAAACGACCTCTGGCAGATGCGGCAGCGATGCTCGGAGGTGCCGTTCTCCGGCTGGGTTGCCACGGCAACTGACGGAGCGATGCCAGAGGAGGCGGCGACGGCGGAGGCGGCGGCAGGAGGGGTGATGGGACATCTAGGAGTTAATAACACACACATGCATCACACACGGACACGAAACAAAGACTTTATACCACAGAAGAAGAATCACAAACAGCGAGCCTCGATAATCTGATTCATTAATTAAATTGAATTATTCAGCCACACATCACTTTTCAATGAACGGGCTTCATGTACGGAGGACCGTAACTGCCAAAATTCAAAATATAAATAAACGACTCAATAAAAACACTAAAAATAATATTAAAAATAAATGTAGGCGATCATTAATTTATAAAAAAAATATAAAATCTGCTTCTGTGTTTATTTGTATTTCAGTTAATTTCTCTATTTATGTCACAGGAATAAATCTGAGTCGATTTGTTATCAGATAATTTAACTGTTTCAGTCACACACCTCATCTCCGCACTGACTCCCATGATGCCTTGCATGTGCGTGTTGGCGTGAGCCCTCATCTCTGCCTCCTGATTGGTCGAGTGGTCGCACACGCAGCAGTGCAGCGAGAAGGAGCCGTGCTCCCATTGGCGGTGTTCTGTCATGTGACTCTGGAAAAGGGCGCGGCTGTCCGTCTCGAAGCCGCACACGTGACACCTGAAGGCGAGAGGACGGTAACAGACCGGTCAGCTGATCGGGTCATGTGACCTCAACAAACGCCACGTCAGAGAAAATGTTTCCGCCTCAAAGTTTCTTCAAGAACGCAAAAAAATTTTTTTTTATTTTTTATCGTTTCCATGAAACTTTTCTAAAGGAGAGGAAACAAGGAAACAAGGAGAGGAAACAAGATAAGGAAGCTAGAGAGAACAGGAGAAAAGAAGAGAGGAGAGGAGAAATCCAGGAGGAGAGGAAACGATGAGAGGAGACAAAACAAGAAGGAGGAGAGAAAGGGGAGAGGAGGAGGGAACAAGGAGAGGAAAGAAGATGAGGAGAGTAGAGAAAAGGAGAGAGGAGAAATCAAGGAAGTGAGGAAACAATGGGAGAAGGAGGGGAGAGGAGGAGAGTGGAGGAAAGGAGGAGAGGAAATGAAGAGAAGGAGATGAAACAAGAAGAGAAGAGGAAACAAGGAGAGGAAAGAAGATGAGGAGGCTAGAGGGAAGGGGAGAGGCAGACAAGACAGGAGAGGAGGAGAGGAAATGAAGAGAGGAAACAAGGAGAAGAAATGAAGAGAGGAGATGAAACATGAAGAGTAGAGAGAAGGGAAGAGGAGACGAGGAGAGGAGAGAGAGGAAACAAAATGAAGAGAGGAAGAAAAGGTATAGGATGGGGAGGAAGGAGGAGAGGAAGGAGAAAGGAAGAAGGAGGAGAGAAGACAAGGAGAGGAAAAAAGATAAGGAGGGTAGAAAGAAGGGGAGAGGAGACAAGGAGAGAAGAAGGAAACAAGATGAGGAGAGTAGAGAGAAGGGGAGAGGAGGAGACAGGAGAGGAGAGATCTTTTAGCTCCTTGTCCAGGTAATCCATGATGTGAGCGAGGGTCCTCACATGTATAAGAGAACAAACATGTGTGTGTGTGTGTGTGTGTGTGTGTGAGTTACCTGTAGAAGTAGGAACACGCTGCCGTCTGATCTCTGCTCAGGCTGGTTTTTGTTTCTGTGGGAAAAATAAATAAAAGAGATTTTATTGTTTTATTAAAGACGCTCTGAAATCGACTAATGACGCATCCCCGTGGAAGTTATTATTTATAAACGGTGAGCGTGTTTGTGTTTAGTCACTTCACGTGATATAAATCCAGAACACAGAGCTCTGAAGGACAATCATTAAAAAAAGTATCGATGATAACAATAAGGCTGCGTTCAGACAGACTCAGTGCACACAGTGTTTGTTAAGTAATGTCAGAGCAGGACGTATGAAAGTGTTTTATAAGTAATAATTTGCAGTTGTTTGTGCATCATTTGGGCGTCAAACTCTCGGATCTGTTTCTCAAACTGGACTTCCAGGAGAAACAGTGTGTGCAGCATCGTAAACATAAACTGTTTACGGAGCCGAGCGTGGCTAGCTGTAAAATTTACAAGCTTTTATCAAACAGTTTATTGTCATTAACCCGGGTCACACCCTTCATCGCAGCGATAAAACTGCGATACGACTGCGCCACAACGCAAAGTTCAAACTGATAAGCGAGCAGTCTGTAGTTTCGCTTTCACTTCAGTGTTCAGATTTGTTTGTCGTGTGTAGATTAACACAGGCTCAACAGTACAATGAGATGTGTTTCAGCATTTTAAGGCACGAGCTGCGATATCAGCGCTAAACATAGAGGATAAACAATAAGCTAAAGAAATAAAATACAATAAAATTTTAAGTAAAAAAAAAAAAGGTTGTGTCAAGTATAAATAAGTATTATTATATATATATATATATATATATATATACACTTCATTTTAGTTTCAGCAGCTCTACAGGTCGCTCGTCAGTTTTCTCGATCATGTCGGGAAATTTAAGTCAACACCGAGCTTCTGTATATTGCTGCTAATGCTACATGTTAAAATACTGTATATAAGAAGAATATAAGACATGTTTGTGGAAACTGTGTGTCAGCTGAGATATGAAGTAGGTCTGCTGTATATTTAAAAACCTTTAAACAAGAAAATTCAAGCCTCTGTGATGAGCTTTTACTTACTAAGCACAATTTAAAAGTTTGTTTGTTCAGTTAAAATGAGGGAAGCTGACATCCAGTGTTGACTTTTAAATCAGATGACACTTTATTATTATTATTATTATTGATCCATTAATGTGTTCAACACTTCAATGTCGCAGCTCATTAACATGGAGCTAATTTTAACTACTTTATATTCTGCTGTCTTAACTTTATCCGTAATAATCGTAATTTACTTGCTGATTATTAATATTAATATAAACCTGCAAAGTAATGAAGATGAAAAGATGAAAAATACAAATTTCCCTATAAAGAAGCAGAAAATTGTACAATACTTGTGTAAATATACAGGGCGTAACTCCCCCAAAATAAAGATAATTGTTCAGTTATTAACCTGATTGATGGATAATTGATCACAGATTAATTGAGTGCATCCCTGGATTGACTCCTGGTGGTGCCTGTCCTTTAATTCTTTCATCTCTGACTGACAGCGTCAGTTTTCATTACTGGATATTACACTTAGATTGGCAAGCGAACACATCAATGACAGGCGTAACTGACTCGGCGTATGATTACAAAAACACTCCCATGAGACGCTGATCGGCGTTCAAAGATCTACGCCTCCTCAAGAAAAACAGGAGCAGCTGATTCCTCACGCAGCGCCTCGGTTATTTTTATTTATTTTAAGTTCACAGAGCTTCTCACACCACCTACTGTATCTGTTTCTGTGTGTGTTTGTAGTATATTACCATGTGGAGGTTCCTGGGAGCTCAGAAGTGGGGATGTGCGGAGAGGGTCCACGTTCACCTTCAAAATAGGACTACAGGAAGGGTAACACACACACACACACACACACACACACACAACACACAGTCGCACACATATAATGTCAAAACAAAGCAGGTCAGAGGTCAGAGTGTCCACACTGATTGATAGCAGGTAATGTTACCTGCTTCTGATGGGCGGAGTCGTCCTCTCCACCAGTCGACTGTTGGATTTACTGACCCTCTCTGCAGAGACAACACACAGCAAACTGAAGACTCTTTCATTTAATTCATTAATTCTCATCAAAGACAGACAAGACTAAAAACAGGACATAGAGACATTGTTGTCTTGGTTAATGTCAAGCTGTCATAGAGACATTGTTGTCTTGGTTGAATGTCAAGCTGTCATAGAGACATTGTTGTCTTGGTTAATGTCAAGCTGTCATAGAGACATTGTTGTCTTGGTTAATGTCAAGTTGTCATAGAGACATTGTTGTCTTGGTTGATGTCAAGTTGTCATAGAGACATTGTTGTCTTGGTTGATGTCAAGTTGTCATAGAGACATTGTTACCTCATAACATGTTGTCCTGTTAATGTCAAGTTGTCATAGAGACATTGTTGTCTTTGTTAATGTCAAGTTGTCATAGAGACATTGTTGTCCTGTTAATGTCAAGTGCATAGAACATTGTTGTCCTGTTAATGTCAAGTGCATAGAGACATTGTTGTCTTGGTTGATGTCAAGTTGTCATAGAGACATTGTTGTCTTGGTTGATGTCAAGCTGTCATAGAGACATTGTTGTCTTGGTTAATGTCAAGTTGTCATAGAGACATTGTTACCCTGTTAATGTCAAGTTGTCATAGAGACATTGTTGTCTTTGTTAATGTCAAGTTGTCATAGAGACATTGTTGTCCTGTTAATGTCAAGTTGTCATAGAGACATTGTTGTCCTGTTAATGTCAAGTTGTCATAGAGACATTGTTGTCCTGTTAATGTCAAGTTGTCATAGAGACATTGTTGTCCTGTTAATGTCAAGTTGTCATAGAGACATTGTTGTCCTGTTAATGTCAAGTTGTCATAGAGACATTGTTGTCCTGTTAATGTCAAGTTGACATAGAGACACTGTTGTCTTGGTTAATGTCAAGTTGTCGCAACAAAGACATTGTTGTCTTGGTTGATGTCAAGTTGTCATAGAGACACTGTTGTCTTGGTTAATGTCAAGTTGTCATAGAGACGTTGTCCTGGTTAATGTCAAGTTGACATAGAGACATTGTTGTCTTGGTTAATGTTAAGCTGTCGTAACAAAGACATTGTTGTCCTGGTTAATGTCAAGCTGACATAGAGACATTGTTGTCTTGGTTAATGTCAAGTTGTCGTAACAAAGACATTGTTGTCTTGGTTAATGTTAAGCTGTCGTAACAAAGACATTGTTGTCTAGGTTGATGTCAAGTTGTCGTAAGGATTACATTGTGAATATAGGGTCTGCGTCCTAGACCTATAGGCCACTTAAAGGACGGGTTCACAAAAGTCTGTCTTAACAGTTAATAATAGGTCAGGTGCTCATATGAACATTTAAAGTAGTTTTGCCTGCTGTAATCATTTCTCCCGTTCATATTTAAAGATTCCTCCCTAAAGCGCTTTAAATGTAAGTGATGGGGCACAGTCCTCGTGTTATAAACTGCAGTCTGAACTTAATTTGAAGATATGAAGCTCCAGTTAGACAAATCAAGTGGGTAGTTTCTGCACTTTTCATAGTAACAGAAGAACATTTGTCCACAATTTTAACAGATATTGACTTGATTTGTGTAACTCAGAACTCAACAGTATAGTCCCTCTCACTTTCAAAGGGATCTTTTAATGGTTGGTATGAACCAGAGGAACTATTACAGAAATCAAAGCTTGTCTACTGATTAAAGACAGACTTGACGGATTGTGAACCTGTCCGCTAACAGCTGCGACCACTGGACCACAGGAACATTAGTTTCTATAGATTTAATCATAAAGATAATTTATACTGCCAGTTAAAATCCTTCCCTCAGTCCAATGTGTATGAGTATAAAACTATTCAGGAATAATTTTTCTTGTCCTGGACAGACACCAGATGGTGGGAAATCCTCTCCAACCTGCCAGTAGATCCCACTCAGGATATATCGTACTGCTGAATCCAAACAACAGAACTCCTCACTGTGTTTTGGCAAAAAAAAAAGTTTGTGAAACTGACTCAGGAGTGTGAGAATATGTGTGAGTGTTACCTGAGAGCTGATGCAGCAGCGTGGACGCCAGGTTCACTGACATGTCCTGCCACAGCACGGCTCTGAGGCACTGGTCGGCCATCTTGGCTCCAGAGGTGAATTGGTCTTCCATCTTGGCTCCAAAGAAGAGCTGCTCCTCTGTTTTTGCTCCTGAGAAAACGTGGTCCACCATCTTGGCTCCAGGAAGAAGCCCATTCTCCATTTTGGTTCCAAAGAGAAGCTGGTTCTCCATCTTGGCTCCAGGAAGAAGCCCGTTCTCCATTTTGGTTCCAAAGAGAAGCTGGTTCTCCATCTTGGCTCCTGAAGGAAACTGGTCCTCCATCTTGACTCCAGAAAGAAACTTGTTGCTCATCTTGGCTCCAGAGAAAGGCCGCTCTGCAATTTTTGCTTTAAAGAGCAGCTGGTCCTCCATCTTGGCTCCAGATAGAAGCTGCCCCGCCATCTTGTTTCCAGAGACACCATGATCTTCCACCTTCACTCTGAACTGAAACTTGTTGGCTCCAGAGACGACGCTGTCTGTTGTCTTGGAGCCAGGCTGGCAGCCTGCAGTAAAAAATTTGTCCTCTATTTTAATGCCATGGAGACACTGGTCCGCCATTTCGGCTCCAGGGTGCGACTGCTCTGCCATCTTGTTGCCGCTGAAACCCTGGTCTTCTGTCTTAATGCCGAATAGATGGTGGCTCACCATTGAGGAAGGTGTAGTTATCTCTTTTGTGAGTGATCGATCACGGACAAGGTCGGGGGCAACCAAAGTGTCAACTTCCATCGGCTCTTCTTCTTCTTTGACCCTGACGCTGAGGCTGTTCACTTCCTGGCGCTCTGTGATTGGTGGGAAATGTGTCAGTGTGTGTTTATCCACCTACTGTCAGACATGTTGAATAAAAAAGCCCCAAAATTGTACAAATTAAGATAATAAATCGATTGAGTAGAGCTAAAGCGATTAGTTGATTGACTTCCAACAACTTGTTGTGTTCTTATTTCAACAATTTTTTATAATTTATAAATATATACTGTATATATAATATATATACTGTATATTTATGTAATTGAATTGTTTCAGCCCGTTGTGTGTCTGTGGTTGTACCTGCCAGTTTCCTCAGCATGTCTGAAGCCAGTGTGTCCGTGGCGGCGTTGCCATCAGGTGTGTGCGACAGCGACGGCGGTTCAGGACTCGCCCCGGGTCCGTCCGGTGAAAGAGCCAAGCCGGGCTCATCCTGCTGCCCACCGCGGACCTCCGGCAGCGCCTCGCGCCACTGAGGCTCGGCCTCTGCTTGCCTCCCAGGAAGCATCTGGGCCTTCTGGGTGGCCTCTGAAGAGACAGAGAGAGAGAAAGAGGTGTGAGATAACGGCACTCAACCCACCACGAGAGCATACAATACATCGGCAAAAGTATGTGGACACCTGAGCGTTGCTACCATATAATTGCTGAACGCTCCAAAACTTTGAGAATTAATCCAACAGCCTTCTGGTTTCAGTCCAGATGTTGAACCTGTTCCCATTCAGTCACAATGACCTGATGCTGGGCTTTAATCCTGAGTTCATTCACGTCAACATCCAACTTATAATCACGACTGGCAAACTCCTGAGAGCTCTCATATATCTGAATTGTCGTTCAAGTTAATTAAATCCAACTTTAATTAATGCACAGCTCCACCGTCCATCCAACATGACGTGAACTCTGGCTCGCAGTCGGCATTCCGGTTTGTCCCAAAGGTGTCGGATGGGGGTTGAGGTCAGGGCTCGGTGCCCAGTTCTGTCGCACCAAACTGAGGACACCGTTTCTTTATGGACCGGGCTTCGTGCAGACTTCATGTTGAAATGAGGACGGGACGAACACAAAACAGACCAGCAAAAAAGTACGTACACTGCTATCCCATGATGCACTTCTCTACTTCTTCATTCATGCATGTTACTAACTTAACTTCTGCTCGAGGTTTCTGCCTCTTATGTTGCTTTCACACAAGGATAGTTCGTGGGACTCGGTTCAATTGGGCGGGGAATGCCGAAAAATTTCACACCTTCATTTGGTTTGGTTCACTTTCACGCTGCACTTTTGAAAGCGGACCAAAGCGCCTGGACAACGTTGTGCAGTTACAACAGCTGCTCGTTTGGAGGCGGTATTGCCCAAAACAAGCATTGACCATGAAGAAGAAAACCCGGCTCATCGATCTTTGGTTTGCTGGATAGTCCGTTTGCTTTCCCACTGTAGGCGAACCGCACCAGGGTTCACTTGCAAGTGGACCGAGACCCACGTTTTCAGGCGCACCAGAGTTCAGATGAGCTTTCACACCTGCCCAAACGAAACGGACTATGCGGGGAAACGAACTCTGGTCCGTTTAAAGCGGACCAAATAGCGCTGATGTGAAAGCGCCCTTAAAGGAAGTTTTTCCTTGCTACTGTCGCTAAGTTCTTGCTCATGGTGGTAACTGTTGGGTATAAATAATAAAGAGTATGGTCCAGTCCTGCTCTAAGAGGAGGAGTGGGGGATTGATGACCGGGAGCAGCAGCAGCAGCAAGAAGCCGCCGGACAAAAGTAAATCTGGGACTGACTTTTAGTGGTTGGTGAGAGCTTGGTGAAATAAAAGGCTGAAAGACAGACGCCGAGCTGGGCTGACTGCTGTTGGACTAGTAAGTAATATTAGCTGGCTGCTATGTCTTGCTTGATGTTTGGCTGTTAGGAACTCTGCAGCCGCAGCAGATGTCCTTGCCAACGTCGCCAAGTGCTTGCTCATGGTGGGAATTGTTGGGTGAATAATATTGTAAAGAGTCATGAGGTAACTTCTGTTAGAACAAGTTATATCGAAAGAGTATTGATGTACGGATACTTTTGACAACCTTACTACTGTCCTGATTGTACATGTAGAGTAAATTAACAATTATTTTCATGATCAGTGAATGTGCTGGTTAATTTTTTAATCAATCAGCTGATTGTTTCGTCCTTAAAATGTCAGAAAATATGAAAATTGTCACATCTAAGAAGATTACATTTCTTTATGAATTACTTAAATTATCAATGATGTGTGTAATATTTATGCAAATGTGTCCATGTATGTCTGTGTGTGTGTGTGTGTGTGTTCTACCTGAAAGCCTGATGAGGAGGTCAGACGCCATCTTGGTGCTGACATCAGGGCTGAAGAGAGAGGTGGCTGCTGGGAAGGGACTCGAACCTGTGGCGTCCGCCGTGTGTTTGGCGTGCACGCTCAGCGAGCACGCACCACCATCATCATCATCATCATCACCGTGCACGCGCGTCTTTGTGTGTGCGTGCCGTTTGGCTGCATCAGAGGGAGGCTGCAACACACTCGACCCACGCTTCATTTTCCGGTGTGTGTGTGTGTGTGTGTGTGTGTGAGGAAAACTCAGAAGAGAGGAGGGCAGGACGAGGAGGAAGAAGAGGAGGACGAGGAGGAGGAAAGCAGTGATGCTAAAATAAGACGACTGTGTTTTTTAACATATGGAAGTGAGGAGAGCATGATAGAGACAAAAAAGAGGAGGAGGTCGAGGTAAAGGAGAAATTAGAGAGAGAGAGAAAACGAGGGAGGATTTGCTGCTCGGACCGAGCTGTTGCTGGCTCTCATTGACCTGAAAGAGAGAAAAAAAAGAAAGAGATGGATGGAGGTGAAAGAGGGGGAGAGAGGGAGGAGAGAAGATGGATTGAGAGAGGAGGAGAGAAAAAGAGACAGCGAGGACGAAGGGCGAGGGAGGACAGAGGAGGATGGAGAGAGGGAGGGAGGGAGGGAGGAGAAGAAAAGGAATATGAACAAAGTGAATCTGCAAATTAATAAATTATTGAATGAATAAGGCCCAATAATAAGAGGATAAATCATTCGTGTTATCGTCATGGCAACGGACCCCGCTGTGTCTTCTCCTGCCCTGACCTTCCACACCGACAAACAATCATCAATTATGATCAATAATATCATCAATAACCACTTCCACCTGCCGCCTGCTGTTATTCCTGATCACTTCTTGTCCTCACGGTGGAATAAAATAAAATATTTAACACGTCCGACATCATTTGTTTTTTTTTAAATGTAATTTAAATGTAAAAAAAAAAATGCACAGAAAATTAAATATTAAGTAAAATAAAAATAAATAAAATAAAATAAATGGCATTTAATTTGAGAAGATATATGCACTTTTTTGATTTAAAAAAAATAAATTAAAAGACTAAATGTATTATATTTTTTTAAAAATTAAGCAGGTTGAGTTTATAGAAAAAAAATAAATAAATAAATTATAAAAAAATATGCTTCCCATTCATAAATTCAAGCATTTACATTACAATATATTTAAAATAAATTTAATAAAATTATAATTTTAATTAAAATTAAGTGAAAAAAAATGTAAAATTGTAGACAAAATAAACTCATAAATTAAATTTAAAAAATAATATATTTATTTAGGCTAGGCCTCCAAAAAAAAAAAAAAATCGAAAATTTTAATAAAAAAAAAAAAAAAAGAATAAATTAATTTGAAATAAAACAAAAGAATAAACTGAAACTATGAATCTAATTATTTAAGTTGAATTTACTTAAATTTATCGAGTTAAACCGACAGCCCGTTCGTCGCCCCGGTTCGCTCAGCTACCCTCGTCGACCCCGTTTCGTTTCAGCCTCCCTGCCTCCGTCTCTAGGCGACACGGTACGGGGGCTGCCGCTGCCGCCACCGCCGCATCCGACAGGGGAGCGAAAATGACCGGGCACCAGTCCCCCCTCCCGGCCCCCCCTCCCTCCCCTCCTCTCGGTGTCGGTCGGTGTCAAAACCCCCGGAGCCCCGCCGTTAGCTCGTTATCTCTCCCTCCCTCCCTCGCCCCCTGCAACATGGCTGAACGGCGCTCAGACTCCCCGACACACCGAGTCAGAAAGTCATTTCCCGGTGTGGGATGCCGGTGGGCTCTTTAAAGCCGCTTAACCGCCAATTTAAACATTTTTTTCACGGTTTTTTCCGGTAACGAGGGAACGAGGGCAGGTGTCAAGAGCCCAGCCGTTACCTCCTCGCCTCCTCCTCTCCTCTCCTCCTCTCCTCCCTCCCCTCGCGCTCTCCTGCAACATGGCTGAACGGTAACCCGACCTCACGAGACCTCAAAAGTCATTTTCACGGGTCAGTTAGCATCGATAACCGGACGCTGCTGGCACCGACCCGCCCCGGGGACTGACAATCCTCTCCCGGCTCATCTTTCCTCCGTGACTTACCGGTACCAGGAGGGCAGGTGGTGGCGGTGGTGGTGGTGGTGGCGGCGGCGGTGGTGCAGTCCGGGGCATAGCCTATATATAGACTATAGATCTCTTCCATGTTAAATTCCCTCCTTTTCTCCTCCTTCTTCTCCTTCTCTCCTCTCGGTGCCTCCTCCGGTTCTCCTCATTCACGGTGCGGACGGGAATGAAACGGTCAGGAGATGATCCGTTTCTTCCCCGAGCCCGAGGATGACGGGTCGGTCACCGAGCAGGGCAGATGGAGGTTTCCGCCTCCTCTCTCTCTCTCTCTCTCTCTCTCTCTCTGAGTGTGTGTGTGTGAGAGAGAGATGCAGTGTGTCTGTCCACGCGCCGGATCATAGCACAAGGGCAGGACACGCGTGAACCCGTGCGCACGCGCCCATGCCCGCGCCAAAACCCGACGGGTACGTTCACTCCTGTACAGTAACACGGAGAGGAACCCGTGACGTATCTAATGACCAAATAAGAAGAAAGTGACTACCGCCGCTTAACTACACATATACACTACTGTTGATATGTAGTACTAGCAGTACTGTAGTAGTAGTAGCTATGCTAGTTGTAGTACAAGTGCTACTGTACTGTCTGGTTGTAGTAGTAGTATCTGCTAATAGCCAATCAATAGAGGTCAATGGGTGGTGTGATAATAACTAGAAGTAGTTGAAATAAGCAACAGTAGAAAAAGTAGTAGCCCAGTGTTAGTACTATATAGTACTAGCAATACCATAGTAGTAGAATAAGTGGTATTAAGGATTTAGGCTAGTTGTAGTAGAAGTGGTACTGTACTATAGTTTTGTATAGTTGTAGTAGTATTGAAAGTATTGGTAATAATGTTATTGCTAGTTGTAATACTAGTATAAGTTCAAGAAGTAATAAATACAGACATTATACAGTACTATACAGTACTAGCAGTACCATAGTAGTAGAAGAAGTGGTAGTAGTGACAGATTTTGGCCATAGTAGTTTTACAATAGTAGTAGAATAAGTGGTATTAGTCAAGGATTTAGGCTAGTTGTAGTAGAAGTGGTACTGTACTATAGTTTTGTATAGTAGTAATGGTAGTAGTATTAAAAGTATTGGTAATAGTGTTATTGCTAGTTGTAATACTAGTATAAGTTTAAGAAGTAGTAAATATAGACATTATACTGTACTATATAGGTACTAGCAATACCTTAGTAGTAGAAGAAGTGGTAGTAGAAGTAAGACTGTAGTATAGTCTGGCAGCAGTAGTGGTAGTAGATGTACTAATAGATGATATTAGTAGTAGTAAAAGCAGTATTAGTAATAATGTCATTGGCAGCTGTAGTACGAGGTTAAGTTTAAGATGTAGTATTGGCTAGTAGACTAGAAGTAGCAGTGAAATGGCTTTTTGTAGTAGTACAAGCAGTGCAAGTAGTAGCCTACAGTCAATAATGGTAATCATAGATATAGTACTAGTTGAAGTAGATTTTGTACTGTAGTATTGTCTGGTAGTGGTAGTGGTGGTAGGAGATGTACTAATAAAATATATTAAAGTAATAGAAGCCTAATAGTACTAACAGTAGTAATTACAGTATTATTAGCAGTATTAGTAGTAATAATGGTAGTTGCAGCAGTAGGAGAAGCTGTGGTAGTTATAATAGATAAACGTATTAGTGGTAGTAGTAGAAGTTTAACGAGTAGTGTTAATAGCAGAGTGGTATCAATTTTTGACCTGGTACTACTGCAGTAGTACTGTGTTGTTCAGAAACAGAGTGCGGTGTCGTATTTTAGCCTACAGGGGGAGACAGACGGCTATCTGTGTGATAGGCAGAGGTAAATAAAGTATTCAGATACTTTATTTAAGTAAAAGTACTAATGTTAAACTGTAAAAATACTACATTACACCTGAATTTAAAATTCTTTGTATGTTTTGTATGCAAACATCTTAATTTGCAAAGTAACTAGTAACTGAAGCTGTCAGATAATTCAACAGTAAGTACAATATTATAGTACAATATTATAGTACCAGAGTCCAGAATCACAAACAAACAGAAAGTCTTACAGTAGTTTATTTTGTTATGAAAGCCATAAAATAACACAGCTGTATAAACAAGGACGAAACATTCCAACATTTTCTTTTGTACCCAGAGTTAAAGTCACACCAAGCATACATACAATATCAATTTAGTCTCTGTACATTGGGACAAGGTGTGGGTCAATATCAAACTCGCCTCTCGAAATCCTGACCACCAGCAGATCCATTATAATTTCATACACAGGACCTACCTGACCCCTCGTAAGCTACATCTTATGAAAGGTATCAATGATCCTTCATGCACCCTGTGTACATTAAAAACCCCTGGCACTTTCCTCCACATGGTGTGGGAGTGCCCCCCCGTTGCTCGATTTTGGCAGGGTGTGGCCGCTGAGCTGGCGACACTCATATCGGAGACAGTGCCTGTGACCATACCAGTGTTATTATTAAATGATCTCTCTGCATTTCGAGTCCCTGAATGTCAGAAACGTGTAATGTTGGCAGGTTTAACAGCTGCTAAGAAAATGATCGCAGTACGCTGGAAGCCCCCTCACACTTTGACCATCAGACAATGGGTTTTAACTTTTCTGGATGTTACGTATATGGAGCTGTCAACAGCCCGTATAAATGGGGCCAAAGAGGCGAATGTGAATATGTGGCTCACTACGGCTGAAGCACTGAAGGGCTCACTCTGATTCTTGTGGTCCGTTGTGTATCTGATCTACCTCACTTAGCAAGTCTATACTATCTGTTCCACAAGTCCCTTTTTTTTTTGTTTGTTTTGTTTTGTTTTTCTCTTTTTGTCATTGTTATTTGTTTTAGCCGCTTTTGCTTTTTGGTGTGGGGGTGGTGTTCGGTGGCTGTACATCATCATTTGTTTTCTGTTTGAATGGGAAAAAATAAAATAAAAATTTGATCAAAAAAAAAATATTTAGTCTCTGTAGGTCCAAGACATTATAGCTAAAAGGGAAACTGTTACACTTAAAAGTAAAAGAACAAGGTTGCACCTTCCCAAAGTATTCAGTGTTACTTGTATTAGCAGTTAAAGTGACCTGTAGACTACCAACACCTTAATATGCAGGTATGTATGTAGGTGTTGAAAATATATTAGAAACTGTAGTTTATGTGAATTCTGTTTGCTGAGGAACTTCACAGCAAACCTGGTAGCGGCATCACAATCATGATATTTCCATTAATGTATAATTACAGCTATTACAAAAACACAATTAAGATAATTAATCTTTTGTTCAAGTTGAAGTGACTACACCCTCAAGTTCACACGGTATATAAAAAAAAAGAGTCTTAAGCAGCTGCTGCGCCTCGACTCTCTGATTTACAGAGTTTCCTGATGCTAAAGTAACCTGCTTCCAACTGTAGCTGCTGTAAGCTACCACAGGTGCCACAGGTGTTTTGAAGGAAAGAGGAGCTTTCCATGTGTTTGGTGTAGTGTGACTGGCAAGAGCTTGGCCAAACTATGCAAAAATACCAACGTCTACGTAAAGTTCACCGTTCTTGGCTTGAGGTTTGGTGTCCACGCGCAAATCTGTAGATGTGTCCCTTTATCCTGGTGGAAAGTAGGTCCTGTTTTAAGAGACCTTTCATCTGGAAAAACGAGATGAAAGATGAAAATAGAGCGATTGAGTTAGTTAGCAAATGTCTTGTTAAGTTGGATATTTCCGCAGTGTGCTGACTCACCTTCACAAGTGTTTCCCATCTTGCTCTCCTCCTCTTTGGGACATAATATCTCCTACGTCACAGTCTCTGCAACGGAAACAGACATTCACATTTTAAAGAGTCTCACCGACCGATAGACAGATAACATCCACACATAGATAGATAGATGTGTTCTTACACAGCCTTGTAGAAACTCTTCTGGTTCATCATGTGGTCTCTGAAGATGCTGATGGCTTTGAAGACGTCCATATGATCCTGGTGTTCCTCTATCACCTTTCTGTACCTGTCGCACAGTGAAAAAAAACAAATTAGGACAACACAAATCAACTGCCTTACCTCCTTCGACTCACCACGCTCTTTAATTATCACGTATCCGACAAAACCCAAGTGCAAAAGCTACAATTTGCTATTTTATATCGGTTCATGTGCTTGCCAGGCAACCAAAGGAGACTCCAGGATGTAACTGGTCCTGGCCAAGAAACTGTCAGACAGTGAATTGGTGTTTTTACACAAGAAAACTACAAACGGGTCAAGATACAAACATGTTGGACACAGTGCCAGTAGTCTTGGGGTTGGAGGTGCACAGCTCTAGAAGATAATCACCAAACAAGTTTTGCAAGAACACTAACTTGGCTTGTGTTGATGATGGAAATGTAGGAGGGGTAAAGATTAACTGTCCTACAGAGCAGGATGGACCAGAAACAAACAACATGTACTCAGTGTATAATAATGCAAATGACATAAGTGTATAATAACACTGACAAGAGTGACAGGAATGTGGGGGGAGAGAGACAGGGAATGACATGCGGGAAAGAGCCACCGGTCGGATTCGAACCCTGGGCTGCCGCAGCAAGGACTGAGCCTTCGTACATGGGGTGGCTGCTCTACCAACAATTGCTTTTTTGTTAACTTCTCTTTTTTTTGGCAGCTCTGAAGTCTTTGCCAAGAACAACAACAGTTTAATTAGAAACCCAACAGAGACCAAACAATTCCCTCCATGAGCAGGCAGTTGGTGTCAGTGGTAAGGAGAAACTTCCAAACCTCGAGCAGAATCATTGGTGGACGGACATCTTCCGAGACTGTTTCAGTTGTTGTTGCACATCAAGCAAGGTCAACAACACAAGACATAGCAGCCAGCTAATATTACTTACAGCAGATGAAATTGCAGGAAAGTACAGGAAACAATGCAGTATGTAATCCATCATGACGTCAAGAAAGATATTAAACAAGAAGGAGCTGTAAGATGAAGAGATGTACACCTCCAACCCCTGACGAAGCTAAGACCACTGATGCCGATTGACAAGAGTTTGCTTGGCTGCAGTGCAGACAGTCACTAGTAATATTAGCTGGCTGCTATGTCTGTTGTTGATCTTGCTTGATGTTTGGCTGTTAGCAAAGTTGTCAACTTGCTAGTTGATCATAAGTAATGCAATCATAACAAATACTCGAGTACAGCTGAACATATTTTGCTCTGATCAGGAATACCTTTGGGTCCAGGCGAACTCTTTCAGACTCTCGTCGCTCCACTCCTGGTAGAAGCTGCTGGCTTTAACCTCTGACATCTTCAGCTCCTCAGCCAGGAAGTTACGGAGGGAGGCCCGGGCCAACAGAGCCACCACCCAATAGACCGGCTCCTCCAAGACCACCGAGTGGAAAGACTGGAGGGAGAGCTGGAGCAACAGTGGAGGAGGCGAATCGAGGAGGCTCTGGAAGAGGAGACAATGAAGATTTCTTGACATAGTCTCATCAGTTCTGCTTCTTAGTGATCAAAATGCTCTTTGTAAACACAGCCAGGTCTCACCTGGTTCCTGCTGCTGTAGTGTTTGAGCGTGTCCATCAGCAGCGATCTCATGTCATCGGCTTCCTGTAAACTACTGAGCAGGACCTGCAGGAAGAAACAAGACGTTACATCACAGTCATGTCACAGCAGAAGAAAGACAAAGAGCATAAAAGAGGCAGAAAGACAAAGTGGACATCTGACCTCCAGTGTGCTGCTGACTCTATGTAGATACAGCGCCTCCTGCTGTATGAAGTGGGCGTAGCAGCCCTGTGTCAGCTGACCGGACCAGAGTTCCTTGAGGAAGGAGGACGACTGGAGGATCTCCACCGCCAACCTGTCGCTCTCACCCCACATGACATCAAACAGACTCACATTAGGCACCAGTTCTGGGAGAGAGAGAGAGAGAGAGAGCATTAACATTAATCCAAAAAATATCATATATATCATAAAACACTGAAAACTGAACTCACAATGTGACATGGATCCCTTAATTTAAAGCAACATTGTGTAATTTTTCTCTCATGAAATGTTCAATCATTAGTAGTTAGTTAGTGTTGTTGGTGTCGTGCCAGAACAGGAGCTAGGCGAGCGGGCAATGTAACCGGGCTCAGCAGCCTCTATGGACATAATGGCAGAGGAGAAGAGAGCGAAGAGGACGTTGACGGAGGAAGCTAAGAAGAGAAAAGGAGAGAGTGAGCGAGCAAGAAGCCGCCGGACAAGAGTAAATCTGGGACTGACTTTTAGTGGTTGGTGAGAGCTTGGTGAAATAAAAGGCTGAAAGACAGACGCCGAGCTGGGCTGACTGCTGTTGGACTAGTAAGTAATATTAGCTGGCTGCTATGTCTGCTGTTGGTGACCTTGCTTGATGTGCAACAACAACTGAAACAGTCTCGGAAGATGTCCGTCCACCAGTGATCCAGGTTCTGCTCGAGGTTTGGAAGTTTCTCCTTACCACTGACACCAACTGCCTGCTCATGGAGGGAATTGTTTGGTCTCTGTTGGGTTTCTAATTAAACTGAATTGAAACCAGGGGCACAACGTTGCTTTAAGTTAAGGATCTGAACAGTTTTTAACTGGTTGTCAGATACACTGGAATGCTACAGTACAACAAGGGAACTTACGTGGCTGAACTGGATCGTTGTTGTTCTTGGAAAAGACTTCAGAGCTGCCAAAAAAAAGAGAAGTTAACAAAAAAGCAATTGTTGGTAGAGCAGCCGCCCCATGTACGAAGGCTCAGTCCTTGCTGCGGCAGCCCAGGGTTCGAATCCGACCGGTGGCTCTTTCCCGCATGTCATTCCCTGTCTCTCTCCCCCCACATTCCTGTCACTCTTCAGCTGTCTCTATCAAAAATAAAGCTCAAAAAAATATCTTTAAAATAATGTATGTTATTATACACTTATGTATTTTGCATTATTATACAGTGAGTACATGTTGTCTGTTTCTGGTCCATCCTGCTCTGTAGGGCCATTAATCTTTACCCCTCCTACATTTCCATCATCAACACAAGCCAAGTTAGTCTTCTTGCAAAACTCGTTTGGTGATTATCTTCTAGAGCTGTGCACCTCCAACCCCAAGACTACTGGTGCTTTGTGCAGCATTTAATCAGATCCAGGTTGTTGTTTTTTTTTTAAATAATGGACAAGAGTTTGTTTGGCTTCACTGGAAACAGTATAAAAAATTGCTAAATGCCAGTAGTATTAGCTGGCTGGTCTTGTGTTGTTGACCTTGTTGATGTTTGGCTGTTAGCAAAGTTGTCGACTCGCTAGTTTTTGATCATAAGTAATGTAATCAGAACAAATACTCGAGTACAGCTGTCCATACTTACAATATTGGAATATTCCATATCGCAAAAATACCAGTTTCTATGCAGTATTTGTGTTGCCACCTGGCCTGCTCCGTGTGTACAAGTGCAAGTAATCCGTATTTAGGTGTGCCACATCAGTTAAAACCAGAGCTCACAGGTGATTTACAACCCCCTGTGGCATGAAACCAGATCTAAAGTCAAAGTACAATCATTGCATTGAACCTCTGAGCACTTTTCAGACTGACATTTATTTCTCATACATCAATTCATGATGGAAAGTCCCTATTTCAAAGTCTCCAGAGGTCACTGCACTCAGGCAATCGTTAGAGTTTAACACCTCTGCACATTTTTAATTCCTCTGTACATATTTAAATCCTGTGCAAATGTTTAATTTCTCTCTTTCTCTTTATCTAAATCTCTATCTAAAAGTTGGCAGTATTAAACAAAGGCAATTTTCTATCCTTAGGTTACACGGGGTCACGTGACTTAAAGTATCATTGTTTTCTTGGATTTTTGCTTACCTGGTTTTGGTGGAGCAGACGTAGAACCTGAGCTCTTCACAGGGGGCACAGTCCAGCTCCCCACCTGAACACGACACACAGACACACGAGGATTTCATTTCTGTCAGCAAACTGTCTTGGGTGGAGTGGAGTTAACTAAAAATCTGCCTCCAAAATGTTTTTTTAAGTTATATCTGAGCGAGTTTTTGTCTTCCATTAATGATATCAATAATCATTAAATAATTATAAATAGATTTTTTTTTTTTACTTTTTGGATCCATTTGCATGCAAGCCACGTCCTTTCCTGCCGTCTGATTGGTCCAATCACCAACCCTGGAGTCCGAGCCGTTACTCCAAATCCAAGAGCCATTCTCCAGAGAGAAAAACAGAGACAGAGTAAGAGGTGAGAAACCATTTAAAATGCTTTTTGTTTTATAAGGTGCTACATAAATAAATAAACATAAAAAGTTTATTATAGTCTCTGCCAGAAAGTTTTTAGGGCCATTTGAATATGGAAAAACGACTGGCCTGGTTTTCAAGGAAGGACTGATGAAATGTTTAAATCACAGGTCAGATACACAGATTACTTTTTCACTTTCTGATGGCAAAAATCAACTGCATGTGCAAACCAAACTGCTAAAAACTGCAGTTCCTCTTCTCGTCCACTTGAGGCTGGCTCCAGAAGTGAGTCAGTCTCCATAAGTCCCCATGTTAAAATGTCCAACTTCACTTCATATTCAACTTTATGAAAATACTGCAAATAGTCCAACACGAGAACGTTTGCCGACACACAGTTTGAATGAATTTACGGATTTCACGGTCTACAATCCAGAACATCATTCAAAGATTCACATAATCCAAACAGAGGTCACACAGTTCATCATGTACATAAAAATTAAGATAAGATTCGACAATGCAGAGAGATTTCTCTGGATCTTATCTGACACAGGCATTTCATGTAGCGTCCTGAGTGTTTTTGGAATCTGAGTTGTATAAAAAAGCTATAAAACGATTCAATAAATGAATACTTTCTTATTTTCTGGTATTTTTTGTCGCGCACAGAAAGTTAAAGTTATGCAGAATTAAGAGCGTGGACGCTTTGATTGACAGGTGGGTGAGCAACCAGCCTTCATTTACACCTGCCTCAGCTACACCCACCGCTCTACGTCATTGCCCATTTTTTAGCTGGGAAACAGGATGGTGCAAAGATGGTGAAGACCAGAACCTCCACACTGAGCTTCACAACGGCTCTTCAGGAACATGTAGGTGACATCGCGGATACGACGTCCATATTTTATACTGTGTATGATGAAAGTGAACAGTGTGCCGTGACTAAACATACAACAAAACATAAACTCAAAGCATCACCATAAAGTGAAAGGAAGTGAATGATCAGAGAAGACAGGAATATTGGCTTAGGTGGAGGTCTGTTTGCTCCTAGTACTGTAACAATAATACTTGTGTCACACCTTTTGTTTGTGGTATCCACCCAGCCAGACAGCAGTGGCTGTGGTTGCCAGCTGAGAGACAAACCGCCGCTCCTCAGGTGTGTATGGAGATGCCAAGTCATCACCTGTCTGAAAGCACAAAGACTAACACACACACACACACACATTAAACAGAGGTAATGTACGAACATGACGTGCTACGAATTCAAATGTGAAATTTGGTAATTCCGGTTTACGTTAGCGGCGTGCCAGGAGCTCCACACGGGGTGGAATGCGAAGCATCTCTGCCCGAACTGGTGCCACCGCGGTGGGCATGGAGAGGCCCGCTCCGTCCCTGCTGACACATCATTCAGTTATTACAGGTGTTAAGACAAAGACTGTGAGCATGTCAGGTATCCTTATCTTACCTGAAGATAACAGTGCGGCAGACCACGTCTCAGTCAGCAGGACGCTCAAGATGAGAGGAACCAACACACACACCATCGTCTCTACCTGTAACACACACATGAATGTGCACAGGTAAGGAACACTGAAAATAATGCACATTAAAATGACGCTTCCTGCTGATGTGCGCGCTCACTCACTGAGTGAACAGATCTAAATGTGTGCTGTGCAAACAGCCCATCCAGTCAGGGGAAAATAATCCTCATTAAACCATACAACACCAGAGGGAGTCAACCTCCCTGTTCTAGTTTAACCAGTCCACTCAGTCCACTCAGTCAGAGGACAATAAAACATCACTGAACTGTATGGATTGAATTTCTCAATCATTATGACGGATTTCCTCACTTATGAGATGAATGTAGATCGGAGGAGAAAGAAAAATGTTTTGTTTTGTTGTTTGTCTGCAGTGTGTCTGTGTGAACGGCTTCATTCAGCGGCTCTCCCTCCCCTCTGGCACCGTGAGTTACCATAATTACGGGAACGCCCTGAAACTTTAGAATGATTCTCAATAAGACGTTTTTTTTTAATTAGTCTGACTGTACAAAATCCTGAATGTAGCCTGACTCTACCTCCATGCTGAAATCTTGTATTCTAACATAGAGAACAAATGCAAAGCCTAAAAATATAAACAATATAAATATATATACACAGTATGTTTTGAAAATAAAAATAAAAATAAGAAGAGCAGTACAGCAGTAAGAGGCTCACTTTAAACAATATTATTATTATTAATAATTAATGATAATGAGAAGAAAAAGTAGAAAAATAACGTACTGTATTCACTCACTTGTAAGTCAACCTCCCTGTTCTAGTTTAACCAGTCCTGCATGAGGACGCCCATGTAGAGACGGTTGACACAACACAGCAAATCAGCAGTGTCAAGTCACATACGTCCCTGCTTACATTGTTTTCAGGATACAAGTCACAAGCTTCTGCAGTTACACCTTGCTTAAAGTCATGGAGTGATGGGCCGCCACACCCAGCGGCGCCCTAGGAGCAGTTAGGGGGTTCGGATGACGAACTGACACATCTCCAGTTACCGGTCCACCCTCCATACTTTGGTCCATGCTGGACATGAGCCAGCCACCCTCTGGTTCCCAAGCCGAATCCCCACACATGGAGCTACTGCCACCCCAAACACAACTTATCATGACATATTTCTATATTACTAGAGTCCTGACATTGCCTGTATTACTGGTAACCATCTTTCAGCAAACCTGTGGCTTCATCCAGGAAGCTGTGATAGTTTTCTTTGCTATTAAAAGCAGAATTCTGAGTACGGTCAAGGTCAAGTTCCTGCCTATGATAACATCAGGATCTAAACCCAGCGCTAAAATACTTCATTTTGATCTTCCAAACAAATTCCCTCCATGGTGGGCTGCTAATTACTTTATGTCCTGCTTTGAATGTTTCCTCCCATTGTTTATCCGTTATTATAATACGGATGGTTTCACTCATAACGGTCAAAAAGTTCAGTGTAAAACGCCGGACAGTTCTCGCCTTCAGTGGTCGCCATTTTGGCTACGTAGCAGAAGGAGAGGGACCACCACCATTGTAAAAATAGCGGCCAAGGAAGCGGTTGCTCTGAATACCGCAATATACATGTTTTATATCGATATTTTGGCAGTCAAATGTTGGCGCTAAAATTGCTGAAATTACGCCAGGAAATGCACGGTGTACACAGTGTACTAAATATGTGACCAGGTGATACCGAAGGCAAGGCACAAGACCCAGAATAAACCAACAATATGTTTGATAAGATGCTGGTCTCCAGCACATAAATCAAACCAACCAGGGACGGGTGTGGATTAAAAACACATTATTACTTAAGCACCACTACACAAAGTCAATGGAATAAAGCCTAACTTCAAACACTTCATTTGCATATTCACAGCAAGTCAAGGTGACTCAAACCACACAGTAAAACACACATGCAAAAATGGCTGCACTCCTACTCAGTCTGGGAAAAACAGTGGTCGGCTTCTTTAAAAGCATCTTTGTTGGAAACTAAAAGAAACAGAAACATTAAAATACCAAAGAAACTTTACAAGAAAGAATTTTACAAGACGTGTGCAATGTCAAAGTATATCATGTACCTTTCTAAACTGGAACATAATTCCTTCTCCCACTTGGAGACATGCAGGTGACTGGAGTCCACATTCAGAAATAACCGTGTTAATTTTGTATTTAAGGGACTAAAAACTATTTCAAAATATCTCAGCACTGTTCGAGCATACCTGTTTCTTTCTTGGCTGATGTATTTAAACAATCATTCCAAGATATTGTCCCTCACCGACATGGAAAGTCTACAAATGAAACAATTGCAACAAATAATAATAATAAATATTTCATGGTCCAATAGTTTCAATATTAAAATCATGCATTCAAACACTTAAAAATGGAGCCTACCAAATCAACTCCAAACAAAGGCTGGCCTCCGATCAGAATTGACTTTAAACACAACCAACGCCTCTCGAAACATGAGAAACACGAGCTAAAGTTGATCTAAAACAAAAAATGGAAGAAACCTGCCTTTCTGCTGTTTGCACTGGTCACACACCTGAACTTTGTCCTATGGTAGTTGCCACAATATGAAACTACTCTCGTAAAGAAAATCTATAAAAAAGTTATGGTCGTTAGTCCATAGGGGTAGTAAAAGGAGGAGAAAGAACAGGAACAGGAGGTCTGTCACGCCAATCTTGTGTTCCTCTATGCAAATAGTCCGTTCAAAACTAACAATGACGTGGCTGTATCACTTTTCAGTGAACTCCACGAGCCACAAGATGTTCCTGAAAGCTCTACAAGATGTCTAGTAAGTGGACTTTGACTCAAGAGTTTCCTGTTAAAAATATTTCCAAGGTCAAGAATGAAACCTTGTTTTGAACCTCCCTGTGAGGCTCGTAATGTGCCAAAACATTTACATTTAATCTCCAACAGTTAGTTCTTTATGGATCTAGACCTTTATCTTTATGGGTCATATTCCGTTACTGTTAACCCCGACACCGGACATCTGTCTTCATTGAAACAAAGGCAGAATGGAAAACAGTATACAGAGTCACTTTTTCAAACACGTGTAAAATCCACTTTATTTAGTTTAACATACTTCACAGGACACACTACAATGACCTAATATATACCCTGATGTCTTGATTACCGCAAATGACGTGCACAATCGCCCCGCAATCACTGACTGAGGCGAGGAAAAACTTCCTTTCCTTTTGTGAAAATACTCACATGCTTTAATGGTACCAATTCTGTTTGGTTAGGCACGAACGCATCTTTGAGTTAGAAGCTTGTTTAATGTTAAATTAAAAAAAACATCTTCACCTCAATATCTGTAAAAACAAAGGATTGTCCATCCCTCACCCAGCATCTCATTCTCATCAACAACCAAACAGTTGAAACGGTTGATACAGGACAAATGACTATCCCAAGCAGCAACCTCAAACGTCCACTTGAGGCTGGCTCCAGAAGTGAGTCAGTCTCCATAAGTCCCCATGTTCAAATGTCCAACTTCACAGCAGAAATAAACATGTTTACAGCCTGGTACAAAAAACAGTTTTGGTCTCTATAGCTACTGAGGGTGAATTTTTATACAACTCACCTGTTCAAATAATATTAAGGCTATAATAAGAGAACCTTTATTTATTATTATTACTTATCTGACAACTAATCTGCCACTGTTTGGTCAATATAAAGTGTCTCCTTGTCACTGTCGCCAAGTGTTTGCTCATGGTGGGAACTGTTGAGTCTGTAAATAATATAACAAAGACTACAGTCTGCAGTCTGCTCTACATCAGTCATCAGATGCAAGAAAACTGAATTCTTATCAGCGTTGATTTTTGATTTTATTTTTTTTCGACTGGATTTACTTTGGTTTTTCTAAATACAGCACAGAGACGAGATATTTAATGTTCAAACTAATAAACTTTTCTTGTATTTTTGTAAATATTCACTCATTCTGAATTTTAGGCCTAAAACACATTCCCAAAAAAAAGTTTAGACAGTGGCAACAGAAGACTGTAAAAGTTGTTGAACGCCCAAAAAAAACCTGTTTGCACCTGTTGGTGATCGTATCATGAAGGGGATGTCCTCGAAAGGCACAGTCGCTTTACAAGCAAGGACTTTGTGAAAAACTGCAAGAACAACGTTTGTCAACACGCAGTTTGAATTAATTTACAGATTTCACCGTCTACAATCCAGAACATCATTCAAAGATTCAGAAAATCCAAACAGAGGTCTATTTAATGTCCGAAACCATTGACCCAACAGGCAGCGCTGCATTAAAAACCAACATGAATGTATAAAGGATATTACTACACAGGCTCAGGAACTCGACACACAGTTCATCATGTACTTAAAAATTAAGATTGAAAGATTCGACAATGCAAAGAGATTTCAGCAACAATGTCAACAAACAATGACACTGACTTCTCTGGATCTTATCTGAGACAGGCATTTCATGTAGCGTCCCGAGTGTTTTTGGAATGTGAGTTGTATAAAAAAGCTATAAAACGATTCAATAAATGAATACTTTCTTATTTTGTGTATGTTGATGTTTGAGATCAAGGTCGTAGTTTTTATAAAATAAGCTTTAAAATTTTGTTGTAGATCGCCCAAAAATGACTCTATGGATTCTAGGTGAGAAACAGTTTTGTTATATTATAACCAACTCTCAAAGACTATTTCTATCATTTCCTCAAACAAACCAAGAAAACATTTTTCCTACTCACAGTATCTTCACCTACGCCGTCTCTGCTCGCTCACCTGAATTCAGTCCGGATCTTTTTCTCCAAGTTAAGCCGAATGGGCTCTTGTGTTACAGAGTTCATTTGCAAACACAATTTGCATGTTGAAGTGTCCAACCTGTTCCAAGAGCAGTGTGATTCAAGTCTGACTGCTTTTTCTGGTTCTTGTCTGAACTGTCCTGTAGTATCTCTTTAGTCTATAGGAACACGTATATACCTTTAAACACAGCTTGTATTTTTGCCTGAATATCCCAATATCCAATATGGCTAAATGTCCAAATAAACACCCACAAGACTGTTAAAAAAGCGGATTTACAGGATCTTATCTTTAAAATTATTTTATTTTTGCATATAACTTAGCATGTTCCTGTATTTCAGATGAGCAAAAAAGTCCAAAAAAGGCTCCAAGAGTCCCACAGAGTTCACTGAAAAACATTATGTAACTGCAGTTGTAATACTTTAAATGTATTTTGTACTTTAACTGCAGGAGTGACTATTTTTACATTTCTGTATTGTTACTTTGAAGTAATGAATCTGAATACTTCTTCCACCGCGGCAAAATACTCAATGTCTAAATACATTTCATATGATTATATCCTCTTTCTGCCGACTCACCTGAGTTTTAAGCGATCTTCTTGGAAACTGTCCTCATGTGCGACACATTTCACTGAAGTAAATTAAGTGAGTCTGTTTCTGAGCTGTGAAACCTTCCAACTGAAAAAAAAAGGATCAGTCAAGGACACGCCTATGCCCTGTTTGGAAACACACTAGACATGTAAGTCAGGATTGTTGCTTCTGTATTTTCTGGTACTCATATTTAAAAAGCCTTGCAGGTATGCTTAACAGAGTGGGGCTTTGAATTCAGTTGTTTGGTGGGTTCTGGAGGGTTGAAGTTGGAGCTGGTAGATGTCTTGATCCAACAGAAAGGCTGTGACTAGAAAAGAGTGTCGCCTCTCATTGTGTAGTTCAGTGCAACCCCTGAAGCAGAAATCCCAACAGTGTTTAGAAGTAGGTCAGCTTTCAGCACAATGCGATGTCTTGCACGTTTAGCTGAGATTTGGTCATGAAAACTTTAGACTTATAGGTGGCGCTTGATGAAAAGTCGAAGGATCACCAAAGTTGCAGTGGTGTTTTAGTTTTGAATACCAATCGATATACAGGTTTTTATATATATATATTTTATCATGTGATGTCAACGTTTTCTGACAATAGTGACTGAAACTGAAGTAACAACTTTCTGTACTTCATAGTTTCTCCATATGTGCTGATTATTTTCATCATTTTCATCGTTCAGTCAGAATAAATGAAAAAACACTCCTGACGTCTTTGAGTTTTGACCAAAAAAAGTCAAAAATATCAAATTTAAAATTGCAAAAAATAAATAAAAGTAGCACATCTTTGAACTGAGATAGTGAAACAGGAAGGTTGGACATTTGTTTTGCTTGGAAACTGTATAAAGCATTATCAAAATAGCTGGAAATTAGCAAACTCATTCTGGCAATGTCCTAAACTGTCCACTTACTGGTGTCAGTAAACACAGTCAGATGTTTTCAAAATGGTGATTCAACCAGATTGGCTCAAACTCAAAGTGACAAAAAGTATTATTTGCTGGACTTCGTAGATGAGAGAGGAACTCCGCCACCCTCCTGAAAGTATCACCAGTTTAGGTAAATCAGATTATTGTACTGGTTTACTTTGTACAACTGCCTGTCTGTTTATGTTTCCGTATGTTCTTTTTCTTCATTGTTCTCCTTTTGTTTTGTAACATGGCTGTTCTACAATAAAATATCATGTAGTTAATCACCAAGTCCTCTGAGACAGAGATATAAAATACCTTAAAATTCTAAATTGTTCAGATTTTGTTAAATCTTGATAAAATAGTTATAGTTCAGTATAAAAGTTGAGTCTTTGGGATACAAAATACCCATTTTTCCTCTTTTAATATTAAAATCTCATGATCCAAACTGCCTGTAATGTGTTTGGGGATACAACCTGCAGCTCTACATATTGTGGTTCTACGTCGACCCCCTCCTCCCTCCACATCCTGGATCCTTAAATCCCTCCAAAGCTCATCCTCACACACTTTAAGCAAACTTTGAACTCACTCTCGCCGCTCTCTGCTGGGATTCAAACAGCCCAGAGTCTTTTTCACACTCGACAACACAACAACGAACCTGGAGGACTGCGAGGAAGTGAAGTATCTGAGGTTTTCTAGACGTCTTGAAAGTTACAGCTCATTAAGGTAGGATGAAAGTTATCCACCTGTCTGACTCTCAATGCCACTGCTGCGTGACTTCATTCATTCACTCACTCATTTGTAAACTTCTTCATTTAAAGGGATAATATTTGCCTAATGTGTAATGTTGTGTTAATAATTAGAACATCCTGCATATAAATGTCAACAGTGTATTAGGTGTGGCTAACTTGTTAATTGGGTGTGGATAATTGTTCTTTTCTGGTTATACCAGATGGTGTTCTTTTCTGGTTATACCGCTGTCTCTCTTTGTTGCGATTGTGTGTATAGAGATGCAGGCTACCCTCCACTGTTTTGGGGTGGGTGTGGTCTTATTCTCTCTGGCTTCATCCACCTTGTCATTCTCACGCGGTGCAAACCACGCCTCCTGTCAAGAAATGATACCTGGCCACATCCGCGCTCAGCCCCTGGATCCGCAGCACAGCCACGTCACCCTGCGCACATCCGCCTCTTCTTACCTGCCCGGACAGTTAGTAACAGGTAATTAACTATCATTCAAGTCACCAACCAGCCAATTAACAAACAACTTACTGGCTTGGGAAACACTATTCTGTGTTATTCTCTGAATCCATACTTGTGTCCTCAGTAACTGTCCGAAGCTCTCGGGACTTCATGGGTTTCCTGCTCCAGGCTCGCAGTGCTGGAGTTGGGGTCAGGGCAAGGACTGGAGTTGGAGGTGGGGTCAGGTCTCTGAGACTGGGCCAGGTGCTGGTGGGTGGCTCCTGGACGCTCACTCCACCCGGCACTCATACTCTGCGCTGCCTCTCGGAGGGCGACACCCTCACACACTCTGACAAACAGCTGAAAAGAAACCTCTCGTTTGTGTGGAGGGCCCCGGATGTTCCGATGGGAGATGTCAGGTTCTAGTAAGTATGAGCCTATTGATTGAACGCAAGTTTTGGGTTGCAAATGACCACTATCATCACTGGTGAATGCACCTGTAACAATGCATCAACCTCTTTGTCCGTCTTTCCAGCATCACTGTGGTGCAGTCTTACTTCATATACTGGGCAGGTATTGAGTCTACAGTGGTACGTGGTGGGAGTCACAGTCCTTGGAGTATGAGTAACATCACAGGTGTGGATGGAAGGAATCTTGCACTACAGGAGGATGAAGTTACTGCTCTTCCAGGTACACAACTCATACTGAATAACCTATAGGGAAAAAGGCTTTGAGCCCAACAGTTTCAAAGGTTTGAGGAAGTTGTCTGTGGTCTTATGACAAGCCATAATATGCAACTCCAGGCCAGCCTAGGCATGAGTTTTTTTCTATCCCTCTATCCACGCCATCATAACTAATACCTTCCTTTACTTTGTTGTGTCACAGTCTACAGTGCATCTATCAAACAAACAAAGGAGCCAGCCAGCCACATGACTACCATGACAACAAGCAGTGCAACCCAAAGCTACAACTCTGAAGAAACACCAATGAATGCAACTCTTCCAGTCTTGGAGATGAATAGCTCTGTGACTTCCCATGAAGTTGCCCACATAACATATCAGGCAGTCAATGAAAGGAACAGAACTACGACTTTAGGATCTCTTCACAATCCTACCAAAAGCAATGAGAGTGATAAATCATCTTTAGGACCACTCTCAGGTGTGAACGAAGGAAGCCCTGTTCATACCAACGACCCTGAGAGCTCTCTTTTCTTATCCAACCACCTTCCTTTCACCTCTCCTTTCTCCTCAGTTAAGGCTCAAAGGATGGAGGACACTACCACTGTTTTGCCCAACATCACAGTGCAAAACTCAGCGAGTCATCATTCCCTTGCTTCTCTATCCCCTCTGAAGGTTGAGGAGATGAAAATTAGAGATCCAAAACCGTCCACTGTTCCTGAAATGAAAGACACAACATTAAATCCTATACCTTCAACTGATCACAGCTTCCACATTACAAATGCCCCAAGATCTGCAGACCAGAATCCCAGAGGACCAACCCAGGACCAAACTAGTTCAGTAAAGTTTGAGACTACCCAGCCATGGAGGACTAGCCTAACACAGTCCCAAGAGAGTGAGAATCCTCAGCTAACTTCTCCATCCAAACCTGTTCTCCAGTCCCAAACAGTTACAAGTCAGACCTTTCCCTTATCCAATGCATTGTCATCGACACCCTTTTCCGAGTCCCAAACCTCTTTACTAAGCGTCATTCTCCCATCCAAATCTCCTACCCTTCAGTACTCTCTCCAGCTCCACACAACTTCAGCTCTCACTCAGGCTGACCCTCTATCCCCTCAGGCCCTTCCCAACAAACTCCTGAATGTCCTATCCCACTACCAGCCCTTCAGCAATTCACCCAAACTGCAGCCTGAAAATAGTCCATCTGTACCCCAAACTACACAAACTAGTCCACTTCACCCTCAGCTCCAAACAACTGCACCTGTGGGTCAGGCTAGCTTCCAGCAGACAGGCCAGTCCCAATCTGACACACCCAGTGAGGCTTTGAGTATCTCCCCCCAAGCCTGGTCCCAAACTGGTGCACCACAGGCACGCACCTTTTCATGGGAGCAAACTCAAACCTCAGTAGCTCCTCAATCTATCACTTCACCTTCAAGGTTTGACCAAACTTTCACAATAGGTGAGGGTAAAGAAGTCAAAGATCTCCAGGCTCAAGAAAAGATCAAAACCATGAGGCCAGTCTTTGCCTCTGTTCTCTCAGCTACTCCTTCTCCTTCTTTTTCAGCGTCTACTCACCGACCCAACAGGGGTTCAACCCTGGTATCCATACAAACTCCCCTCGCACATGCCTTTTCTACCTCCATGAAGAACCAACCCAGAACAGCTGCAGCCCTTTCTGCTCTCCCCTCTCCATCACCAATCTCCACTCCTCCTGAGTTTCCCTCTGTCCAACCGTCCTCACCTTCTACTATGCCGTCCTCCTTAACCTCTTCTACCATCCCCTCCTTCAACTCCTCCCAATCCCACTATCCATCAACTCCCTTCTCTTCCTCATCTTCATTTACCTCTTCCCAGTCTATCACAAGTTCAACCTCTTCCTCACCTTCTTCCACCTTCTCCCCAGCCCTCTTCTCCTCCTCCTCCTCCTCCTCCTCCTCCTCCAATCCCTCATCAGTGTTGTCCATTTTTTCTGCTGCTACTCCACCTTCACCTCCTCCTTCTTCTTCATCCACTTCTAGATCAACATCTTCATTCAACTCTTCGGCCACCTCTCCTTCTTTAATGTCTACCTCCCCTCACCCAGAACCTTCTCCAGCTCCTCGTCGCTCTCTCTATCACCCCCTTACATCCACCTCCACCCCTGTACCTTCTCAACAACTCACTCTAGGTCAGAGGTTGCTAATCCAGAACCACATTAAACCATCCAATCCTGAGCCCAACCTCCACCTACCCAGTCCAAGAACAATAGTTCACCCAAACTCTGAACCCCACCCAAACTTCAAACTAAATCTTGGCCATGAGTTGAAACCAAACCTCCCCAACACTAACACTAAACCCAAACGACCCTCCAATCCTTCTGAAACTCCAAAATACCCAGACATCATCCCCAGACACAGTGCCTGGGAGCTGGGCATGCTTCTGGGCTGCTCAGCCGGCTTGGGCATGGTGCTGGTGGTCGGGGTAAGGTACATGTACCGTCAGGCCTGTGGCAAACGGACAGAGGTGACGCTGAATGATAGGGAAAGGGAGTATGGGAGAGGAGAGAGAGGCTTAATCCATGTCCAGGAGTGTGGAGATTTGGTCAGAGTGCGGAGAATCAGGGAGAACAGTTTCGTGCTCTTGGCAGAGTATGACATACTGGCATCACCTGGAGACTGAAACATCGACAGGGTTACCAACATATTTCTTGAAATCAGAGAATGCTTTAAATGGAGAAATAATCATACTGGTTAAGGTGCCTTTAGTAATATTAGACTTAATAGTTACCTCATCATTGCTAGTTAGCCTAGCATCCCTCATGAAGTCATGAAGTTTGTTGTTGATCCTCAGAGGATGAATCACTTTTAGTAACTATGCAGGCTAATGATTAATCTAGCAATGCCATCAGGCCAACCTCTGTACTTGCACAACCAATGCTTTGTACCAACATTATTAGCACATACTTTTGTACTGTGTAGTGAAATATTAACTGCAGCCTCTAGGGGCCATTAGCACAAGTTTTAATGTTGTTTTCCAACTTGTGCACAAGGAAATGTTCTTGGATAAAAAATGTCTCCCTACAGAGATTTCTGCCGCCAACATTTAGAGAAGTAAAACTACATTCTGCCTCCTGATAGAAAGTAGGAGGTTTATAGACAAAGCAAGGATGACAAACACCATTTGGTGGGCGCTTTTGTTTTTTTTAGCATGTTGACAAGTTTGACTAACCAATTTGTACATTTGCACATTATAATTTGAGGTTACATATTCTAATTTTACCAAAGATGTCGATCTCACACTGCGTATTACTAATATCAAACATACTTCATCTATTTGTAACTTGTGTTGTCACATGGATGTACTTAATAAAACATATTTTCAGTATTATACGCAGTGCATTTCTTTATTTTAAGTGTTGTAGCTTGTGCTTTTAAGGATGGCAGTGCTGGTTGTTCTGTCATTTGTGATTTTTAAGCAGCACATAGCCTCTACAGTCTGTTGGCACACCTTTCACAGTCTTACTTTATTATTATTTCATCTAAATGATGTGACAATAGAGCCATCTGTCGGAAACAGATGGATCAGTGAAATTAATGAACTGAAAATGTGTTTTTCCAATTTGATCAGACAACAAATACATTGATTTATTACATATTTTCTGGTCCTGAGGTGGAACACTGATTACATACTAGGGTGTTAAGAGTTCTACAGCGTGTAAACACACACGTGGTCCGTTTAGTAACACATAAAGTGCATAATTCAGAATTTCACCATTCAGTACATATATTGGTATAATTTGCAAAAAATGTATAGAAGAGCACCTAACCTAATGTTCATCTAATTTAAAAATTAAGAAGCACTTTGTGTAGTAGGTGTAGACTCCCTACCAAACTTTAGGTGGCAGTGTGATGCAGAACAAAACAATTTGTTTTAAAGTTGGTAGGTTTATTTCCTCATACTTTTTTTATGTAAACATGTAACAGAACAGACCCATACATACTTTGTTGAATCTCTTGAAATATACTTCTGGCAAAACAATCACACTATAAACAGACAAAGCCTGACTGTAAACTCGACTGGACAGCCAATGAAGTGGCATTTGTGCTGTAGAGGCTTTGATGACCATCATAGTAACAGTGGGTGACTCCAATTTATTAGATTTATTACCAATCAGGCTGAAAACACAGAGCTGAAGCTGTAAGCAGTAACGCGCTCAGTCAAAGCGAACACTTTGATAATGTTTCCATGAACAAAGTTTTCCTTTTTATTCAAGAAATGGGCTTCACATGCACCAAGATGGTTACTGGAAGCTTGAGGTCAACATCTCATGTTGGGAATCTACAGATAACTGTGATTAAAGTATCTCCAAGGCGGTTGTATGTCCAGAAAAGTGTCTGGCCAACAGCTGTACTGTTTTGGTTCACTCTCATAGCTATGTTTTTCCAGACAAACAGGCAGCAACATGAACAAAGTGGAGCATTTAGCAGCTAAAGAGCCGGATATAACCCTCAGGAGTTTGTAGAGACCAAAAACAGAGCTATAAGAAAGTGAATATGGGACTTGCATTCATCATGTGTGTTGATCCATAAATGGCAGAAGTGAAAATGGGCAACTGTTTGCGAAGAAGTCTGCGATATCCATTGAAATGTCAGTATTCATAACTTGTTTCTGCTGCCACCAAGTGGCTTTTGTTATTGCAGTTTTTAGGTTAGGGGAAAGACTGTAAGGGGTTGAAAATGTTGGATTATGACAGTTGGATGTGCTACACACCCACCCACCACCCCAATCTCCACCCTTATAATCTATTTGGCTACAACATTGGCACTAAAAGTCCAATTTGAACATTTTACCCAGAGTTACTGGGCTGGAAATGCAACACAAAGTATCCAAATGCTGCACAGGTTTCCCAGAAGAAAAATTACAGAGAGCCATATAGATTCAAATTAAATCCCCCTCAGCACCAGATGTATTTGAACAAACACAACTGGCAGTGTATGTAGATGGGCAGCCGGTCAGGGATCATGTCCTTGTCACTACATTCACAACTCCCAATGGTTGGACCGGGTGTCAGTACTACTAAAATAGAAACACAATCAGGTGTTGACAGAGCTTAGGCCCTCCAACATGTTTGCTGGTGGTTGGTGGGTTAGACCATGAAAGCCCTCAAAGGTGTCAATAGCTGGATTTCCATCCAAATATAAGGGCGCCAATTCTCCAGATGGAAAACCAGAAGAAGATGGCGCAACAAGATGGCGGCATTTCTATCAATATATTCTAATGTGATACTTCAAGATATGTTTACACAAACAGGGGAAATCAAAATTGACCTAAAACACTAAAGGGATGTAAGGCTAAGTAGTGAACCCCGCAAACAACTTAAAGAAATACTGTCAAAGTGCCCCTGAGCAAAGTCAAGCCCTTGTATTGCAGATGTTCTATTTGGTCCATAAGCACAACAAATGAGCCAACACTGGCTAAAAACACTGTGATCCTTGTATAAATGTACTGAGAATGAGTCTTTATGTGTAACAGCTGCAGTTCTGATTGGTTGCAGTGATGATACATTCGCGGTCATCTCTCTGAATCTGATTCCAGACCTCTTAATTGTTGCCAACGTCAATGGCCACGTGCTGTGGCTATATCGTCAGTCCACTTTGGTCCAAATTCAAATATCTCAACAACTACTGGATGTTTTGCCATGACATTTGGTACAGATGTTCATGGTGCCCAGATGATGAAGACCAAGTACTTTGGTGATTCCTGGATTTTTCCTCTAGTGACACCAGTGGGTCGAAGTTTTCACTTTCAAACAACATGGGTTGTTGTAGATGGAATTTTGTACAGACACTGAAACAATGAATCCTTGAGTGTTTTCCATCAGCGCCACCATGAGTTTGACAATGGTGGTTTTGAGTGAAATGTCTCAACAACTATTGGATGGATTGCCTCCAATAATTTGGGTGAATCACCTGACTTTTTATCTAATACCACATTCTGGTCAAAAACGTAATTTGTCCAGTGCTTTGTTGTTTTATGCTAATTAGCAAATGTTAGCATGCTAACACAAAAATGGTGACAATGAAAAAATTTTATACCTGCTAAACATGGGCAAGTTAGCATAGTCACTGTGACCATTGCAAGATGGTAGTAGGTGACTGTCAACATCACCATATCACTCAGATATAGAATAAGGTATCATCTACATATGTGCGTATATGTATATGATCATTTTTCAATATATTGTGTGCAGTTTTAGGTATTTTCAAACTTTTTTCTGCTCTTTACTGTGTCGGATAACTTCTTCCTAGTCCATAATCCTGCCTCCTTATTGGTCCAACTTAAAAATGTTGTTGCAGAAAACAAACTTGGTCAGAATCAAAGTTGTACGCTAAATGACGCGGACAGGAATTTGATCAAGACAAAAACATGAAAGCAGATGAAGTGAATATGCGAGATCCAGGAAAGAGTAAGATTTTCCTGTTGAATTTGACTCACTTCCTCAACATTTTTTTCACTAACCTTCTCATTGGATAGATCACCATCATCACCTCAACACCATCAAAACAACTCATCATTATACTGTATATTAAATGTCACATAATCCAGCATTTGTGTGTTTCTATCAAGAACATAAATGTAACAGTCCACACTTTCTGGCAGTGACAGCCCAGAGAAAGATAGAAAAATAGCAAAAAAGAGAATGGTCCCAGTAACTCCACCCTTACTGTTCCTGCAGGGGAGGCGCTGCTCATCAAAACAAACACTCCCTCTGTTAAAAAACAAAAACAAAACAGCTGTCCTCTTTTTGCAGGAATTTTGGGGGTTTTCATATAAAAATAAAACTTACTTCTGATTCTTTTAAATATAAAAGAATATATCTATGATGGAAATATGAAACATGAGTTTTTCGAAATAGAGAATATCGAGGCGACCGGCACGCCTCGTCCCCTCCGTCTGGCTGAGGTCTCTGTTGATCGGTTGTAATAAGGCACGTACGACTGTATCACTCCGCTGCAGTCCACCATCGCAGCACAAAAACACACCAAAATACTTGTTTCGTCTTCGTCAGATGGGCTGAAGAGTCGACAGCTTCACCGCCTGAACAGAAAGAGAGAGAGGAGAAGTGTCAGAGGGCGAGAGATTCAGATCAAACATAGACAGAAGAGAGGAAGTGACGGACACCAACGTGCTAAAACATGAGAATGAAGGCAGTTTGGTGAATGAATCCACCACCAACACCAGACAAATCATCTGTGAAAGAAGGCTGCACGTACGAACATGGATTGTACCTTCAGTCTACAATGATTCAATTTGTGTATCTGTCAAAACAACAGATGGTGGGAATTGTTAGGTTTCTGTACATAATAAAGAATATGCTCTACACTGTCAGGAGATAACGTCTGTTATGATTTGGTGCTATGTAAATACAGTGATGTTGATCAATCTGTATAATTAGAGTATTACAGTAGAAGTACAGAAAAGTGTCTCCATGACTCTATGTCCACCACATTTATCTATAAAAGTCTGTCTCTTTAAATATCTTTATCAAAAATACTATAAAAACAAGTATCAGCTGATGTAGGAAGCGTCTTTATAGAGTTTTTAAAACAAAGTATTGATAAAGATCAAAAATCCAGTCGCCTCTTGGTCACACAGGCAAGACCTGTCAAAAACAACAAAGTCCACATGTTTGATTGTTCCCCACCACCATCGAACCAGAACCAGAACACGACCGGTGCTCGATCAGACTGAAGCTGGTGAGTTTGCAGCAGCGAGTCCAGCAGGAGATTGTTGCAGATTGTTATACCTGACAGCAGAGAGAGCTGTGAGAGCTCTCATCATGTAATCGAATATATAATTGAATCTGAACCCAGAGGAACCTGCTGGACGCTCTGTCACAAGATCTCAACAGCTCGGATTCAAGAAGAATTACAGGTTTGTCTTTAATTAAATCACCCGATAAAGTTGTTTTGAAGTCGGTTCTCTACTCACTCGGCACAGTAGTGTTGGAATGCGGCCCTATCTCAACAACAGACTAGACTGTAGGGGAGGAGAAAAGGTGGAGAGGTTAGTGTTGGAATGCAGCCCGACTATCTAGTGGTCAGTGATGGAGACCCTGGACCTCGAACCATAGCAGCGAGGTTTCACTTGTTAATGTGTGTATTAACAGTGTGTGTGTGTGTGTGTGTGTGTGTGTCTGTGTGTGTGTGTGTGTGCGCGCACCTTCTGCCGGCTGGTCATCCAGCTCCGGATGGTCGGTACGAGTATGGAGCCGAGCAGGATCTGAGCCGGATGGTAGATCAGCAGAGGGACTGAGATCAGAGAGAGATGTTCGTAGCCCTCGAACACGATTTTTAACATGGGGATCCCTGCAGAGAGAAAATCTGTGAACATTCTTCATCTCCTTCAACTATCCGACGACCCTGTTCACACCTCAGATCGAAGCAGACGTGTCACCATATCCCATATTTATTGAAATACAAGTTTTTATAACCGTTTATCCTCATCAGGATATGATCACTGCTCCACCACGGCACCGATCCATTCCCTCACTCATTCACACATTATTTTTCTTCTTTATTTTCTAAAGGTATCGTGATAATATTGTTAACGTGAATTCTTTCGGTCGTGTCGTGTGATCAAACTAGCGAGATGCATGTGGTTTGCATAGTTGCAGCTCAGCAGTTACATGTAAGTCATGTGTGTGTGTGTGTGTGTGTGTGTGTACCTACCCAGAGTTAGAGACTTGTGTGTGGAGCAGAACACGATGGCGACCGTGTCTGCCGGGCTGAATCCTGAACCCGACCTGCAGACAGACAAACGGGAAGTTCAAACTTTTTGGTTTCCGACTGCCACAAACTCCTTCGTGTTCTCTCCTCTGTGTTCATTCTTATTGTTTCACTGTCGTCGTTTACCGTCAGCCTCATCTCAGTGTTTGTAGTCCATTAGTGTTGGACAAAAAACTCAACTGGCAGCAGGAATTAAGTTACAGCAACACGTCTGTGCATAAACTCAGGTTTGTGAATAAAATGATGAAAGGAAGAGGATGGTAGAGTAAAAGAGGAAGGCGCCTCACCTGGTAGAAAAGGCGAATGTGAGCAGCATGAAGCTCACCTGGAGAGAGAAAACTGACAACAGAGACACATTTCACTTCAATGTTCAGCTTCACAAACGAGTTTACAGAGTTACAGAGTTTCCTGATGGACAGTGAAGTAATCTGCTGACAACTGTAGCTGCTGTTAGCTAATGTTAGCTCAGTTTGTTGAGCTCAGAGCACCGGGGGAGTGTTAGTGTTTGTACCACAGGTGTTTTGGACCACCGGGAAGAAGAAGAGGAGGTTTACAGGCCCCGGTGTCGTGCCAGAACAGGAGCTGGGCGACGTAACCGGGCTCAGCAGCCTCTATAGACTTTCTCTCTACACACACACACAAACACAAACTCAGTGTACTGACTGATGAGGACGACCAGCAGCAGGCTGGTTGGGTCCAGCTCGATGTTGGGGTTGCTGAAGGTGTCACAGAAGGTGGTGTAGATGATCATGAGGAGGACGGCGCTGCTGACGGTGCCGAACGGAGGTTTTCGTCGCTCCAGACACTCCCTGAGGAAACTACGACACACCTGCACACACACACACAGAAGATTTAACATGTACAACATTCAGACATGTTTAAACATTCGTGCACGAACACAAAGACTTTCCTACCTGACCGAGGATCAGAGGAACCACCACCGTCATGAAGAGCTGAGAGAAGATGGAGGAGAAGGGAACGGAGGACGAAGAGCCGAGCTGGACGAGGAGATGAAACGAGTCAGCAAACACAGTTATGTCACGTTATCTATATTTAATCACTCATCTGGAGTTTGAAATAAGAAAGTAAAGCTTCAATTTGTTGTTCAAATTATTGATTTGTGCCTTAAATTAAATGTATCGTAGCATCAAAGCTGCACCACAAAGTATTTTTCTATTAAAAAATGACTGTATAATGTAAAAGTCCCTCATGGTGATGATTCTGCAGAGAGTTATCACTTGAGCTCTGTTCAGCTTCATGGAGCATTTAAGGGTTTTTCAGCTCATTGTTAATGTTTTGGTTCACTCTCATAGCCGCTGTTTTCATAGGAAAAGCTCTAAAAACTCTCCTCACAGTCAGCGACTAGCTAAAGAGCTAAAGATATTTCCCTCAGGAGATGGTGGAGACCAAAAATGGAGCTAAAAGAGAGAAAATATCGGGCTAGCACGACTCCTCGTGTTGTTTTTGAGTCACAACAAACACAGATTTCTACGTCACGTTGCTCTAATGTAAATAATAATGAGGTGTGTGTGTGTGTGTGTGTGTGTGTGTATTCGCCATGTGTGGACTCACAAACAGCAGCAGCAGCACCGGAGTCACGATGATTCCCTGCAGGACACAAACACACGATTAAAGCTCGCGCCGATGTTTCATTAAGAAACCTCCAGATTGACGAGATCTTACCAGGAAGCTTCCAAACGCTGAGTTGAAGATGGCAGCAGCCTGGAAACACACACACACACACACACACACACACACACACACACACACACAGTCAGTCACTATGACAACATGCCAACACACTTATTACTTTTCAACATCACACCATTTGTCAAACAGTGAAGGATAATGACCTGCTAACTGTGTGTGTGTGTGTGTGTGTGTGTGTGCGTGTGTGTGTGTGTGCGTGTGCGTGTGTGTGCGTGTGTGTGTGTTACCTCGTTGCCTCCGACAGCCTTGGTGAGAATAACAGCAGAGGAGACCGGAGGGGGCATGCAGCTCACCGTCTGTAACCTAGGCAACCACGGCAACAGGATGAAGAGGAGGATGAGGAGGAGGAGGGGGCGGTGAGACAAAGAGAGAGGAGACAGTGAGTGTTTCCTTTCCTTCACCGAGGTCAGAGGTCAGAGGGATTCAAACATTTAGAAGCCGCGTCCGTAAACTCTATAAAACGCGGACGTGGAGGCTCCTGAAGCTCAGCGTGGTCGCTCTGTCTGTCTCTGTGTCAGTTTAAACCTCCATGTTCGTGAAGTGACGACAAAAACTGCAGTTCCTCTTCTCGTCCACTTGAGGCTGGCTCCATCAATGACAGCATAATCGACCTAACAAGCCACCTGTCAATCAAAGCGTCCACGCTCTTAATCCTGCATAACTTTAAGCCTTAATATAATCTGAACAGGTGAGTTGTATATAAATTCACCCTCAGTACAGTTGTCATGAACGGGGAAATTAGCTATAGAGACCAAAACTGTTTTTTGTACCAGGCTGTAAACATGTTTATTTCTGCTGTGAAGTTGGACATTTTAACATGGGGACTTATGGAGACTGACTCACTTCTGGAGCCAGCCTCAAGTGGACGACTTTAGTTTAGTTTCCGTATTTAACAGATCCGATTCTTCACGGTGACGGATGAAGTTTGGGCTGAATGAGTTGGTTTATCTTTGATTTCAAGGCGCCCCCGTGTGGCGTGGAGAGTCATGACAAGAAAAACACACACACACACACACACAGCTCTGTCTGTATTAGCATGAATGAAGGTCTTTGAGTCTGCACATAACTCGTCCTTCAGGTACAGTCAGTCAGCAGCTTCAATAAAAGACTGCATTCACACACAGATCACACACACACACACACACACACACACACACACACACACACACAGATCACACACACACACACACACACACACACACACACACACACACACACACACACACACAGCCCACCCTCTGAGCAGCCATTGGTCGATGGCGGTGAGCGCGAGCACTCTGAGCAGCAGCCAGACGGCGAGCGGGAAGAAGACGAGCGTGAAGGACTGAACGAAGAGGTGAAGGCGGACGTGAAGCAGCGCGCTGGTCAGCTCCTGCAGACAGACAGAGAGTCACGCTTTAATTAACATCATCGTCATCGTCAGAGTTTAATTACCTTTAATCGGTGTGAGCTCACCTCTGTCTTCAGAGACAGGCCGCTGTTGAAGAAAATGAGCGAGACGGCGACGTACGCGATCGTGACCTCTGGCTTCAACGGACCTGAGAGAGGGAGAGAGACAGATACATCTGTAACCACGGCAACAGTCATGACTTCACATTGTCCAACATGCAGAGCACACACACGAACATAAATATTATACATGTTTCTTTAACTTTAAGCCGAAATAAAATAATCTGAACTTTATTTCCTACGGAAGTCCAAAGCGGCCACACATTCATACATTTTATTTCCTCTCGTTTTCACGAGTTCATTTATTTTGTTTTCTTGAGTTATTTGTGCCATTATCTAAAAAAAACAAAAACAAAAACAAACAAATGTTATTCTGAGATAACAGGAAGATATTCTTGAAATCTCGAGATAAGGAAACATTTTTCCCCCCCGAGATTACGACACAACTATCCTAGTTTTAGTTTTCTCGAGATGTCTGAGTTTTATCTCTGGAAAACAAAGTTTTGTTATTTCAAAATCTCGAGAAGACATTTGTTTTCTGTTTTATGTGTGTGAAATAACGGTACTTTGTCTTCCTGAGATAACGACATAAGTAATTCAAGATGGCGAGAAGACAAAAAGGACCGTTGTGTTCTTAACTCAGGAAAATTATCCCGTTATCTCGGGGTGACAACATTTGTTATTTCAAGATAACGACATAAATAACTCGAGGAGATAGAATGTATGGAAGTATGACCGCTCAGGGCCTCCGTAGAAAACTATCCTCGGGGCGAGGAACCATATATGGTCATCTCTCAATGGAGGAGCAGAATCACGTGACTTACTCCAGCCAATCAGTGAATGTCTACATCACAGGTAGCGTTGCTATGGCCTCTAATGGATCGTACTCGAACTCTAACCCTCTTTTTTTTTTTTGCACTTCCGTAAGACAAACATCTGTTTGTTAATTTGGAAATAAATGTTCCACATATTTATTACAGTATACGGTAACTTCTTTGACTTTGACACTCCAATGAGCGCCCAACGAAGGGTTAACAGAGAGAAATACGGAAGCCCAAAGCGGTCAAACATTCATACATTTTATCTCCTCGGATTTCTCGAGATAACGAGTTAATTTAATTTGTTTTCCTTAAGTTATTTATGTCGTTATCTTGAAATAATAATAAAATGTCATAAATAGAAAAAAATATCATTTTCTTGAGATCTTGAATTTTTTTATTTTCGAGAAAACAAAGTCTCGAATTAATTACGTCTTTGTTTTATCTCAGGAAAGTTTGTAACATTATTATGAACATGACACACACTCTTTTATTGCTGGTGTGTTCAAATGTTTGTGTCTGATACAGAAGTTTACGAGGTGCACCTGAAGGCAGCGTCCAGACAGTAGCAGCAGTTTTATCTAATCTACAGGACACCTGAAGGTGTCACAGATAAAACAGGTTTTATATCCACAATAACCAAAATGAGCTCATAAATCTGATACAGTCACAGCTGATAGTGAAGCCGTGAACGCGCACACGGGAGCGCTTGTTGACATATCCAACCGAGGAGTGTGTGTGTGTGTGTGTGTGTGTGTGTGTGTGGACGTACAGCTGAATGCAACGTGTCATTACAGTGCCAGGTAAAACACACACACACACACTCACACACGCACACGCACACGCACACACACACACACACACAGAGGAGTCACTGTCATTCCATGTGACCAAACTCCATTTAGGAAATCCTGAATTTAACACTCTTCTTCCTTTTTCACAACAATCCCCGTTAAATAATAAAATAATTTATACTTTAATATAATCAGGAAGGCTTAGACTTTAATTCGGCATACATCCTGTACGTGACATAATCCGGATTTAAGCACAAATTCAACATGTTGGACCGGTTCTCTTGTATTTTGAACGACCTCCGTCCGAGCGCCGCGGCTGAAAAAGAGTTGATTAAACTCTAAAAGTTGTCGGTTTATTAACAATTAAATGTCGGACGGTGAAACATTCATATGCCGATTTTTTCAGTGAGTCCTAAAGTTTAATTAGAGGTCTCATTTATGGCTCTATGTGATCATTTGTGCCCGAAATCAGCCCGTAAAGTTAAAGAGGAGAAACTCTCCCCGAGCCTGGCACAGACAGCCTCCCGTGAGTTGATAGAAAACGTCCTCCGGTGTGTTTCATGTTGTTTAAAAATGTTTTTCCCGCCTTCACTGATCAAACTTCACCTGATGGACAGTCACTCAAACTCTTGAACACTCCTCACCTCCTTTGACACCGACGCTCGGCTGCAGTTTGGCCGATAAGATGACCAGCACTATCCCGATGATGAACCATTCCTTCCGTATCCTCGCCAGGAGGCCCATGATTCAGGCCCGGGGCTCAGTGGAGAACAGCCCGCCGGTCCCCGTCACACCAGGCGGACTGAAGTTTAACGACTCCTCGGTGTCTCCTCTGGAGGTTCTGTCACTAAACAGAGCCGAGCCGAGCCACTTCCGGACACATGGGCCACGGCGGGCCGTAAACACTGGAGGAGAGGCGCAGCAGGTTTTTTTTTTTTGTTGTTGTTTTTTTAACTTACCGTAATACACGTAAAAGCAACAACAATACATACATGCGCCAGGCCAGGCCGTAAAGACTGAAGGAGAGGCGCAGCGGTTTTAAAAAAAACAAAATTACCGTAACACATGTAAAAGCAACATTTACAATACAATTAAAATATATAAATATATCTAAATATGATTATATTATGACGTAATTAGTTTAATTAATTTGTAACTAATGAGTAATAATAACGAACTAATGCAGTATATTTCTAATATATTATATATATTTTTAATAATGTAAACAAATCGTTTTAGCAAATAATTTCAACACAATAAATAAAATTAAATAAATAAAATGGATGTCAATTTTTAGCCATTTTCATCCTGTGTAATGATAACGAAATGATACTATATATTAATGATGTAAATAAACTTAATTAAATAAATAAAAGTATTTAATTTTTGATCAAACTATTTTAACAAAATAAAGTTAAATAAATAAAATTTTAAATGATTCACAGAAATTGTTTTTAAAAATCAAAAAAATCAAAAACATGCAAAATATCTGCTCTAATAAACAGTGTAAGTTAAATTAATAATGTATATAAATAACACTATTACTAAATTATTAGTTATTATTATTCTAATCTTTTCAGTTCTGCAGTTTTTATATTGAACCAATAATAAAAGGGCAGATTTTATTTTATTCTTAAACATTTTTATTCTGTTTAACAGTAAATAATCTGTGAATATAAACAACGTTTGTGAGCTGGACAGAATATTAAACAGATACTTGAGTTGACTTGTTTCGTCGCACTCAGATGAGATGGATGTTGAAAGTTGAGATTAGGCTGGATTAGCTCAAATCATGTGCTGTCACTCTGATAACATTTCATCTGTTGGGTCTCTACTTAGTTTCCGAGGTCCTCTGGTCTCTCGATATATTCCCTGATCGTGGAGTGAGCACGAGCGCTGCCCACCCACACCTGAGCGAGCCACAGACAGACAGACAGACAGACAGACAGACAGACAGCTGTAGTAGATGTTGGATAATCTCTGTTACATGTTCATTAATAAAAAAAGAGCCACACAGACGTGACGTTAACCTGAGCTTCCTGCAGCACAGCCACATCATCGAGGTCACAGGAAAGTTCATAACTCTTCAGGAAAAACTCAGAAGCTCTCTCGTACTGTCCCTGCACAGAGACGGCTCGTTAAAAATGTATTTCAGATGTGTCAAATATGTCGGAGGACGTTAATAAAAGAAATAAATACATATGTGTATTAATGTTTGTCTTTTTGGAGTTCCCCATGTTAATAAGGATATAGTTACCTGCATCATTCGTAAATTATTGACCCTTCCCCCTCCAATCACAGTTGAGCCAGCCTCGGTCCTCGGAGTGTCATACCTGCGTGAAGTAGACGTGGCCCAGAGACAGGAAGGCGTCCACCAGCTGACGCCGCGTCATCACGCAGATGTCGACTAACTTCTCCAGAAACCGGATCGCCTCGGGGACGTTCCCCTCACTGACACGAACACAAGAAGATTCATCCAAGCTGATGAATTTCTACACGTATGATGTGCTGGAATAAAAGTTTGGGTCTTATTAATGATGTTAAATTAACGGGTATGTTCGTGTGTACCTATGTAGAGACTTGGCCATCGCCTTGTAGCATTTTCCAAGTCCGTCTGTGTCCTGCAGCGTGCCGCGAATCTGCATGGACGCGTTGAAGAACTGGACACACGACGACGATTGTATTACTGAATAAATCTTAAAGGAACAGTGTGCTGATGTTTCTTTGTCTTATTGTCAGCAAATCAGATGAAAAGACCCAAAACCAACAAACCTCCTGATGATCTGTGTCTTCATGTGCTCGGTGCGGAGAGTTGAACTAAAAACATTGTTGGTTTTGGTCTTTCTATCAGATTTGATGACGTCTAAATGTACAGTCGGTACCTGTTTGGCTGTGGTGTGGTCTCCTGCCCTCTGATAGCCGAGTCCGAGTTGATACGAGGCCTCTCCTTCGCTGTGTTTGTCTTCAGCTGAAACAAACATCAGGGGGAGTGTTAGTGTTTGTACCACCGGCACTTTAGACCAATGGGAAGAGGAGGAGGAGGAGGTGTTGTGCCAGAACAGGAGCTGGGCAATACATAAGTTAGTATCATGGGTCACGTTAGCTCATCCACTCACTGTGTGTTGTTAGTGATACTGTTAGCAGTCTTGTGTGTCTTAGTCTTGTGTTGTTATACACACTCATACAGACTGTGTCTGCCTACACTCAGTAGCGATGCTGCAGCTCTGGTGGAGCAGCTTCAGGCCCTCGTCGTAGTCCGCGGAGTCCAGCAAAGTGTCGGCCAGCCGGGTGTAGATCGTGCTCAGCGCTCTGAGAGCTCGGAGCTTCAGAGGCTGACCGTCTGAGTCCATCCACCCGCTGAACTCCGCCTGCTTGATGCAGAGCTCCGCCTGCTGCTTCGCCTGCTCCAACTCACCTGTGGACCACAGAGCAGGGCCATCAGATCAGTCCACTGTGTGTGTGTGTGTGTGTGTGTGTGTTCTGTCCACCTTGTTGCAGGTAGATCTCAGCCAGGCAGGCCCGGGCCTCGACAGTCAGGCGGCTTCCTTGCTTGATGTCTGCACAGCTGTGGTAGAAGTGCACACTGAGCCACTGATCCTCCGGAGCCGAGAAGTACCGACCCAAAAACATGCGCTGCTTACACACCTCCAACCAGTAACCTGCACACACACACACACACACACACACACACACACACACACACACACACAGGAAACACTGAGAAGAATCTCGTAGCCTCAAGAAACTGGATTCAAACTGAATTTAACTGAAGTGTGTGTGTGTGTGTGTGTGTGTGTGTGCGTGTGTGTGTGTGTGTGTGTGCACATACCGGTCCTCTCAGCCTGTTCGGCTGAGCTCAGGTGGCGTCTGATGGTCTCCATTTTGTCCTGATGTTGGTCCAGAGGAGTCTGAAGCTGAGTGGCTAAACTCAGATCAGCCGAACGACGATCCTGATCAGAGCGCAGCAGAAAGAAGAGCTCCGAGTACGACCTGAGAGACAGACAGGAGGACAGACAGGAGGACAGAGAGGAGGACAGACAGACAGGAGGACAGACAGGAGGACAGAGAGGAGGACAGAGAGACAGGAGGACAGACAGGAGGACAGAGAGGAGGACAGAGAGACAGGAGGACAGACAGGAGGACAGAGAGGAGGACAGACAGACAGGAGGACAGACAGGAGGACAGAGAGGAGGACAGACAGACAGGAGGAGAGAGAGACAGGAGGACAGACAGGATGACAGACAGGAGGACAGACATGAGGAGAGAGAGACAGGAGGACAGAGAGGAGGACAGAGAGACAAGAAGACAGACAGGAGGACAGACAGGAGGACAGACAGGAGGACAGAGAGGAGGACAGACAGACAGGAGGACAGACAGGAGGACAGAGAGACAGGAGGACAGACAGGAGGACAGAGAGACAAGAAGACAGACAGGAGGACAGACAGGAGGACAGACAGGAGGACAGAGAGGAGGACAGACAGACAGGAGGACAGACAGGAGGACAGAGAGGAGGACAGAGAGACAGGAGGACAGACAGGAGGACAGAGAGACAAGAAGACAGACAGGAGGACAGACAGGAGGACAGACAGGAGGACAGAGAGGAGGACAGACAGACAGGAGGACAGACAGGAGGACAGAGAGGAGGACAGAGAGACAGGAGGACAGACAGGAGGACAGAGAGGAGGACAGACAGACAGGAGGACAGACAGGAGGACAGAGAGGAGGACAGAGAGACAGGAGGACAGACAGGAGGACAGAGAGGAGGACAGACAGACAGGAGGACAGACAGGAGGACAGAGAGGAGGACAGACAGACAGGAGGAGAGAGAGACAGGAGGACAGACAGGATGACAGACAGGAGGACAGACATGAGGAGAGAGAGACAGGAGGACAGACAGGAGGACAGACAGGAGGAGAGAGAGACAGGAGGACAGACATGAGGAGAGAGAGACAGAAGGACAGACAGGAGGAGAGAGAGACAGAAGGACAGACAGGAGGACAGACGGGAGGACAGACAGGAGGACAGACATGAGGAGAGAGAGACAGGAGGACAGACAGGAGGACAGACAGGAGGAGAGAGAGACAGGAGGAAAGACAGGATGACAGACAGGAGGACAGACATGAGGAGAGAGAGACAGGAGGACAGACAGGAGGACAGACAGGAGGAGAGAGAGACAGGAGGAAAGACAGGAGGAGAGAGAGGCAGGAGGACAGACAGGAGGACAGACAGATAAATCAGATTATTAGTGAAACAGGGACCTCTGGTGGTAAATTGTGAAATCAAAAGAAATGAAACTATTTGACTGATTCAAACCTCGGAGCCTCAAACTGAACCAAAGTTAATAAAAAGGCTGAAACTAATTAATATTATTATTATTATTATTATTTATTTTATTTATTATTTAATATTATTTCATCATTTACTTCATGAGTCTTTTGTTTGGTCCATAAAACGTCTCAAAGCTCGAGGTGACGTCTGAACTGAAGACGTTCCCTGTGGCAGAGGACGGTGATCAAACAAACAGTCGTGAACGTGCTGCTGTTCATTCTTTACCTGTGGAAACCTTCCTGCAGCATCTCCACGCACACGTTCTGCTTCAGGCTGCTGGTGATGCTGGAGACGACACAGAGGAGCACGAAGGAACAGCAAACATCAGACATGATCTGCTATTTTACATCTAATATACAACATTTTATATCCATCCAAGAACCATTTGAAGGATTTCTGACATTGTTAAATGAACTAAACTTTAAAGGCTCCAGGTTTAAAGAGATCTACATCTGTGAATATCACAATAAAAAAAGCAGGTATGATTTATCACGGTGCATTTCCATCATCGTGGACGAAGGTAAAGCTGCAGGAGACAATGAACAACAAATGTTCTGAGCTCTCGGTGTGAACTCACCGTGCAGTTTCTTCCTTGGAGAGGATCTGACTCGTCTCCTTCTGCTGCTTCGTCCTGCTCAGACACAAACACACACTCACTGTTTCATCTCCTCGTTCACCTGTCCGAGCTTCATGCTCTCACCTGTGCTGAGTGCTGCTCCTCTGTTTGATGTCCGGTAGAAAAGACTCGCCGTGCTGCTTCCTCGCCGCCATGTTCATCATCTTCACCTGTCAGTCAAACTAAAGACGAGACAAACAAACAACAATCATCACCTGGAGTTTAAAATCACTGCTTTATATGTTTGTCTCTGCTCAAACAGGAAGATTAAACTTTAATATTACATAAAAACCTGCTGCTAAACCTCCATGAAGACAGTGTGACACAGCTGAGAACAGTAAGAGGACCTTTAGTGCGAAATGTTCAGACTTTTTTATTTTGATATTTTCTTGCTTAACTTTAAAGCTAACATAGATTACAGCCCAGAGAAAACATTTATAAGTCCTGATTTGGAGTTGTTAAATTAATATTAATTTAAATTAATGTATTCCATCCTCACCTGAGCAGGTTATCTTCATGTTGTTGTAAGAATCTGTTGAATTATTCGGGCTAAAAAGAGACAAACGAGCCTGAAGAGCAGTAAACGCTTTGTAAAGTTTAGAAACTTTGTAAAGTTTATGTTTTAACTTCAGCTGTGACTTTACAAACCTGACGTTTCCTCTTCAGACTCTCCTCTGCGGATAAAAACGTAAAAACGCGAACAGACTTCGACACAAACTTCGCACAGAGTCAAAACAACTTCAGACTTTTGCAGCCGAGTTATTACGACGTCGCCATGGCAACGCGTCAGAAGGAGGCCGCGTTCCAACACGATCTTTGACCACGCAGCAGGCTGCCGGGTTCCATTCAGATGATGTGACCTTTTTATATATTTCTAGAATTGTGTAAAAGGATAGAAAACATAAATAATAATGGTTATTATGGAAGTAATGTGAGTGAATAAGTAATTAAGGAAGAAACAGTCCGAGGCAGTGTCCTTATTTAGGATCCTAGTGGTCTCCCAGATCTGGCCTGATGTATCCAGAACATTCTTTTTTAGGGTGGTTCAGTCTGTTTGGACTTGGCTTGGGAACCAGAGGGAGGTTGATTCAAGTCAAGTATAAATCTAAGATAATTAAAATAAGCAAAATAAGCAGCACTGTTTGGGTTCATCAGCTGTTCCATGCTGAATATAATATGAAATATACCTAAAATATGTCAGTTTATTTAATGATAGAAAAAAAGTCTGAGTCATTAATCGACTAGTTTGGCCGTACTCGTATAAAAACTGTGGAGAAAACATCTTGTTTAATTTCTCTTCACACGTTTTGAGTGTAAAGATCTTGTTTTTAAAGAAAATAAAGCTGTAGTGAAATCAGAAAATAGAAGTAGAAAGTACCATAAAGGAAATAACAAACCTGAAAATACAGATTTGTTATTTCCCACTGATTGTCACTAAAATGAAGGATAAGGAAGATAAGGAAGGCATCTTTGAGCAGCATTTCTTTTCCTCTTTCAGACGTTGGAGGTCGTTTGTTTCCATCTCACCACAGCTGGGATGGAAACTCTGTTTTGTGGTGTTTCTTTCTCTTCAAAGAGTTTCTAATAAAGTTTCATGTTCAGGGTGGAAATCAGCAGCAGCTGACATGAGAGGCTGTTTCCTGTGTTCTGTGTTCACAGAGTGTCTGGCTTTGATTTGCTGTCAGACGACGACTCTCTGACTTGTTTGTTGTTCTCGTGTCTAATTAGCTTCGAGTGTAATTTGTCCATTAACCAGCAAAGTGAGAATCAAACACGATACGAGTGGATAGATAGTTGGTGGTCTGACTCACTGACAAGAGGTCATCATAAAGAAGTTAAAAACTTTACAAGTTCAATATATCTCTGTTTTATCTCTGCAATAAACTCAGGAAACAGTACAATAAAAATGGAAACATTTACAGCATAATTTCTTTGCCTTAAAACAAAATACTTACTGGTTCCTACTGGTGTTTAAATGTAGGTTATTTTTCATTGTAAACATGGTTAGTACAATAATAACAGGTTTTATTTTAAGCCGCAGTTCATCTACTGGCCACTAGATGGGTGTAAAAAACTCTCGCATTATAAGCAAACAGTAAAACGCTCTTAATCCTGCATAACTTTAAGCCTTAATATAATCTGAACAGGTGAGTTGTATATAAATTCACCCTCAGTACAGTTGTCATGAACGGGGAAATTAGCTATAGAGACCAAAACTGTTTTTTGTACCAGGCTGTAAACATGTTTATTTCTGCTGTGAAGTTGGACATTTTAACATGGGGACTTATGGAGACTGACTCACTTCTGGAGCCAGCCTCAAGTGGACGTTTGAGGAACTGCAGTTTTTGGGCACTTCTGCACAGTCACGGAGGTTGTTGCTTGGAAAGCACTCACCTTCTCTGGACAAAATACAGATTAAACAAAATAAATTCTCTCATTTAACTTCTCCAAAAGTTTGAATGTTTTCCTAAATTTAGATTCAGATTCACTTTGAACTTATGGCTCGCTCTGAGGCTGTGTGTGTTGTTGTGTGTAATGTTGTGTGTAAGCTTGCAGTATCTGCCTGCATGGTTGAAGTCACGTAGCTCTTTCATCTGTTTATCTCTGCATTTACTGTAACAAACAAACAACACACACACACACACACACACACACACACAGCCCACATGTCGCCAAAGACACTCATTGACAGATATGGCGAAATTCCCGGATCTTGACGATGTGGGGTCAAAGTTCTGATGGATTTAAAACGTGCTGGAGACAGTCTGATAGATAGATAGATAGATAGATAGATAGATAGATAGATAGATAGATAGATAGATAGATAGATAGATAGATAAGCCAACTCACTAGTTTCAAATGGCAGTTAGCAACCAGTTGGTGAACATAGCATTGAGCATTGGAGCATTTAGCTGCTGAAAAGACAGATATTTTACTTTAGTAGTTGGTGGAGACCAAAAACAGAGCTAAAAGCAACGTGAATATAGACTCACATTCATGTTGTGGAGACAAACAAGGCGCCAAAGGTATGCTAAGTGTTAGTGCTAAGCTAAGGGATGATGCTAAATGCTAAGACCTACTTTAACAATAACAACAAATAAAGTCACTAGGTTAATGTCAGTTATGCTGTGAAATCTAGCTAATGGTTGCTGACATTAGCCTCGATTAGCTACTGGTCACACCAGACCTGTAGCAGAACAGCTGAACGAAGGTGCGTCCAAAAGGATGCTAACTGTTTATGCTAAGAAGTTTTGAATGGATCTAACCTCTGACAGTTATAGGATAATGCTGAAGGCTAATGCTAAAGGCTAACCTGCTAAGTGTGTTGACTGCTTGTTGGCGCCCAACTGAACATAAAATCTGCATTTAGCCGCCATTTGCAGGCTTCAGTACCCGACAAAACATGTACAGAACGTAATCAAAACATTCTGGGAACCTTTCTTCAACGTATTTAAACAAATGGCTCAGATGACATTTAAATAAATGTTGGAAATGTTGGGAACTGAATCAGAAAGAAGAATAAAGGACGATGATTTCAGTAAAGCGTGATAGCGAGCGGGCCTCGTGGTGTAATAAAGTCAGTCTGCAGTCTGGTGTCACTCGTGTTCAAACGCTCCAATAAAGTCAAATTTGTTGCTTAAACACAGCGATAAAATTTACTGCCTCAATTTCCACGACATTGTTTTATTAACAAACTCTCGAGTGGGAAAAGTTCAGAGTTGCTTCATGTCAGAGTATTTATGAGATGTTCCACTGTAACCAAGCGAGGAGGAGGAGAAGAGGGAGGAGGTGACAAGGGTCAAGGAGAGAAGGAGAAAAAGAGGAAAGTGTGAAGAGGCAGCTAATGAAAGACAAAGAAGATAGAGGAAGGAGGTGGGAGAGGGTGGGCGTGCGAGCATTTACGGCTATCAGAGAGAGAGAGAGAGTAAAGACTGAGCTCAGTCAGACTTCATCAGATTGTCTCGAGAGAGCAGAGCTCACTCTTCTTCTTCTTCTTCTTCTTCTTCTTCTTCTCTGGTCTTTGGGAGGATTTAACTTTAAAAACAGAAACCACAGATCAAACAGGTGAGTTTTTTTTTTTTTTTACCTGTTTCTTTCTCACGGTCGAGCAGTGAAGGAACATTAAAGGTCCGGTGTTGAACCAACATTTTAATAACATTTCAGTACCCCAGAATGGACAAACTAAAGACTCTGACCTTTTACCTTTAGTTAGAGGTTCAGGCGAGGGGGTTGCATTCAGCAACTAAGGTAAGTTTGTTGTATAAGCGTGTTGTGTTATCTGTTTTTATAGTGCTGTACATGTGTGAAACTTCTAAAATAAGAAATATATATAGAAAGAATCAGAGAGAGAGAAAACACCTTTCAGGTATACATCTCATCATTTCTAACGTGCGCTCATATATCTGTATATAACAGTAAATATAATTAACACGGTAATTTAACAGAGCTGCATGAAGTCGTGCTGGTGTTAAAGAGTCGGACAGATGCTGTAACAAAGTTTTTGTTTGGGGAGATACGGAAATAATAAAAGTGGATAGAACATTTCAAACTGAAACAACAAAAACAAGTTTACATTTACAGAATATGGTAGAAATGGATATATGCAGATATTTGCTTTTAAACCTTTAATAAACTTTATTTCTAACAAATATTTCAGGAAAAGATAAAAGCATGTGATAAACTACGGTCTGTTAAAAGGACATTTATGAGAGAGAGCTGCATGTTTCCAAAACAACGCTGTGTTGTATTGTAGCCAGTTTTGATGTGTGTGTGTGTGTGTGTGTGTGTGTGTGTGTTTGTGTGTTTGTGTGCATGTAAAGTTGGGTAAATATTGTTGTTGCTATGTCACCTGCGCACCTGACCACATAAGGAGGTAATCACAGTAGTCACGTAGCCTTCATAGGGGAGCCACAGGTGAACAGCTGCAGGGAATTAGGAAGCCACACAGTTTTTATAGCCATATGTGTGTGTGTGTGTGTGTGTGTGTGTGTGTGTGCAGTCATAGCAGTTTGATTTCATATTCATGAGCCCATTTTTTTCTTTGCACCACCACACCACGCATTGGAAAGTTCCCTCAGTAGGCTTCTTTTGTTGTTGGATTGCCGCCACACGACAACATAAAAGTTCAGACTTCAGACAACAGTCTGAGCCATCTCAGGTCTGGAACGTTTTAGGAAACATCATTCTGTAAACTTCTGCTATCTAATTGTTGTTTTCATTTTGCTCTCCAGATTTTCTCAGCCTCTCACCTTCTCGGAATAGGATTAAGTGTCACGGCAGGCTCCAGGATGGTTTCTGGAGCAACAAAAGTGGATTCAGCCAAAAGTTCTGGAGTCAAAGCAGGTTCCAGATTGGGTGCCTCCATGCCCGAGATGTTTACCGTGCTGCTGGTCACCTGCTGTTTGCTGTTTGTCGATCCGGTCTCTTGCCACAAAAACTTCTCGTCTGAGCCATCTCAGACGTCAGATGTAATGATGTTGAACTTGCCTGATTTCTACGGCACTGACCCGCCTCTGCAACCCGGGATGGATCACCGGATCCAGACCCAGGACGGAGATCTGGTGAACAAGGACCTGGGGAGGTTGCTACATTTAAACACACGGACACACAAACATGAAAGAAAGTTTCCGTCTCACTCGTCGTCCTCCAACTCCTCCTTGGTGGTTCGTATGCGGCCCATGTTGCCTCCTAACTGTCCTGACACCATGTCAATACAAACAGCCTTCAAGTACATCAACACGGTAATCTCCTGTGTTATATTTGCTGTGGGGATCATTGGAAACGCCACCCTGCTCAGGATTATCTACCAAAATAAAAACATGAGGAATGGACCCAACTCTCTGATAGCCAGCTTGGCCCTTGGAGACCTGCTATACATCGCCATCGACATACCAATCCACGTCTACAAGGTATACAAGTATTCAATGATGATAATAATAAATACACTTAGCTTGTTGCTTGGTAGGACTGGGAAGTAGAGCAGAAATGCACTGTGGGGCATAAAACAACTTCCTATAGTAGCAGTGTGTGTTGTGTGTCTCAGTCAGGAGGTTGAGTGTTGCACTGATAACGGCACTAAAATATCCCACCGACACTGATAACACACACAGATACTGTGACGGTGTGTGTGTGTGTGTGTGTGTGTGTGTGTGTGTGTGTAGCTCCTGGCGATGCGGTGGCCGTTTGCTGACAGTGATTTCGGACTCTTCCTCTGTAAGCTGTTTCCCTTCCTGCAGAAGACTTCAGTCGGCATCACCGTCCTCAACCTGTGTGTTCTGAGCGTGGACAGGTAACACTCGCTTATTATGCTAAGCTACGTAGGTTTAACAGAAAGCATGAAGCAAGGTCAACAACACAAGACATAGCAGCCAGCTAATTACCTATTTTATTTCACCAAGCTCTCACCAACCACTAAAAGTCAGTCCCAGATTTACTCTTGTCCGGCGGCTTCTTGCTCGCTCACTCTCTCCTTTTCTCTTCTTAATTTCCTCCGTCAACGTCCTCTTCACTCTCTTCTCCTCTGCCATTATGTTCAAAGAGGCTGCTGAGCCTGATAACACTGCCTGCTTGCCCAGCTCTGGTTCTGGCACGACACCAGCATTCCCACGTGTCCCGGGCCTGTAAACCTCCTCTTCACGGTGGTCCAAATCGCCTGTTGTACAAACACTAACATTCCTCCAGTGCTCTGAACTCACAGTCTGGACAACCCAGCTAACAAACTGAGATAACATTAGCTAACAGCAGCTACAGTTGGCAGCAGTTTACTTCACTGTCCATCAGGAAACATTGGAAAGGGAAATATCACCCAGTTTCACCAAAATCAGGTTGAGGAGAGGGTGAGATGAGGGGTTTGCAATCTGCAACTACACTGAATTCAACAACACTGGTCCTTTAAGTTATGTTTACATATGATAATGATGCCATTTCAGCCTTGTTTACTGTCCAGGAAGAGTAAACAATTAAAAAGAATACCCTTGTACTCAGGTATCGTGCAGTGGCGACTTGGTCACGGGTACAGGGCACCGGTGTTCCCACGGTAACGGCAGTGGAGATCGTGGTGATCTGGCTGCTGTCCATGGTGCTGGCCGTGCCGGAGGCCATCGGCTTCAACATGGTCAACTTCGAGTACAAGAACACTATCATAAGGACCTGCATGCTGCAACCCAAGACACCCTTCATGACTGTGAGTGTTGATATCTTCTGTAAACCTTCCTCAGACTCTCAAAAACTCTCACATCGTGATAATTTTGCTTTCCCTGAGAAATGTAGACCTTTTGAAACCAGCATGGTTTATGTTGGTGCAAATTATAAATCTTCAGGTCAGAAAGTTTAATAACAAGATGAATTTAAACAATTCATTCCCATAAGATGAAGTGAAGTAACCGAATAGGTCATGGGTAAAGGCATAGAGTGGAGCGAGGGGATGTAATCCTGACTCATCTGTGTGATGGATGGTCTGTGTGGGGAAAATAAACAGACTCTTTGGTCCATTTCTCTTCGTTGTGTTGTGTTTCAGGGCGAGGTCGCTCTTCAACTCGGGTAGTTTATAGCACCATTTCCTGTTTGTATCAGCAGGTCGCTGCGGGACTAAACACTGTCTGCCCAAGCACTCAAAAACTGAACCCGGCTATCAGTCTTCAGTCTTTCGAATCTTTCTAACTGCAGTCGGTAAATACTTATCGCAATGTTCCAGTTCCAGTCCATCTTGATGTAACAAGGCGGTTGAAGCTACTTGTTCCAAACAAAGGTTATGATCCCGTGGTTCTGGTAGCTAAAGGTTGTTCTAGAATATAATCATCTGCCAAAGACTGTACCTTAAACAAATACCCCAACAAATATCCATAATAATACATAAACAGATAACCTTACAGTATATACAGTATACTATATATATATATATATATAATATTCAGTATTTTGACGGCTCTTGAACGTCTCATGTTCCAGTTTTACCGGGATGCAAAGGACTGGTGGTTGTTTGGCTTCTACTTCTGCGTACCTCTGACCTGTTCGGTTGTGTTCTACTGCCTGATGACCTGTGAGATGCTCAGACATCAGAAAAGTCTGAGGATCGCACGAAGTGAACACCTTAAACAGGTAAACACACACACACACGCACATATATATACATATATATGTAAGGGATAACGACAGCAAGCCAGTCATTGTTGGGAAATAAACCCTGACAGGGTGATACAGGCTTGCTGTATATCCTGATTATTACACGGCTACTCATGAAATGAAATCAATAGTTTAACACAAAATATTGATTTTAAAAAACAGGTAAACACACACATATATGTATATATATATATACATATATATGTAAAGGATAACGACAGTGAGCCAGTTATTGTTGGGAAATAAATCCAGAGTGATACAGGCTTGCTGTACGTTATCCTGATTATTATACGGCTACTCACAGAAATATACGATACAAGAACTGCCATTTTTAATGATGATACACGAGTCTGAGACGAGTTTGTTTTCTCTCCACAGCGTAGAGATGTAGCTAAAGCCGTGTTCTGTCTGGTGTTGATCTTTGCCCTCTGCTGGTTCCCGCTTCATCTGAGTCGCATCCTGAAGAGGACCATCTACAAAACCCATGACGCACAACGCTGCGAACTGTTAAGGTAAATGTGGAAACACACGTTCACAAAACAGCAGTGCTGTCTACAAAATGCAATCAACTACTCTGTCCAATACCGCTGTGGACACATGACACTTTATTGCATTGTATTTTACTATAAACCTGAAACTGGAAACTTAAAAGGGAAAACAGTGGGAAAGAGGAGGCAGACAACCTCATCATATAAATCCAAAAACATCTGACAGGGAGCGTTTTACTGCACAGAGTACTTTTACTTTGATACTTTTCATACATAAATGGTGATACGACTTGTGAATGCAGGATTTCACAGTGTGGTATTAGTACTTTTACTAATTATGTGTTCTTCTTCTGTGGTTTCAGTTTCCTGTTGGTGCTCGACTACATCAGCATCAACATGACAACCATCAACTCCTGCATCAATCCCATAATCCTCTACCTCGTCTCCAAGAAGTTTAAAAACTGCTTCAAGGTAAAAATACAAACCTTTTGTGTTTTTATGGTGTGAAAGTGTGCGTTGGTGATAGTGAACGTCCAAGCAGCAGCTGTGGATGTCAGTGTGACATCACAGGGCCAGAGGCCGTGAGACGTCCGTGTAACAGAAGGCGTTATCAGATGTTTTGGGATCGCAGATATCGAGGACAGAGAGCGATGGATGTCTAAACATAGAAAGGTCGTGACCTTTGAGGAACGACTTGCGGGAAGTGACGAGTGACGTCTGTTTAAAGGGTCGCTCCACCGACTTCACGCATGAAGGTCAGCTTAGTCGTCATGAGGAGTGAAAACAGTTGGAGGAGCCTGAGATCAGGGTTATCCAGCTTTGGCTTGGAGACTGCACAACAAAGACATGGACATTAACCAAGACAGTGTCAAACTAAACGGACGATGCTGTTGGTTGCATTATGGGAAATGTAGTTTCATCTTAAAGGAGTTAGGGGGAGCTCAAATCACCAGGATAGTGTTGGCGTTTCCACCGCTAACGCAAAACCTCTGGACCAACGGGTGGAGGGTTAGGGTTTTCAGGCAGGAAATGGGCACCAGAACCAGAGCCTGATTGGGCTCAGCAGTTTCCAGTGAACATGGCTGGACTAAGACCTTTGAGACCAGTGTGATGAAATACAGTACTGAGGTGTACAACAGGTACAACCTGGACTCTGACTCCAGAGACGACGAAGACATGGCAGGTTCAGGAGAGCAAAATGGAGGTCGGGGCACCAGACTCCAGAGCCCTGAGTGGGGGTTATGGACGGGTCAACCACGGGGTGCCTGGAGATAAACCCGACAAGAAAACCACCTTGTTGTTGTTGGACTGGAGATTGACTGAACGCTACAGTGACTCATTATTGACTCTTGAGGTAGTGAAGTGGTGTTACAAGGCAGGACAGGCTGAGTTTAAAGCATGCTAACGGTCAGCTGATATCTCTGCAACACTCTCTGCATGGACTGCTGCCAACTGTAGCTGCTGTTAGCTAATGTTAGCTCAGTTTGTTAGCCGGGGATGCCCGGACTGTGAGCTCAGAGCATCATGTTGCTTTAATGTAAGTATTAAATCGCTGTAGACTCACCCTCTGTCTCTCTCTCTCTGTCTCTCTCTGCAGTCCTGTCTGTGTTGTTGGTGTTATTCTGGCTCTCTCTCCAACAGTACGCTGCCTCTTCACCATGGGACGAGCCTGCAGTATAAACACACTGACCACTGAGAGAGAGAGCCTGTTATCTTCATACGCAACCAGCAACCAGCAACTCTGCAACTCAAATGGACTGACCAAAGATATCCAACCATCCACGCTGTGTGAAGCAGCAGATATATCCTGTAATGTTTAGTGTGTATTTATTCAGTTCTATATATTATATGTATATATTTTATTATAGACTCACTGTTGTATGATAATATATGATATTCTCTATGGACAAAAGTATGTGGACACATGCTGTTGCCCGGTTACACTGCCCACTCACCCAGCTCCTGTTCTGGCACAACACCGGCTCCGCTCCCCTGTCAGCATTCACCCTCAACCCCGGGCCTGTAAACCTCTTCTTCTTCCCGGTGGTCCAACACTCCTGTGGTACAAAAAAATAACACTCCCCCGGTGCTTTGAGCTCACAGTTATATGTAATGTTTGGGTGTCCGCTTACTTTTGGCCATGTAGTGTGTTTGTGATTATGTTTTATATGTAAATATTTTGTTGTAACGCTTCCTGTAAAAGAAGTAAAACAAATCTAATTCTGCACTAGCGGCCCCTAGAGGCTGAATCTTTCACTACATCCCACAATATGAAACTGAGTGTTGGTGATATTTTGTTCTTAGAGCTTCAATTACTAATAATGCGACTACAGCTTTGTCCTAATGGTGGCACTAAAGGAACTTTTAAAGAGTCACCATGAACATAGTCAGGATTATCACAGCACATTTCACTGAAATCTGGTCAGTTTAGTTGTCAAGACTCTTTAAAAGTCAAAGTAGATAATGTTCTGATATCACAGTTTTTGAAATTAAATTATAAGTTTGTTTTTATCAATAAAGATATATTCTCAAAGATCTGTTCTGGTTGGCACATATGTGTTTTTTATGTGAGGTAAGTGTCTGATTTTATTAACTTTCCACTGCAGTGGCCACAAGAAGGAGCTGTTGTAAAATCACACACTCACACACACACACACACACACACACACACACACTCATATGGCATCCAGCTGAAGCTCTCTACACTGTAAGACGTCTACAGTCCGCCGGCAGCTCTGTAAGACTGTATTTAGATTTACAGTACTGAGCTAAATGCTAATGTCAGCATGCTAACATGCTGCTGTTTAGCAGGTTTACCAAGTTCACCATACTTAATAGCTAATTAGCACTGCTAATATTAGTCTCTTCAGAGCTTCCTTTGCCATTTACTCTGCCATTATGTCCATAGAAGCTGGTGTAATGTGTGAATGAATTCCCATCAGCCTTAGCTTATTTGTACTCTGTGTTTAGGGCTAATGAGATAATATTAGCATGCTAACATGCTACACTGAGATGGTGAAGATGGTAACCAGCTAAAAATGAGCATGCTAGCATGCTGATATTAGCATTTAGCTCAAAGCACGGCAGAGGTGCAGGCTAGCAGTGTCTTAGTCTTGTTTCCACAAATTAATTTCACTTTTCAGTTTGACATTGCATAGAAATTACTATTTTTGCAATCTAGCGCCTGAGCTCACAGTCCGGGCAGCCTGGCTAACAAACTGAGCTAACATTAGCTAACAGCAGCTACAGTTGGGAGCAGTTTACTTCACTGTCCATCAGGAAACTCTGTAAATCACAGTGTTGAGGTGGAGCAGCTGAAGTGTTGCTTTAAATGCTGTTTGTGTTGCATTCAGTGTTGCAGTAAAATAAAGCTTTCCTGTTCCCAGTTTTGCATTCAGTATAAAATAAAATAAAATAAAATAAAATACAATAAGTAAAAATAATAATAACTGTGAGCACGGAGGGGGTTAAAATATCTTCAAATTAAGATAATTAAATTGACAATTTGCTGCTTGTGTCTCAGCCACGTGACTGATGATGGATGAGCTTCCTCCCCGTGACGTGGGCGCGTAAACACGGGAAACAGGAGCACACAAACACGGACAGCTGATCGGCTGTGCACCCCCCCTACCACCTGAAGCCGAGGACCGGATTTAATGATCGATCAGGGCGGTGATCGATCCGTGTGATCGGAGGGCTGAGCGTCGGTTTGCGGTGGTGTGTTTGCGGTGTGTGTGTGTGTGTGTGTGTGTGTGCGGGGTCAGGGCGGAGGAGAGATGCGTTGCCTGGTAACAGAAACAGGACTGAGGAGGAAAACAGGCCAACCGTCACTCTGAATGAACATCTTCAGCTTCAACGGTCCATTTTCTTCATTTATTTCATCATATTTGAAGCATTTTAATTACACATTAACCTGTTTTCTCTGTTTAGTCGACAAATATTCGATATTTTAATCTTAATATTCACATAAAACACACTGACAAGTCTGTAATACTGCTCTGTAGTGTTTGATGGTACGTTTATACCGATCTCGTTGCATTCTATGCTAATTATGTCCTGGAAATGGTCATTTTAATGTGCATGACACTGCAAAATGTTTGTTTTCAAAGTCATACTCTGTGACACGACAGCCAGTTTAACCTATGTAGAAATAAAAAGGTATTTTTTAAAGTGATTATGCACTAATGAAAACAAACAGAGCAGATCTAGATGGTACTCTTTATAATAATGTTTACAGAGACCCAACAATGCCCACCATGAGCAAATATTCTTTTTAAAGCAACAGGACATAGAAATGTGTTTGCCCCGCAGTTTCAGAGTGTAATCCCTGTAAAAGTCAGTCCCAGATTTACGCTGACTCTGGCTGCTGAGCTTAGTTGCATTGCCCACTCGCCCAGCTCCCGATCTGGCACGACACTCATCTCCATTCCACCACAGGCCTGTAAACCTCCAAAACTGGTCCAAAACTCCTGTGGTACAAACACTCTGAGCTCACAGTCTGGGCAACCCGGCTTACTAACATTAGCTAACAGCAGCTACAGTTGGCAGCAGTTTACTTCACTGTCCGTCAGGAAACTCTGTAAATCACAGAGATGATTGAAGTGTGAAGAGCAGAGGTTTTGCTAGAGCAAATATGTTAGATAACGTTAGCGACATCACCAGATCTTCTTGCTAGAAATACTCAACTAATCTGACCGGTTTCGTCCCCCAGCTGTGACCTGTGGTTTGGGATGTTCCTGTAGTCAACGCTGAGGGTGAAGCAGCATCATGCCGTGTTCCTGTGCAGAGTGGCGGAGGTGGATCCGCCCGCTGGTTCTGGTTCTATATGCTCTTCTGCTGGTGGCCGTGCTGCCGCTCTGCATCTGGGAGCTGCAGAAGGACAAGGTACGCTTTGATTTCTATCACCTCCACCTGGACCAGCTACACCTTTGATCGCATTTAGACCTTCCAGCTTGACTAAGAGAGGGTTTGGGTTGATGTTCGTCTATCACCTCAGGTTTTTCTGTGTGTGTCTCCAGGTTGGGACTCACAGTAAAGCCTGGTTCATCGCCGGTGTGTTTGTCTTTCTGACCATCCCAATTTCACTGTGGGGAATCCTGCAGCACATAGTCCACTACACCCAGCCGGAGCTGCAGAGACCGATTATCAGGTGGGCACAAGAACACCTTTAACGTTAAAGTTATGGTTAAAGGAACATTTCACCACGTCGAGAATTTATGTTTCTGTACAAACTTTATGTTTTTGGATTGAAGAACTCTCTACCAGCGTTATTTTACTGTTAGACGAGCGAAGGAATGAGGCGAACTGTTTCAAACATGAAGATTTCTCACTAAAATAAGAGCTGCTTGACGGATCAGATACAGTCAAATTAAACGCTGACTCTAAACACTATTAATTCATGGTCTGACTGTATGTGTGACGGAACTTTAGGGGTTTTTTCAGGCGTTAACAAAGTAACTGCCCAGTTTCCTGCATCCTGTTCCTGTGAAGAGAGTTCACCAACATGTTTGATTTTATCAAAAATGAGTCAAGACAAGAAACAGACTGATACTTCCACCCAAGCAACCGTCAACAGACTCTTTATTTCACTGGTTACTTAGTGTTCAGGAGACGTTTGTGATTTCTTTTTCTCTGTCTCTCCCCTCCAGGATACTATGGATGGTGCCCATCTACAGTTTGGACAGTGTGAGTCATAACAACACGCACAGGAAGTGACACTGATCTGTCCACTCTATTACATTATGTCGCCAAGGCAACAGACCTTAATTGGAGGCAATGGGACAGTGTCACAAGACTGTCAGCAGTGAGCTCTATTACAGTTAATGCAATGATGCTCCATGCCAGCATACCCATGTTTCTCCATCATCATGGTGGACGTCTGCCGTGACCACAGAGACAGAGAGACAAAGATGCACAGCAGCAACAACAACAATAACTACAGCTATAATTATAATAGAAATATGACTAATTGAAATAATTCTTTCTACTTCATATGTTCCAGTGGCTGGCTCTGCGCTACCCCAATCTGGCCATCTACGTGGACACGTGCAGGGAGTGCTACGAGGCCTACGTCATCTACAACTTCCTGGTGTTCCTGTTGAACTTCCTCAGCAACCAGTACCCGAGCCTGGTGCTCATGCTGGAGGTCCAGCAGCAGCAGCCACACCTGCCCCCGCTCTGCTGCTGCCCACCATGGCCCATGGGAGAGTAAGAGGACGGATGTCATGTCACTATGCGATGGATGGATGGATGGATGTGTGGATGTGTGCATGTTAATGTCTTCCTCTCTGTTTCTCTATCAGGGTGCTGCTGTTCAGGTGCAAGCTGGGAGTCCTCCAGTACACTGTGGTCAGACCCGTAACCACAGTGATAGCACTGTAAGTTTCCTACTGTCACCATGGTGACACCATTGAGACTGTCGTACTACAGCCATGGTGATACTACTGTACTACTCTCCTACTGTAACCATGGTGATAGCACTCTAAGTTTCTCATTGAAAACACCATAACTATGGTGATGGCCTGTTTTCCAACAGTTTCCAACTGTAACAATGGCAGCACCACTGTTTTTTTCATACTGTAACCATGGTTACAAGTGGTTATTTGTAACATGTGACTGTAGTTCTAAAAGTATGCTAGCCACACAGTGATAATAGTTGCTAACATGTTAAATGCTCTGTTTTGAGGGTCAAAGTTCAGGACCAGGCTTACACAACGCCCTGAATAAACTAAAGGCACCAGGAGAACAGTATCGGTCAAATATGAGCGTGAAAGGTGAATTTGGTGCAATCATCAACATGTCATAACACGACATCAATGTTTGTTGTTTGTTCTCTGTCTGCAGGATCTGTCAGCTCTGTGGGGTTTACGATGAAGCCAACTTCAGCTTCAGAAACGCCTGGTCCTACCTGGTCATCATCAACAACATATCACAGCTGGTAAACATAAACCACACACACAGGACAGAATAATTCCCGAACCCCATAGATAAAACCTAAACCTGGTTCTAAAAAACGCAACTTTCAAACTCAAATCTCTTGTCACAAAGATTTTCATGACATGTTAAAGTGGAAAGTCAAAGTTAAACTCAGCCAGCTGGTGTTTCTTTTATTAACTGTACTTGAGAGTATTTTTGTCATTGTCCTCGTTTGTTATTTGTCCTTCTTGTGATTCTGGACAGTAAATTTAGAAACAGTTTCTTTTGTGGGTTTCTCAGTTATGTACATAATTTGAGATAAAAATCTGAGACACAGTTTGTTCTGTTGCCATTGGTGTTACGTGGTACATCTCCGTCTCTCCAGTTTGCCATGTACTGTCTGTTGTTGCTGTACCGATCTCTCAAAGAAGAGCTGACTCCCATCAGGCCTGTGGGCAAGTTTCTCTGTGTCAAACTGGTGGTGTTTGTCTCCTTCTGGTAAGGAGTCATTTTGAAGCTTTTCATTGTTTGGGGACATCATTTGAGCATCTGGGAACAAGCTGTGTAATCAACTATTTGAACCAGTCAGAATCATTTCTTTGTCTCTTCAGGCAGGCAGTTTTAATAGCGTTCCTGGTGAAGGTCGGTGTGATCTCTGACAAACATACCTGGGACTGGGACAGTGTGGAGGCCGTGGCTACTGGACTGCAGGTACAATCATTTCTAAACAACTAAACCACACTGTTCCCAAACAGTCATGTGTGGTGTAAAGTTTGAGAAACACTGCCCTAAACCGATTGTTTCATGGATACAGGACTTCATCATCTGCATAGAGATGTTCCTGGCTGCCATCGCTCACCACTACACCTTCACCTACAAACCATACGTACAGGTAAACATCTATCTATCTATCTATCTATCTATCTATCTATCTATCTATCTATCTATCTATCTATCTATCTATCTATCTATCTATCTATCTATCTATCTATATTCATCTATCTGTTTTCTCCGTCCACTCCTTCATCCAGGAAGCAGAAGAGGGGTCGTGCTTCGATAGTTTTCTGGCCATGTGGGATTTCTCTGACATCAGAGCTGATGTCACTGAGCAGGTCCGCCATGTTGGTGAGTGTCTGGTGTAAACCTATGGGCTGGTGGGGGCAAACAGTCTTCCTACATCTGTTTCCTGCTTCACAAAAAGCAGAATTTCAACGTTTTAGTGGTTTTAGACCGTTGGCCGAGCAACCCACAACCCAACAGTAATGTGGCGTTAGTATTTTTGGCAACTTACCGACTCTAAAACCAGGAAAACAGCCTCCGTGTCTGGCAGCAAGAGCCGAGTAGGTCCTACTGTTTAGTGACAGTAACTATGTGACATGATTTTGAGAAACAAACTCGAACTCAAAATGTATTTGTAGCTTCCTACAGTGATGTTGCAGATAGTGTCTTTGGCAACTTTTATGTGGAAAAGTCAGTGTGACCGACTCTTCAGCGCACTCCACCCTGGGACACAACCTCCGCTTCCCGCAGTGACTGTTCAGTAGGGATGGGAACTTCCACAATGTCAAAGTTAGTTTTGTATCAGCAACCCGGAGCATAGCATAGGGATCCAACCAGATCAGGTCATTCTATGATTTAATACAGTAAATATCCCTCCTCTAACTCTCAACAGGTCGTACATTCCTGGGTCGTCCCAACAAGATGTACTTCGGCACAGTAGCTCGACCCGAACACACCGAGCACACCGGCCTCCTCACAGCAACTTCCCAGGACCCCGTTGCCGTGGCAACCACATCTATGCCCTCCTCCCCATCCTCGAGCGGTCTTTACCAAGGCCTCGGCCACACCCACGCCCCGCACTCCATCTCTGCCCCTGCCGGGTTCACATCCTCGTCCTGGGACGACGACAGCGACCACACGCCTCCTGAGGCGGGTGACACCACTGGAAACACATAGCCAGGGGTGGGAATCTTTCTTTACGTCATTTGCCCCCCCCATTTTGATGTGCATCGTGGATATGGACAAAGAAACTGTCAGATTCTGTAAAGTCAGAATAAAAATGTAAACGTGGACTCCTGTGTCCAAATTTATGAAAAAAGAAGCATGCATGGAAGGATTTTATCAGGATTGAGGAAATCCGAGAGGTCTGTACTCTGTGATGTCAAAGCCATGTTTGTTGAGAAACGTATTTTTAAAAATAATTACCCAAAAAAAAGTTTAAAAGTTCTGTATCTTGAGGTCTTATGATGTCATTTTGATAAATGTGTCTCGAACTGTTGAAAGGATATTTGGCGTTTTCATCGAAAGATGAAGCAGCTTGTTGGTTTTACACTTGCACGGTGCTGAAGTGTCCTTGGGGGTAAGTAAGTAAGTTTAACTGTTTGTTCTGATTCATAATAAACGACCATGTCATATCTAATCACCAGAACTGTGTTGTTGCTCTCGTCATCCTCCAATAACTCAAGCAAAGTCTAGTAAGACCACAGCAACAACCTCCAGCTTCTCTGCCTCAACTCTCTGATGGACAATAAAGGAAACTGCTGCCAACTGTAGCTGCTGTTAGCTCAGTTTGTTAGCGGACTGTGAACTGTTTGTACCACAGGAGTTTTAGACCACCGTGAAGAAGAAGAAGAAGAGGAGGTTTTCAGGCCTGGGACAGGGAGCAGAGCGGTGTTGAAAGACAGATGCCGAGCTGGGCTTCTTGTTGTTGGACTAGTCAGTAATATTAGCTGGCTGCTATGTCTTGTGTTGTTGACCTTGTTGATGTTTGGCTGTTAGCAAAGTTGTCGACTCACTAGTTCTTGAACACAAGTAATGCAATCAGACCAAATACATGGAGACTGTTAAGAGAAACAGATGTTCCATCTGTACATGAGGTTGAAACAGAAAGTGTCTGTTACTGAATGAAACTATAGACAGTTGTGTACACCTCCCATTGAAACACAGCCTGATTCATTTTAATGGACCGTTAGTGTCACCTAGTGGAGAAAAATGCTGATAACAAGCTGTAGTAACTTCAGTGTGCACAGTTACAATGAGCTGCAGAAAGACATCCATCCAGTAGAAGCCTGCACAATAAATCAGCACCTTGAATTTAACCACTACTAACTTTGTTATTTACACCTGTGCTTTGTCAAAATGTTTCCCGTAGAACAAATTATCACCATGACCTGAAAATCAAACAGACAAAACATCTGCTGAAATATGACACCATGCAGCTGGAGATAAGCAAACAACGTTTTTTCTTTTCCACCTCTACCCTGAGATAAAGGAAGGAGGAGGTTTCAGGCTTATTTCCTGCTTTCAAACTATCACCAACTGAAAGCACAAAGAGGAGAACAACGAGGGAATGAGAAGCCTTTTGTCAAAGACGTAAGCTGATTTTTAACTTTAAAATATTGTTAATGTAATATGGGACATTTGTCATGTAACAGTTAACATGAAATCTACTGTGCAGGTCTGTTTACACTCATGAATATACTTAAAGAACAGATTTTAAAGGAATATAAGATACAGACGTGAAGCTGATCAAAGATATGAAGCTAAAGAAATAAAAATACATTTGAAGTTACAGATATCGTATACAGTAACTGGAATAAACACTGCACTGATGATATGATTTAAGGAAGTGATCAACTGGACAAAAAGTAACAACAAACATGCAATGCAGCAAAAGTAAAATATTAAGTACATGTTATTGCACTGTTTGTTTATGTTATGTTCTAATACTAAGGAACCAGAAACACTTTAAAACTGCATTCATTCATTCATGATTTGATACCTTAGTGAACTCGTCACAACTATTTCAGTGGAACCATGTGACAATACACGAGTCAGCCTGTGAGGACACCACGTCAACTTACATTGTTAAAGGGATACATCAGGAAATATACAGTTGAAACCTGAGCTGTGATAGACGTTCCCTTTAAAAGCTCAATTTAGCCCAAGGTAATGTCAACATGTCTAAGTACTTCCAAGTTTTGTCCGTCATGATGAAGGTAAGATGGAACTATATTTATCTTTAGAAAAATGTTCAGCACAAAGCAGGAAGGAGTGCAATGTCAAAAATAATAAATAGCATCAGAGGTGGTGACAACCACAGTGGCTATTTGTATGACTGTTAGAAAGACCACAGTCAGTGGGGGAGGATGTTCTCAGATACTCAAGCTAAAGCACTAAAACCACACTGTAAAATACTCTGTTACAATGCACTGAACATGTTACGTTAGTAAAAGAATATGAGTATGATCAGGAAAGTGTATTTAAAATATTAAAAATGAAAGTGCTCAGTGAAGTAAAAATGTCTCCTGCGACTCTTTTATTATATTATATATTATATAAGGCGTCATTTGATGATTCTGACTCATGCTTTCATGTAAAATCAGGATTTTACTGTTACAGTCGTTGAGTTGGAGCTCATTTTGAACTTTTTAATGATTATTGTCATTCTGCAGATTGTTGCAGATTTTCACATCTGTTGCATGGTTTAATTTATAAGAAAACATCATATTTTAAGCTTTTTATATAATCTGTGTGCAAAAATCTTGTGTTCTGAACAATCCGACACCAAAATGACGTTTTTTAGACCGACAGCCAGATCAGGAGAAAATTAACTTTGTTTGAGACGTGTCTCAGGCTCAGCAGCAAACTCTCGCGAGATTTTCCAACACTGCTATATCTTCACTCTGTGAAGCCAAAGGGTACGGTCGAATAGTCAAAAAGGTGCTTTCCTAACCACTTTTCCTTGACCTCGATGGAAAACGTCACGAGGTCAAGGAAAGATGTGAAGGAGAGGTCATAAGGAGTTAGGAGAAGATGGTGAATGTTATTGAAAACTACAAAGTCCAGAAGATGGACTACAAAACGCGCATCTGAGATACTTCCTAGATACTCCCCGCGCGCTCTGACCGTGTTGTTTCATGCAGGAAATATAAACGTGGACAACCCGGTGAAAAATGTGACGTCATCATCAACGTCAGAGTTCAAATAATAAATGAATATTGTCCACCTGTCACAGAAGTCAGATGAAGTGTTTGTTAGCTGGTATGGTCGCTCACCCTCCTGTCCACTCATATAGAAACATATTAGCAAGTTATGGCAAAGATATATGATTAATCAGCAACGGTAACTTCATGATGATCTGCAGGACGCTGGATGTCACAGTTACAAACAGGAATTGTGGGACGGCATTACCTCCTTTCCTTTCCTAAAGGATGGTCCGGTGTATCCTATGCTGAAGGAGATACTAAAGGAAGCATTGAAGCTCCTTTCCTTAACAGTTAGAGAATTAAAACAGCTCTTATCATGACGGCTACGTTAATGCTTCAGAGTCATTTCACTCAGTGAGGAAGGTTCATGAGCAATTATTTGACTATTCGACCGGACCCCCTGATTCATTTTAATGGACCGTTAGTGTCTCCTAGTGGAGAAAAACGCAAATAACAAGTTTGTTAACTTCAGTTACTGCACCGGGACGCAGCCTATCAACGATTTTCAATATTTAATCCCCAGATAAGAGGAGGGGGTGCGGTTTCAGGCTTATTTCCTGCTTCCTCCAACTGAAAGCACAAAGAGGAGAACAACGTGGTAATGAAGCCTTTTGTCAAAGACGTAAGCTGATTTTTTACTTTAAAATATTGTTGTTAATGTAATATGGGACGTTTGTCACGTAACAGTTAACATGAAATCTACTGTGCAGGTCTGTTTACACTCATGAATATACTTAAAGAACAGATTTTAAAGGAATATAAGATACAGACGTGAAGCTGAACAAAGATATGAAGCTAAAGACAACAAAAACAAATATGCAATGCAGCAAAAGTAAAATATTAAGTACATGTTATTGCACTTTAAAACTGCATTCATTCATTCATGATACCTTACCGAGCTCATCACATCTATTTCAGTAGCACCACGTGTCAGCCTGTGTGTCGCCACGTTAAACTTGTTAAAGGGTACATCTTTTGCTTCTACCACTGATGATATAAAGTTTAACCCAAGGTAATGTCAACGTTTCTAAGCACTTGTACAAACTTTCAGTATTTGTTTAAAAGGTTACATTTCCAGTTTTGTTATTTGCATGCCTTCAGGTTACTTTAGACAAAAGTCAAGATAGATAGATAGATAGATAGATAGATAGATAGATAGATAGATAGATAGATAGATGTAACAAGACAGAACAGGCACACACTATAAACAGGGATGAGGTAAAAATGGTGACACAGTATAAATAGAATAAACTCTGAGGAGGAAGAACATATGGTTCACCTCTAAAAATATACATAAGAAAAGTATACATGTGGACTGTGTATACTGTGCACTGTGAAAAACTTCAAATCAAATGAACTGTTACAGATTGATTCTCCTGTCTCTGCACAGAGGAGAGTCATTGTACAGAGTTATGGCAGTTGGTGGGAATGACTTCCTGTAACGGTCCTTTGCAAAGAGGATTGCACCTGCAACAACAGCCTGAGCTTCCTGAGAAAATTAATTAATTAATTAAAGTTAAATTAATATAATGGAAAAAAACAAAACAAAAGTTGTCTTGCTGACTGTTTCTGATGAAGGTAAGATGAAACTTAATTTATCTTTAGCAGCCGCAGCACAAAGCAGGAAGGAGTGCTATGTCAAAAGTAATAAATATATTATTTAATTTAAAGAGGAAGACGCTGCGGCGGTGACTAACCAGTGGCTAATTTAAAATGTTAAAAATAAAAAAAAAAGTGGGGTGGGGGGCTGAAGGCTTTTTATACCGTTGGGTCGGTCTCGTTTCAGGACTACCCAAACTATTGGTGCTTTAAAAGGACATTGACCAGCAGCAGGTCGTAACGCTCATCCACTAAAGCAGGGGTCATCAACTACATTTGTCCAAGGGCCAGAATATTTCTCGGCAGACACTATCAGGGCCAGACGCTCTCGTAAAAATTTAATGAATACTGTATCCTGAGTAATATGTTATTATTTCATATATCAATTTACCTTTGAAATGTATGTTATTTTTTAGCCTTTGTCAGTGTTAACAGACTCATATTACCTGTACGGTAGCAAGCCACAAGGGGGCGAAAACAATATTTTAGGCTTTGAGGCTGTTAACTGCTAACGTGGGGAAGGTGAGGCCGCCGGACGAGGCGGCATGAACTGATGGTGACATGAAGGCTGCTCTCCGTGGTGCTGAAAGCCTGAGCGCCTTTTGGGTGGCTTGTCCCCAAAAGTATGACACACTGAAGACACTGGCCATGTATGTGCTCACCATGTTAGGATCAACACACACCTGTGAAGTTGTGAAAAATGAACTAGGACTGCAGGCGCATAAGGCAGGCATAACAGCTGTCAAGCCCGATGTTAAAAAGATAGTGTCGAGGGGAAATGTCACTTCTGCCATTAACCAAACGTGAGTATTTCAGTCTTGTGATTTTCTTGGTTTCACTTCGTATTTATTTGTTGGATTTAATTTGATGTAAACAGTAACATTTCTCATAACTGAGGCCTGACGCTTTTATTTGTCGTTTGTTGTTGGAGCCAAAATTATAATTTGGTAATTTGAAGAATCATGGTAAAATTATTATTATTGTTACTTTATTATTTTGAATTGATTCTGGCCGAGATTGATGATTTGTTAAATTAGGCTATGTCCTGACGTGCAGCCACTCTGACAATCAGCTGATTGTTGTCAGAGGGAGCGGCGTCATGTCAAGCAGCTGATCAGCATGTCGCTGATTGCCGTCAGGTCCATCAGCTGGTGTATATATAGGTCAGGAGCGGTATGTGAGTTGCTCCTTTTTTGGTTAAGTAGATGCACGTTTTTTTGACCGTTTGAATCAAATAACTGAGTTTTTTCTTTGAGTTCATTTGTTGCATTTTGTTTTGTTACTTTCAACTTGACACTGCTGTGCTGCTACTGGTAAGAAAATCCTTTGTTTATTAAGAAGTAGAAGAAATGGACAATAAATATAAGTAAAATGAATCGTGGACATTATTTAAGCGTGTCAACCATAAACTCAAACAAAAAGGGACCCGTTGGAAAGTTGCACTTTTATTCGTATCTATTTGCTGATGTGCAAAGCTTGCACTTACCATGCTCTCCTCTGTTATATTGACGGTTTTTAATTAGACGCTGCAATAGTGCGCTATTGTGTGGGGAAATGAAGCCCAAGAAAGGACAATTCGGGCTATTCCTGAATCTAGTAATATTCTGGGGGCCAGATGGAGAGCTCTGGCGGGCCGCATGTGGCCCGCGGGCCGCCAGTTGACGTTCACTCATGTGGGCGTGGTCTCATCGCTCGTTGATGACTCGGTATCAGATTACACAAAGACGCGGGAGGAGAAGTGAAACTGCAGTGTTTACAGCTGTACGATGCACAGACGGTGTTTACTTCAGGTCCAGGGAATATTGTGGATTCAAAAATCAACGAGGAGACAAACGTTACTGAGACAAACGTAAGACAGCGTTTAAAACTCCACGTGTTCTCTTGTTTGAGGCTGACAGCTGCGTTCACTGTAACTGCGTAGTTAAGTGTTGTAAGTGTTCCTCCATGACGACATTTTAAAGTGCGCAGTGCGTTAATAAACTACCTTCACCTCAAATTTAACCTTCAGATTTGGTCAAAGTTAATGTGATATGATTGTTTAAACATTATAATAATAAAACCTGTGAAGGTAAAGCTTTAATTTAACACGGGGGATACTGTTTGTAAACATTAGAGCTGCGCATGCGCATTCACTGTGGGAGGCCACTAGGGGATTTCCGGAGTTTGTTTTGTTTTTAGGTTACATAATATAAACAGTATTTCAAGTGATTATTTTAAATTCTATGTATTATAATGCATTTTTTAAAAGTGTAATGATAAAATTATTTAATTATGGAAAGAAAATACTGCTATTGTATGAATGTGTATGATCTTTATATATTTATTGGTATATTATAAAATTATAATATGATCATATTATTATGAATTTCCCTAACTTTCCCACTCAAAATTTTTTTTTGGCCAAAATGCATTTCAATTACTGAAAAAAACTTTTGCTTTCTACTTCTCCACTACATTTTAGAGGAAGATACTGTACTTTTTACTGCACTATATTTGTTTGACAGCTACTCATATTTTGCATAAAAACACATGACAAAAACATCTTAGTGCTGCACTGTACAAATATACTTTGCACTTACTATTTGTTTAAATTTGTTTATATTTAAATTTTTTTTGCTCTTTGAATGCATTTAATGTGAGTCACTTTGCACACAAGCCAAATGAATGTAATGAATGCTGTGCAGCAGTTGCAGTACAGAGTTGGAAAAGTGCAAACATAATAAATTATCAACCCAAAATATACACAATGCCAAAAAATAATAAATATTCTTGGTGAGTTTCATATAGGTATGTATGAGAAGTGACATATAGTAGTGACTTACTGTGGATAAAATTATCAAAATTAACAATAAATAGGTGGAAGAGCAACAAACTGATAAAATGCTGATTTTTTTCTTCATCTTCTGATAGTTGTTTCAGCTGCAGCAGTAAAAATGGAAGAGAAGAAGACGAAGAAGGAGAGGAAGAGGAAGATGTCAGTCAGGTAATGTGATAAAAAATCAATCTGTGGCTAAATACATCCTCACAAAGCTGCTAGCATGGCTGCAGACTCTTTGTTGGTTATTTATCTTTCTGAGTTGATCAGTCTTTTTCTCTTAATAGTTCACCGAGACAGTGAAGCTGAGTCTTCGAGTCCCAGCTGTTGTCTCCATGAAGAGTGATAGATCCATGTACCAGCCAATCAGCTTTGATCAACAAAAGACACAAAGGTAATTTAATTTAATGTATTCTGTAAATAAGAAGCCTAATAAGTTTAACCGGGGGCTTATGAGTGTCCTCACACCCATCCAGCACCTTTCACCCTGGGCAACTCTGGAAAGCAAGAGTCCTTCTCCAGGACTCTGCTTCCAGAACCTGTGCTATGTTTATGCTGTGTGTTGAGGTAACCCCAACTATATCTAAATTTAGTTGGTATCACTCCACTTCCTGCATTTGTTCCAGTTCCCTTCCCCCCCAGAAAAATGTCTACATATATACTTTATATATTGAGTATATTGTGTATATATTGTGAATATGTTAGCTTGCTGATTTTTGCATTTAACTCAAAACATCACATGCACCATCACAGAGCTGCTAGCATGGCTGTAGACTCTTAGTTATGTTTAGCACCTTTCTAGATCTTTCTGAGTTCATCAATCTTTTTCTCTTAATAGTTCACCAATACATGAAGCTGAGTCCTCGAGTCCCAGCCATGTCTCCATGAAGAGTGATAGATCCATGTACCAGCCAATCAGCTTTGAGCAACAAAAGATTTTTTTTTTTTTTTTAAAAATAATTTCCCAAAGACCAGAGAAAACACCTTTCAATTTTAAGCCCTGCCCTAAAAAAAATAGGTCAAAAATTGCTATGTTTATGCATTGTTGAGGTAACCCCAACTATATCTAAATTTTCACTTCATGTCCCGCATTTTCCATCCCTCCCCCAGAAAGCTGTCTACATATAGCTTTATATACTGAGCATATTGTGAATATGTAGCTTGCTGACTTTAGCATTTACTAAAAAAAACACACAATCACAGAGTTGCTGGCTGTAGACTCTTAGTTATGTTTAGTAGTTTCTAGACCTTTCTGAGTTGATCAATTTTTTTCTCTTAACAGTTCACAGATACGTGAAGCTCAATCCTCGAGTCCCAGCTGTGTCTCCATGAAGAGTGATAGATCCATGTACCATCCAATCAGCTTTGATCAACAAAGACACAGAGGTAATTTAATTTAATGTATTCTGTAAATAAAAAGCAATAAGGTCAGTGCATCAAATATTCATAGAGAGGCTTTATACGATTTCTAATCACACATAGACCTGATGTCACTGGGTACCATGTTTGATAGTCAGTCCAATTTTTTTTAGTGTGCTCCATCACAACAGTGGTTCTCCATTTAAAATATACCAAGTTCAGTCTGAACCAAAAGGCCTCAGCTCAAATATTGTGAAGCAGTTAGTGTTGTTCAATTGGACATTGGCTGAAGCTGCCTCAGTGAAATCAGACTCAGAGAATATCGTACCACTGTGACTGCTGAAACATCTGGCAGAACTAATGTGTCATTTGTTGATGACCCTACAGCCAGCAGCCCGGGCCATCCAGTTGTTCAGTGTGTGAGGAAGTTTTGAAGGATCCGGTCCATTTAACCTTTGGACACTGGTCATTTGAACAGTGTGTCAGCTCAGACAACAACTGCATGAAGTGTGGAAAGAAATTCAGAAGAGATCCTGAATACCAGAGAGATGCTGAGGAAGACACTGGTAAGTTCAAATACCTGTGCTACTGCTATTCATCATCAGTGTTGGGCACCACATATTAATCTGTAAAAGTATGGATTACTACTTTTTAGGGATACTAGTTTACAGGTACACAAACAGATAAAATTACTCTACCCAGTTCAAGATGTTGTGTTTGCTTGTTCTTTGTGTATGACCTAGCTAAAATGATTGAATACCAAGCATGCATTTGTTTGTTACAGGGCTCAACTCAACCAAGAAGAATCTTAAAGAAGCAATGCAAAAGAAATTTGCTTTCATATCTGAAGGTAATGGTGACCAAGGGAGCTCCCCGAACAGCTTCTACACAGATCTCCACATGACCACAGGAGAGAGTGCAGTTCCATATGAAGAACATGGCTTTAGACATGTCAAACATGAATCTTCTGAAAAATCACTCAACCTCAGTGACATATTCAAACCTTTGCCTGGCCAAGAGAAGCATAGAACAGTCCTGACGAAGGGCATCGCAGGCATTGGGAAATCATTCACTGTGCAGAAATTCATTCTTGACTGGGCAGAGGGGACAGCAAACCAGGACATTGATTTCATTTTCAGCCTTGCTTTCCGAGAGGTGAATTTGATTACAGATAACAAAAGCTTGATTGACCTCCTGACTGAATTTCATCCTGCACTTCAGAGTTTTAAAGATTCAGATGATTTTGTCAGGGCCAGAGTCACGGTGATCCTGGATGGACTGGATGAAAGCCGACTTCAACTGGACTTTAAGAACAAGCCAGTAACTTCTGTTAGTGAAGTAACATCTGTGGGCAACCTCCTTGCAAACCTCATCCAGGGTAACCTTCTCCCAGAAGCAAACCTCTGGATAACATCCCGTCCAGCAGCAGCCGATCAGATCCCCGGGCAATATGTCAACGTTGTGACAGAGATAAGAGGGTTCAGTGACCCACAAAAAGAGGTGTACTTCAAAAGGAGATTTAGTCATGACCAAGACCTCGGTGAAAGGATCATTTCCCACATTCGCTCTTCACAGAGTCTTGACATCATGTGTCAGATCCCGATCTTCTGCTGGATTTCTGCCATATTGTTTCAGGAGGTTTTTGGGGGAGACGAGAAAGCTGAAATCCCTCAAACTCTGACTGAGATGATGGCACATTTCCTGTTGGTCCAGACAAAACGAGGAAACCGAAAATATGAGAAGAAGACAGAGAAGAACAAAGAGAAACTTCTGGCGACACACCGAGAATTTCTTCTGAAACTCGGAAAGCTTGCATTTGTTCATCTGCTGGAGAACAACCTCATCTTCTACAATGAAGACTTCAAAGACTGTGGCATTGACATCAAAGAAGCAACCATCTGCTCTGGATTTTGCACCACAGTTCTTCGGGAAGAAGATATATTTTCCCAGAAAAAGGTCTTCTTCTTTGTGCACCTGACCATACAAGAGTTCTTTGCAGCTCTTTTTGTCTATGACTGTTTCACAAACAAGAATACAAAAGAGCTTGGCTCGAACTTCCTCGATCTGGAAGACAAAGAACATACTTTACTTGATCTTCTGAAGATGACAGTTGACAAAGTGCTGGAGAAGAACAATGGCCACCTGGACTTCTTCTTGCGATTCCTCCTTGGCCTTATGGCTGAGTCCAACCGTAGAGTCCTTCAGGGTCTGCTGATATCACCAGACCCGAGCCAAGATACCGACAAGAAGATCTTGACTCACCTCAAAGCCCTACGAAGGAAGACTCTGTCTCCGGACAGTAGTATCAACCTCTTCCAGACCATGGTGGAGATGAGAGATCACAAAGTCAAAGATGAGATTCAGGAATATCTCAAGTTGTCAGATCGTTCAAAAACAGAGCTGACTCCCCTCCACTGCTCTGCGGCGGCTTACATGCTGCAGGTATCGAAGAATGATGTGGATGTGTTGGACTTAAAGAGTTACAACGCATCAGATGAAGGCAGAAGGAGGCTGATACCAGCTGTGAGGAGCAGCAGAAAGGCCATGTAAGTTCACCTTCAGTGTAATTTGTACAACAATCAAGTTGCTTTCACTCCTGAGTTGTGTATCTTAATTTTCATCATATGCTGCATGAAGAGGACAGTGGAAATCATGTTTATATTTTGTATATATCTTTGAATCCTTGTACCTTTTTCTTTATATTAGCCTGGCAGACTGTAAAGTCACTGAAGAGTGGGTCCAGCACCTTGTCTTTGCTCTCAAGTTCCCCTACTCTCCCCTAAGAGAACTGGATCTCAGCACCAATGACCTGAAAGATTCAGGAGTAAAACTGCTCTGTGATGGACTGTCGAGTCAATGCTGCAGACTGAAGACACTGAGGTATGTACTATCTGCACCATCACACTCATGTAATGTGAAACCCCACAAGAGGAACTTTCATAACAAGCAACTTGGCCAACATTGGTTCTTGTTGCGTCAAGTACCCAACCCCTGTTTTCTCCACCCACTCAATGCGTTCAACCGTGTTCATGGGCTGCTCATCATTTCAAGCCTACCTTGATGGTGCTCTGTATAAACACATCTTGAACCTGCATGCTAATAAATCAAACTCTCACTTTCTCAGGTTGTCAGGTTGTCAGGTCACAGAGGATGGCTGTTCTTCTCTGGCCTCGGCTCTCCGATCCAACCCATCTCATCTGATAGAGTTGGACCTGAGCTACAACAATCCAGGAGAATCGGGAGAGAAAATCCTCACTGAGCTGAAGGACGATCCACAAATCAGTCTCAATGAACTTAAGTAATTATAGAAGTTACTTTACTGATCTTTTATGGTTGCAATACAAACCATAAGGATTGATTGTATAGTTTTACAGATCTGTAGTAAATGACCACAATTAATTATAGTTAATTATAGTTAGGTTTAGTTGTAGTTAGTTTGTCTCAGTTTTAATTCTCATTTTCCTTCGTAGTTTTGACCATGGTGGAAGTCACAGAATGAAACCAGGATTCAAGAAATGTAAGTATCTGTGGACATCCTGAACATTTGATTTGGAAATTGTAATTTCAGTTAACTGATTAATTCAGTTATATATTGCAACAATAGAGCCACATAAATAAAACCATGATGTAATAAACCATGTTAGCTCTCGCCAACCACTAAAAGTCAGTCCCAGATTTACTCTTGTCCAATGGCTTCTTACTCAATCGCCTTTTCTCTTCTTAGTCTTCGTCTTCAGTCTTTTCCCCTAATGCTCCTGAATTAAAGTGTTTTCTTACCTCCAGATCCCTGTGAGCTCACCCTGGACCCCAACACAGCCCACAAGAACCTTCTTCTCTCTGAAGACAACAGAAAGGTGACCTGGGTGGAAGAGGCAATGTCATGTTGTGATCACAAAGAAAGGTTCGATCATTGCCAACAGGTGCTGTGTGAACAGGGTCTAGATAAGCGCTGTTACTGGGAGATGGAGGTGGAGGAACCCTTCATTATCGGGGTAACATACAAAACCATTGGCAGGAAAGGGGACTCCAATGATTGCAAGCTTGGAAACAACAACAAGTCTTGGAGTTTCGGTTGCTCTAATGATGGATGTTGTGTTAGTCACAACAACAAGAGGATCAGTGTATCTTCCCTTTGTTCGCGCTCCAGTCGGGTGGGAGTGTATCTGGACTGGCCGGCTGGCATTCTGTCCTTCTACAGAGTTTCCTCTGACAGTCGGACGCGCCTCCATACCTTCAAAGTGCTCGAAAAGTTCAGTGCGCCCGTCTATCCTGCTGTGGAACTTCACAGTGCTTCCTCTGTGCTGTTTTGTCAGCTAACATAAAGAAACTTTCACTGCAGTCACACGAGAAACCGAAGGCGTAGATTTGCTTGTTAATGGTCAGAAATGTCTCACTTGATCAAGGGACTACTGACTTATTCTTACCAAAAATCTTTATTAATCTACACGTTAAACTGCTCCTATCTGTTCAGCAGAGCTGCCAGGTTTGTCTCTGCAACAAACTTGAGGAATTCTTTCTAAAATCGATTAGTTTATAGATTCAGTGGTTTTTAAATGGATATGTATTGTCATGTGTCTTATGCACAACGTTCATAACTGAAGTCAGAGGATAGGGCCGTCTAATCCACTAAGTGCGTGTTCAGACAGGGACAGGCAAACCGGCAACCGGTGGTGGGGAAGTGCGGTTGTGGGGGGGGCTGAGGTGTGTTGCTGTGGGCGTGTCTATACCTGCTGAATGTAACCGCTGTGAAACACTCAGGAAATAACTTTTTATTTCTCTGATTAATGACAGCTTTATCGAGGCCGACATACACTCTCTCTCTCTCTCTCTCATCATCAGACACAAATCAAATTAAACTTCTTCGTGTCATTATATTTTGCGGCGTAAATTGCGAGTCAGATTTAGAAGCTGGTACATGAAATAAACAAAGTGAGAACACACACACAGGTAGATTATCAGAGTTTAGTCCGTGAATCCACCTGGATAGTCTCTGACAGTTCAGGCTGTCTGTGGAGGTTTGACCGATCTGAGTGTCTGATTGCGGCCGGAGCGTGACGTGGGGCTCCGTTTTTCCCAAAGTTGGATCTGGCTCAACTTCTCTTGCCGGTCGCCGGCGACGTTTTTTGCGGCAACCCCTGCGTTGCGGGCTGCCGGCGCGGAAACGCACGACCCCCACTGAAATGAATTGAAACGCCGCCGGCGTCCGTTTTGCCTGTCCCTGTCTGAACGCCCACTAATACAGTAAACATATTTCCTTATTTGTGAACTAATGACCTTTGAGCAAATACCTTATACTGTAGATGTATTGAGTGTGACTGTTTAGGGACATAGAGCAGTTGTGTCACTGTCCTGTGGGCATATATACGAGTGTTGAGTGTTCTCTCCATTAACTACACTGACCAACATATACCATTCCCAAGCAGAAACTCCATGAACCTGCTGTTTCTGGTTTTACTTTTACACTTTTCATTTTAATCTGTGCTGTTATTTCACATTAAAAGTCTGAATTCAGTCATATTTTTACAGTCAGAAGCTTCTGGTATCATTACTATGTTAGAGTCGTAGACTTGTGTAGATTTGACCAAATATCTTTTTAATGTACAGGTTGGGTATAGGTAAGGTTTTGTAAATGTTTCTATGTGTTAACTGCGACACTGAATCTTTAGATAGCTCTAGCTGCTACTTCTCAAAGAGAGAGAGAACGTGGAGCTTAATTTGCAAGGCAAATACATAAACACATAAATACACACAGTGTAGCTTGAATATATCTACCAGAATAAACCTGAATCAGAAATGGCTTGCTACATTTCCCAAAACACGGACTTGAACACAGTTTGTTTCTCATTTCCTACAAAGACATGTTGGTGTCTTTTTTTAAGCCGGATCACAATTATTCCATGACCTTAAACCTTAAAGGTAATGACCAGATACCAACTTTGTTTGTGCCAAAACCCAACCAAACCTTAACCGATCATGAAATGATGATATGAATTATTTTTGTTACAGTGCTGAGACACTGACAAACAATGACGTCCTTCTAAAAGAGGCATGAGATCAGACAATATCAATGCAATGAGAAACAACACATTTATATTCAGTTTGAGGAGTTGTCACATGTATGTACATCTGTATAAATGTCTGACTGTCCTATATCATTTCTAACAGTATAATTCTGCTCATAACACTCACATCTCAGTTTAAATATAAGTGATGATTAGAGCTGATATGTATCGGCAGCTTTAATTGAAACTTTATCAATATTAGCCTCTGTGTCTGTTGAGCTGTGTTAGCTTTGACTTTGTGCAGCAGCATCATGTATTATGTTTAAATTGTGTTTATTGAAGTTGTTTTATCTTTTGTAACAGACTGTCTGTAGTCACACGAGCAGCATGGCTCCAAAGATCCCAATGTTGGTCCACCATTTTGAAGCAAAGTGAAATATCTCAACAAGCGTGTAATGCAAACATGGTGAACACTTTCCCTGCTAAACATTAGCATCATGAGCATGTAGCATTTAGCTCGAAGCACTGCTGTGTCTAACATGGCTGAAACAGGCCGACTGCATTAAAATGCATGTAGTGTAAAAGAAAACAAAGTTCCAGCTGTCAGCTCCACATCTGAACAGCTTTAACTTGTTTTATGTTTAAATTGTTTATAACGTGAATCTTTAACTCTGCACTCAGAACCATGTTAACATCTTTTCACTGAAATTATGTCTCCATCATTTATCATTTCATAACGTGTGTTTACACTGTATCAACAGTTACATCCTGTCAAGCACCTTTTTAAATGCTAAAGTATTGAACTGAGTCACTATGACGACCAAACGCACTCTTTTACAACTTTTCAGTTACTCATGTTTCAAATGTTTCAAATGATTAATGTCATGTATTCATATATATGTATTTTCATATTTGATATTTGATTATGTTCATTTACAGATAAACAAGGTTGTTATAAAAAAGTATTAATGTAATATGTTAAACTGTTGTAGCTGTTATGTTCATAGACGTAACTAATCATGAAGCTAAGCGTTGTTGTCGCTCAGAGATAGAACATGCTGTCCTCTCATCAAACCACAATGACTCACATGAAAGATGTGTGAAATAAATACATCAAAGCGCCAACTGAGGTCATGCCCCCCAAATATTGTGTAACCAAATGTTTAAAAACTCAGTGCTGAGGAAAACCAGCAGTCAACCTTGTACCTTTGCTGTGTGCATGTATTGATTCCTTACTGCAAATAAAACGACTCTGTCGTCCTTTGGTAAAGATTTTTCTAACAGAGATTCTTCATAAAACAATCCTAAACAGTTTAATTGATATAAGTGGACATTTAAAAAAAGGAAAATGAATTTACATTGACTGATTGTTTCTCAGTGTTTTCATGTCACCTGATAAAATAAAATAAGTTGTTTTCTGCTCTGTTCAAATAAAGGAATCAAATCACAGATGTCTTCTGAGCTTCACTAAGTCAATACACAGCTGATGTAAACACTTCACTAACAGACTGACACACACTGACAGAAGCGTCACTGAGCTGTCTGTCTTTGTTTCCAGTTAAAGTTCATGAGATCTGAATATGTCAAAGATGAGATCATGCAGTTAAAGAAAAGGGATTTGTGTTAGATCTGCAAAAGGTTCAAGAACCATAGTTTGAAAAGTACCATGTGACTATTTAAGTTGTTCTTGTCTACATTTACCTGTCAAGTCCTCTGTCTTGTTCTTTAACTGTACCTGTGTCTATACATGTTTGATGTTTGTACTGAGAGAGCAAAGTGTAACTGGAGTCAGATTCCTCGTGTGTGTTCACATACCTGGAGAATGAAAGTGATTCTGGTTCTGGACCTAACTACTGACTGAAGGTTGAAGATTGAAGAGACGCCAAGCTGGGCTTCTTGCTGTTGGACTAGTAAGTCAAGTCATCTTTATTGTCAACACTGCCATATGTACAGGACATACAGAGAACTGAAATACTGTTTCCCTGCAAACAAGTAATAAACAAAGAATATAAAATATATAAGTTATAAGTATAAACAGATATAGAAAAGTACAGCAAATGTTATCTGGCTTGTCTTGTGTTGTTGACCTTGTTGATTGTTATTGCTTGATAGTTTTTGATCATAAGTAATGTAATCAGAACAAATACTCGAGTACAGCTGAACATATTTACCACAGTGGGATTACACTCTGAAACTGGAGACAACAAATCACAACAAATAAAAAAATCTACATAATGCTGCTTCAAAAAACACTTTAAGAGTTTTAAAAGAAAAAGTTATCTTAATGATTTCATTCTGACTCTTTTCATCTGTACAGAATACTGATTTTAATGGACCGTCAGTGTCTCCTAGTGGAGAAAAATGCTGATAACAAGTGTAGTAACTTCAGTGTGCACAGATACAATGAGCTGCAGAAAGACATCCATCCAGTAAAAGCTTGTAAAATATCTTCAGCACCTTGAATTCAACCTTCATTAACTGTTTTTTACAGCTGTGCTTTGTCAGAACGTCTCAAATTATGAATGAACTCTGTAAACTATATTTTGGATGCTGGCGTACACAGTCTGACCTTAGTTCTCTGTTAGAAGAACTGCAGCTGCTTCAGAGAGTTTCTTTATCCTCTTTTATTGGTTCCACACATGAACAAGGTACAGGATGTGTTTGTTGTGGTTTCATAAAGGAAAAAAAAACTCTGTGGGCGGGGGCACGCATCACAACATGGCGGCCGGTCCCAATCCACGCCACGCACGTTAGAAAAGCAAAATAATAATAAACAACCGATGCAAACTTTGTACTCACACACAACGAACACAATGTGATTACATGGGCGGTTATGATTATTATTATCATAACTGAGTATGATGTGCGCAGCACTCAACAGGTAACTTCGCTGCCCTTTTGAGCTGTTCTGTTGTTCGGGTGCCTTCGGGACTACTCGGGACCTTCCGGTGACGTTCGGCGACATGGCGGTGACGTCCCGATCACAACAGGTGCAGGTACGGCCCCTGTGTCTCGGGCTCATCAGCAAACTCTCGCGAGATTTGTCACTGCGGCTATATCTTCTCACTGTCGGTGCTGAATCAAGGATGAACACCTGAACTCAAACTTTAATAGCTTTCTGGGGGGTATTCCATCAAGCAGGCTAAAGGCAAAGCCAAGCTTAAATGGCCAAGTCTGGCTAATATGAGTGAGAGTTCGGTTCCATCAAAGAGGCTGAAATTAGCCCCAACTCAGTAACCATGGAAACTATGACTCTGGCTAAACCTTAACCATGGCTAAGCCAGAACTGTGGCTCAGGTTTCCGTTCCATCAATCTGAGCCTCAACCCTGTTCCACCAAGGTGGCTAATGTGAATGCCAGCCAAGTAACCATGGTAACTTATGCTGCCGGGCAAACCTGGTCTGTAGCAGGCTAAAAGTGAAGCTTAGCACCATCTATGATCAAAGAATGTCCAATAGACAGAAACAGAGACACACAACTGTCATGGAATGATAAAATAATATGTAAAACATAAAATATATAATAAAATGTATTAAAGAAATTATTTATACTAATAATTATATATTATCTATAAGTACATTAAAGAACATTATCACAAAAATAAAATATAATAAAAAATAAGACACAAATAAATACAAAATTAAACTAATTAGCATATAATAAAAGGAAATTGAGGCATTGAAAATAAAAGATTGAATATGTACACCAAACCACAATAAGATGTAAATGCCCTCCAATCTCCACCCCCACACACCCTCCTCGCCTCCTATTGGCTGGCAAAGCCAAAGCCAACTGAGGTCAATTGACAAAGGCCAAGACATTTAAGCAGTGCATTCAAGAGAGGGAGAGGGACACAGAGAGACAAAGAGAAAGAGAGATAGAGTGAGAAAGAGAAGAGAGATTGAGTGAGACATTCCAACATGGCATGCCCATTCATTGATAATTCAACGGGCCTTCCGACCACCACCAGCACCAAGGGTCTTCCAGGACAATCAGTTGATAAATGTGATGAATATTTTACATAAATTGCAGTGAAACAATAATGCTATTTTAATTATGTTCATATGAATGTTACTTATTAGGGCTGTCTTTTTGTTCTTTGGGGATTTTCCTTTTAATTTTAGGGATTTGGTTGCATTAATAGGTCCACATTATTGATTAGTTTAAAACAAAAACCATCAAGAAATCAATTGGTAGATTATTGTCTACATATATGTTGTCCCTTTGATGGGGGATTTATATAACATGATGATGCTTAATTTTCTTTGTCACTTACACATTCAGCCTGTCGGCAATATTCCGCCATGCCACATCCCTCGCTTTATTGATTGCCGCAGTATTGCCCTTCTTTCGGATTATGTGGGTGTAATGCTCATATACCTCCATGAGGAGGGTTTGCTCCGCTGCAGAGAACATCTCTGCACGCTCCTTTCCCTTGCTTTTCGGCATTTTTGACAGTTTTCGCTCTCGACTAGTATGGGCTTTTTATTTTCCCTGTGGGCGTGCACAAGTTGAGGCTTAACAGGTGAGGCTTGACTAAGCGTCAGGTGGAGCCAGCTGATTTCACTTGATGGAACGACTTGGAGCTAGATTGGGAAGTGGAGCTTAGTCAAGCTTCAAGCTTACATCTAAGTCTGGCAATTCTTAGCTACGTTGATGGAATACCCCCCAGGACTGTCTGTAGTACAACACTGACTGTTTTCATCGATTTACACAAAGTTCACGACTCTTCACGTGCACGAGATTTAGAAGACGGGCGTGATGAAGCCACGCCCACAACACCGTTCTCGAAGACGTCCATGAGAACCATTTATTCTCCTCACCCCACGATCGGATTTAAAAATCCACGAGGAGACAAACGTTACTGAGACAAAAGTAAGACAGCTTTTAAAACTCCGCGTGTTCTCACACGTTTCTAAACAATAGAGCTGCGTACACTCACATTCACTGGGCTGTCAGGGGTTTCTGGAGTTTGTCTTTTTCAGTTGAGGTTACACATAAAAAGTATTTCAAGTCGTTATTTTATTATATAAATTATATGTATTATAATGCATTGTATACGAGTGTAATGATACTGATGTTACTGAGACAAACGTAAGACAGCGTTTAAAACTCTTGTTTGACGCTGACAGCTGCGTTCACTGTAACTGCGTAGTTAGTGTTGTAAGTGTTCCTCCATGACGACATTTTAAAGTGCGCAGTGCGTTAATAAACTACCTTCACCTCAAATTTAACCTTCAGATTTGGTCAAAGTTAATGTGATATGATTGTTTAAACATTATAATAATAAAACCTGTTAAGGTAAAGCTTTAATTTAACACGGGGGATACTGTTTGTAAACATTAGAGCTGCGCATGCGCATTCGCCGTGGGATGCCACTAGGGGATTTCCGAGTTTGTTTTGTTTTTAGGTTACATAATATAAAAAGTATTTCAAGTGATTATTTTAAAAGTGTAATATGAGTCACTTTGCACACAAGCCAAATAAATGTAATGTAGAAACAGCATGTTGTGCAGCAGTTTCAGTACAGAGTTGGAAAAGTGCAAACATAATAAATTATCAACCCAAAATATACACAATGCCAAAAAGTAAAAAATATTCTTGGTGAGTTTCATACAGGTATGTGTGAGAAGTGACATGCCATATGACAAATAGGTGGAAGATTTTTGAACAAAAGCAACAAAATGATAAAATTTTCAACTCTTCTGACAGTGTTTTCAGCTGCAGCAGTAAAAATGAAGTAGAAGAAGAAGGAGAAGAGGAAGACGATGCATCAATCCAGCCCTTCTGAGCTGTCAGTCAGGTAATGTGATAAGTAATCATACATGTTAAAATTAAAATGTTTGACTTTGTGAGGAGAATACAGACACAATGCTCCCCTTGGTATCTCACAAACTTGCAGTGGGACACGGTCATAATCCAAATCCACAAACATGTAGACGTGTTGATCTGAGGTTCAACAGTCAGAGCCTCCTCTCCACTCTACAATAAACTTTCATATGGAGGCTTGAACATGATGTTTGTTTCAGCTTAACCATGACTTGCACAGAAGTCCAATAACAAAGTGTAGCTCTGGTTTCTTCCTCTGTTTATCATTGTGAACATGTTAGCATGCCGATGTTAAGGTTTAACTAAAGCATCACTGTGGCTACATACACCCCCACAGAGCTGCTAGCATGGCTGCAGACTCTTAGTTATGTTTAGTAGTTTCTAGACCTTTCTGAGTTGATCAATCTTTTCTCTTAATAGTTCACAGAGGAGTGAAGATGAGTGTTTGAGTACCAGGCGTGTCCCTGTGAAGAGGGATAGATCCAAGGAACTACTACTCAACTTTAGCAATAAAAGGTAAAAGGGTAATCCTAAATGTTGTGCACTATTAATAAATACATTCACATTTATATGTTTATATGTGTTCTTGGTTGTTGAATAAGTTATACAGAAGTTAAAAAGATTTTTCTCTTTTTAGTTCAGTGAGTGATACAAAGTCCACAGCTCCCAGTGCTGTCTCCATGAAAAGTGATGCATCAATGCTTTTGCCAGACAGCTTTGGTCAAGAAAAGACACAAAGGTAATTGAACTTAATGTATTCTGTAAACAAAAAGTGTAATAAGGTTAGTTCATCAGAGATTCATTGAGAGATCATATTCATTTTAAATATATCTGGACATAGTCCACACATTTCTCCATCGTGGTCAACAGGTCCTCCTCCGCTGCTCTTTACTAATCACACATAGAGCTGATCTTTATAACAACCTCATGAATGAGTGTGGTGTCGCTTCTTCTGAAATGTCTTTGAGAAGGGATAAATATGGGGCAATTGAACTTAGTTGTAGATCTGTGAAGGCGTTTCACCTCTCATCCAAGGAGCTTCTTCGGTTTTGACTCACTGGGGTCGTTAAGGTCACCTGGAGACAAGTGCGAATTGTTGTTCAGTCTCCTGGGAAGAGATGAAAGGATGACAGCATTTTAGGTGAGGGATAAGTGATGTCTAATGGCTGTTTGTCTCTATGCACCTTGCGATGAGCTGGCGACTTGTTCAGGGTGTGCCCTGCCTCTGATGTCCGAGGCCTCCTCCTTTGTTAAGGACATGGTTTTCTCCACCAGACAGTACTGAAGAAGCCTCTGAGATAAGAGGTGTAATGTCTTTATGGGTCTACAATCAAGTCTAGTTGTCCCAGATTTAACTCTTATCAAAGAAAGATGACCTGGACACATGAGAACCTTCACAGACCTCTTTTGTAATGATGATCTTAAAAATAAATAAAAAATTATGGGATGTATATATTTAATCGTTTATCTAAGTCCGACACCTTTTCTTTCATAACATAAGAGGGTTAGATGCTGCTATCACGGTAGAACTGTTGTTAATCATCTATGTTATCTATGATTGCCTCAGTTTCAGTCTCTGTCTGACCATGTCAAGTCCATTTTTTAATCTACTCTGTCACAGCAAATGTTCTGCATTTAAAAAATGATTTTAGTTCAACACACCCTCAGATGTATCATTTGTTGATGACCCTACAGCCAGCAGCCTGAGGAGCCACACAGTTGTTCAGTGTGTGAGGAAGTTTTGAAGGATCCAGTCCATTTAACCTGTGGACACTGGTCATGTGAACAGTGTGTCAGCTCAGACAACAACTGCATGAAGTGTGAACCGAAACTCAGAAGAGATCCTGAATACCAGAGAGATGCTGAGGAAGACACTGGTACGTGAAAGCCTGTGCTACTGCTAATAGATTGAGTAATAGATTAATTCTTGATCATCAGTGTTGGGCACCACAAATTAGTCTGTAGAAATATAGATTGCTACTTTTTAGGGCAGTTAAACAAACATCAAGCATCAAGTTACACTCCCCGACTCTAAATATATAATTTTGTAGGGTGTCACGTTCTAAATTGCATTCAGACTTTGAACAAAATGTTTTACTAACAAATTGAAGATGATGTGTTTGCTTGTTCTTTGTGTATGACCTAGCTAAAATTATTGAATACCAAGCATGCATTTGTTTGTTACAGGGAACAACTCAACCAAGAAGAATCTTAAAGAAGCAATGCAAAAGAAATTTGCTTTCATATCTGAAGGTGATGGTGACCAAGGGAGCTCCCTGAACAGAATCTACACAGACCTCTACATGACCACAGGAGACAGTGCAGTTCCACATGAAGAACATGGCTTTAGACATGTCAAACATGAATCTTCTGAAAAATCACTCAACCTCAGTGACATCTTCAAACCTTTGCCTGGCCAAGAGAAGCATAGAACAGTCCTGACGAAGGGCATCGCAGGCATTGGGAAATCATTCACTGTGCAGAAATTCATTCTTGACTGGGCCGAGGGGACAGCAAACCAGGACATTGATTTCATTTTCAGCCTTGCTTTCCGAGAGGTGAATTTGATTACAGACAACAAAAGCTTGATTGACCTCCTGACTGAATTTCATCCTGCACTTCAGAGTTTTAAAGATTCAGATGATTTCATCAGGGCCAGAGTCACAGTGATCCTGGATGGACTGGATGAAAGCCGACTTCAACTGGACTTTAAGAACAAGCCAGTAACTTCTGTTCGTGAAGTAACATCTGTGGGCAACCTCCTTGCAAACCTCATCCAGGGTAACCTTCTCCCAGAAGCAAACCTCTGGATAACATCCTGTCCAGCAGCAGCCGATCAGATCCCCGGGCAATATATCAACGTTGTGACAGAGATAATAGGGTTCAGTGACCCACAAAAAGATGTGTACTTCAAAAGGAGATTTAGTCATGACCCAGACCTTGGTGAAAGGATCATTTCCCACATTCGCTCTTCACAGAGTCTTGACATGTGCCAGATCCCGATCTTCTGCTGGATTTCTGCCATATTGTTTCAGGAGGTTTTTGGGGGAGACGAGAAAGCTGAAATCCCTCAAACTCTGACTGAGATGATGGCGCATTTCCTGTTGGTCCAGACAAAACGAGGAAACAGAAAATATGAGGAGAAGACAAAAAAGAAACTTCTGGTGACACACCGAGAATTTCTTCTGAAACTCGGAAAGCTCGCATTTGTTCAGCTGCTGGAAAACAACCTCATCTTCTACGATGAGGACTTCAAAGACTGTGGCATTGACATCAAAGAAGCAACCATCTTCTCTGGATTTTGCACCACAGTTCTTCGGGAAGAAGATATATTTTCCCAGAAAAAGGTCTTCTCGTTTGTGCACCTGACCGTACAAGAGTTCTTTGCAGCTCTTTTTGTCTATGACTGTTTCACAAACAAGAATACAAAAGAGCTCGGCAACTTCCTGGATCTGGAAGACAAAGAACATACTTTACTTGATCTTCTGAAGATGACAGTTGACAAAGTGCTGGAGAAGAACAATGGCCACCTGGACTTCTTCTTGCGATTCCTCGTTGGCCTTATGGCTGAGTCCAACCGAAGAGTCCTTCAAGGTCTGCTGATATCACCAGACCCGAGCCAAGATACCGACAAGAAGATCTTGACTCACCTCAAAGCCCTACGAAGGAAGACTCTCTCTCCGGACAGTAGTATCAACCTCTTCCAGACCATGGTGGAGATGAGAGATCACAAAGTCAAAGATGAGATTCAGGAATATCTCAAGTTGTCAGATCGTTCAAAAACAGAGCTGACTCCCCTCCACTGCTCTGCGGCGGCTTACATGCTGCAGGTATCGAAGAATGATGTGGATGTGTTGGACTTAAAGAGTTACAACGCATCAGATGAAGGCAGAAGGAGGCTGATACCAGCTGTGAGGAGCAGCAGAAAGGCCATGTAAGTTCACCTTCAGTGTAATTTGTACAACAATCAAGTTGCTTTCACTCCTGAGTTGTGTATCTTAATCTTCATCATATGCTGCATGAAGGGGACAGTGGAAATCATGTTTATATTTTGTGTATATCTTTAAATCCTTGTACCTTTTTCTTTATATTAGCCTGGCAGACTGTAAAGTCACTGAAGAGTGGGTCCAGCACCTGGTCTTTGCTCTCAAGTTCCCCTACTCTCCCCTAAGAGATCTGGATCTCAGCACCAATGACCTGGAAGATTCAGGAGTGGAGCTGCTCTGTGATGGACTGTCGAGTCAATGCTGCAGACTGAAGACACTGAGGTATGTACTGTCTGCACCATCACACTCATGTAATGTGAAACCCCACAAGAGGAACTTTCATAACAAGCAACTTGGCCAACATTGGTTCTTGTTGCGTCAAGTACCCAACCCCTATTTTCTCCACCCACTCAATGCGGTCACAGAGGAGGGCTGTTCTTCTCTGGCCTCGGCTCTCCGATCCAACCCATCTCATCTGATAGAGCTGGACCTGAGCTACAACAATCCAGGAGAATCGGGAGAGAAAATCCTCACTGAGCTGAAGGACGATCCACAAATCAGTCTCAATGAACTTAAGTAATTATAGAAGTTACTTTACTGATCTTTTATGGTTGCAATACAAACCATAAGGATAGATTGTATAGTTTTACAGATCTGTAGTAAATGACCACAATTAATTGTAGTTAATTATAGTTAGGTTTAGTTGTAGTTAGTTTGTCTCAGTTTTAATTCTCATTTTCCTTCGTAGTGTTGACCATGGTGGAATTCACAGAATGAAACCAGGATTCAAGAAATGTAAGTATCTGTGGAAATCCTGAACATTTGATTTGCAAATAGTAATTTCAGTTAACTGATTAATTCAATTATATATTGCAACAATAGAGCCACATAAATAAAACCATGATGTAATAAACCATGTAAGCTCTCGCCAACCACTAAAAGTCAGTCCCAGATTTACTCTTGTCCGGCGCCTTCTTGCTCAATCGCCTTTTCTCTTCTTGGCTTCCTCATTCAACGTCGTCTTCAGTCTTTTCTCCTAATGCTCCTGAATTAAAGTGTTTTCTTACCTCCAGATCCCTGTGAGCCCACCCTGGACCCCAACACAGCCCACAAGAACCTTCTTCTCTCTGAAGACAACAGAAAGGTGACCTGTGTGGAGGAGGCAATGTCATATCCTGATCACCAAGAAAGGTTCGATCATTTCCAACAGGTGCTGTGTGAACAGGGTCTAGATAAGCGCTGTTACTGGGAGATGGAGGTGGAGGAACCCTTCATTATCGGGGTAACATACAAAACCATTGGCAGGAAAGGGGATTTGGATGATTGCAAGCTGGGACACAACAGCAAGTCTTGGAGTTTCGGTTGTTCTAATGATGGATGTTATGTTCGTCACAACAAGAGTATCAGTGTATCTTCCCTTTGTTCACGGTCCAGTCGGGTGGGAGTGTATCTGGACTGGCCGGCTGCCATTCTGTCCTTCTACAGAGTTTTCCTCTGACAGTCGGGCGCACGTCCATACCTTCAAAGTGAAGTTCAGTGAGCCCGTCTATCCTGCTGTGAAACTTCACAGTGGTTCCTCTGTGCTGTTTTGTCAGCCAACATAAAGAAACTTTCACTGCATTCACAGGAGAAACCGAAGGCGTAGATTTGCTTGTGAATGGTTGGACATGTTCAACACATTCTTATTCTTACTAAAACTCTTTATTAATCTACACGTTAAACTGCTCCTATCCGTTCAGCAGAGCTGCCAGGTTTGTCTCTGCAACAAACTTGGGGTATTCTTTCTAAAATCGATTAGTTTATAGATTCAGTGGTTTTTAAATGGGTATGTATTGTCATGTGTCTTATGCACATGAACCTGCTGTTTCTGGTTTTACTTTTACACTTTTCATTTTAATCTGTGCTGTTATTTCACATTAAGTCTGACGTATTTTCACAGTCAGAAGCTTCTGGTATCATTACTATGTTAGAGTCGTAGACTTGTGTAGATTTGACCAAATATCTTTTTAATGTACAGGTTGGGTATAGGTAAGGTTTTGTAAATGTTTCTGTGTTAACTGCCACACTGAATCTTTAGATAGCTCTAGCTGCTACTTCTCAAAGAGAAAACATGGAGCTTAATTTGCAAGGCAAATACATAAACACATAAATACACACAGTGTAGCTTGAATATATCTACCAGAATAAACCTGAATCAGAAATGGCTTGCTACATTTCCCAAAACACGGACTTGAACACAGTTTGTTTCTCATTTCCTACAAAGACATGTTGGTGTCTTTCAAGCCGGATCACAATTATTCCGTGACCTTAAACCTTAAAGGTAATGACCAGATACCAACTTTTTTTGTGCCAAAACCCAACCAAACCTTAACAGATCATGAAATGATGATATGAATTATTTTTGTTACAGTGCTGAGACACTGACAAACAATGACGTCCTTCTAAAAGAGGCATGAGATCAGACAATATCAATGCAATGAGAAACAACACATTTATATTTAGTCTGAGGAGTTGTCACATGTATGTACATCTGTATAAATGTCTGACTGTCCTATATAATTTCTAACAGTATAATTCTGTTCATAACACATCTCAGTTTAAATATAAGTGATGATCAGAGCTGATATGTATCGGCAGCTTTAATTAAAACTTTATCAATATTAGCCTCTGTGTCTGTGTTAGCTTTGACTTTGTTCAGCAGCATCATGTATTATGTTTAAATTGTGTTTATTGAAGTTGTTTTAACTTTTGTAACAGACTGTCTGTAGTCACACGAGCAGCATTAACTCTGCAGTCAGAACCATGTTTGCATCTTTTCACTGAAATTATGTCTCCATCATTTATCATTTCATAACTTGTGTTAACACTGTATCAACAGTTTCATCCTGTCAAGCACTTTTTTAAATGCTAAAGTACTGAACTGAGTCACTATGACGACCAAACGCACTCTTTTACACCTTTTCCCCTCATGTTTCAAATGTTTCAAATGATTAATGTCATGTATTCATATATATTTTTGATATATTTGATTATGTTCATTTACAGATAAACGAGGTTGTTATAAAAATGTATTAATGTAATATGTTAAACTGTTGTAGCCGTTATGTTCATAGACGTAACTAATCATGAAGCTAAGCGTTGTTTTTACATAATAGCTGTTGTCGCTCAGAGACAGAACATTCTGTTCTCTCATCAAACCACAATGACTCACATGAAAGATGTGTGACATAAATACATCAAAGCGCCAACTGAGGTCATGCCACCCAAATATTGTGTAACCAAATGTTTAAAAACTCAGTGCTGAGGAAAACCAGCAGTCAGCCTTGTACCTTTGCTGTGTGCATGTATTGATTCCTTACTGCAAATAAAACGACTCTGTCGTCCTTTGGTAAAGATTTTTCTAACAGAGATTCTTCATAAATCAATCCTAAACAGTTTAATTGATATAAGTGGACATTTAAAAAAAGGAAAATTAATTTACATTGACTGATTGTTTCTCAGTGTTTTCATGTCACCTGATAAAATAAAATAAGTTGTTTTCTGCTCTGTTCAAATAAAGGAATCAAATCACAGATGTCTTCTGAGCTTCACTAAGTCAATACACAGCTGATGTAAACACTTCACTAACAGACTGACACACACTGACAGAAGCGTCACTGAGCTGTCTGTCTTTGTTTCCAGTTAAAGTTCATGAGATCTGAATATGTCAAAGATGAGATCATGCAGTTAAAGAAAAGGGATTTGTGTTAGATCTACAAAAGGTTCAAGAACCATAGTTTGAAAAGTACCATGCGACTATTTAAGTTGTTCTTGTCTACATTTACCTGTCAAGTCCTCTGTCTTGTTCTTTAACTGTACCTGTGTCTATACATGTTTGATGTTTGTACTAAGAGAGCAAAGTGTAACCAGAGTCAGATTCCTCGTGTGTGTTCACATACCTGGAGAATGAAAGTGATTCTGGTTCTGGACCTAACTACTGACTGAAGGTTGAAGATTGAAGAGACGCCAAGCTGGGCTTCTTGCTGTTGGACTAGTAAGTCAAGTCATCTTTATTGTCAACACTGCCATATGTACAGGACATACAGAGAACTGAAATACTGTTTCCCTGCAAACAAGTAATAAACAAAGAATATAAAATATATAAGTTATAAGTATAAAGAGATGTACAGCAAATGTTAGCTGGCTTGTCTTGTGTTGTTGACCTTGTTGATTGTTATTGCTTGATAGTTTTTGATCATAAGTAATGTAATCAGAACAAATACTCGAGTACAGTTGAACATATTTACCACAGTGGGATTACACTCTGAAACTGGAGCCAACAAATCACAACAAATATGAATTTCTACATAATGTTGCTTCAAAAAAAATCACTTTAAGACGGTTCAGAGAAACAATGATCTTACCCTCAGATAAGAGAAGGGGATGCGGTTTCAGGTTTATTTCCTGCTTCCACCAACTGAAAGCACAAACAGGAGGACAACGTGGTTAAGAAGCCTTTTGTCAAAGACGTAAGCTGATTTTTAACTTTAAAATATTGTTGTTAATGTAATATGGGAAGTTTGTCATAGTCGTGTAACAGTCAACACGTGAAATCTACTGTGCAGGTCTGTTTACACTCATGAAAATCCACCGGGCCCGTCCGCAGCGCGTTGCGTGAGCGTCACGTATTTGGTCCGTCCTGCATGCGACTTCAAACCCCACCGGGAGCGTTTCAGAAGCGTTTAGCCCGCCAGACTTTGTTTATTTGCTCAAATTTGGCCATTTTCCCGGTGTATGTTCTTCTAAACATGCTTCTACATGTGTAAATATGCTACGTTATTTTGAAAATCCACCAGATTCTCTTTGCTTTTTCTGTGCCTGGCTTCCGCCCGCTCGAGGTGCTCTGTGGAAATTGACGCGTGCTGCTCCCGTCAAGCGTCAAAAATAAGATACAGACGTGAAGCTGAACAAAGATATGAAGCTAAAGAAATATAAATACATTTGAAGTTACAGCTATTGTATACAGTAACTGGAATAAACACTGCACACTGTAAGAAAAGATACACCATATCTACTCAATAAAAATGAGGCAACAGATTACAAGCAATATTATTAATTATATTCAACAATGATTGGTATTGAGTAAATATTAATTAAATGAGGCTGTTAATAGTTATTGATTTTATATGAGTAGATTCGAATAGAAAACAGTACAGAATTGATTAAAACCTAAACAAAAATATTGAGTTGATTTGAAAAAGAGAAACTCCCTAATGTGTAAATAGTACTAATAAAAATTAATTTAATTCTACTTATCAATGCTATATAACTGAGTAATAATCATCTACATTAATCTGTACATTAATTTGAATTTAATCAATGCAATGTATTAAATCTAAATATTCTCTTTCTCAGGAATAACTAGTCTATGGCTCAGAAAGTACAGAACTCCATAAATACTCAAATAAGACTTTTATTAACAATTAACTTTCGTGCTTTCGACACATTGTAGCACAACAGTGTAGTCTGGAGTCTGTAATGCTGCAGAAGATCACTACTTGTTGTCGCTCTGAATCCACAGACTTTACACTGCCATCTCATTTGGCTGCACCTGAGGAAAACACAAAGTTTTGGATATGAGCAATGCCTTTCAGCTTCACAGATGAAAATCATCCCCCTGTGAAAAATAAAATGAATTCAGGCAAAATATTTACATATTTATAGATCCTGGATTTTTAATGAGGGAAAAGGAGTTGATGTTTTCAGAAACTTCTTTAGTGTACTGTTTAGCTGTAAAATGTTAAGCCTCCTCCCGTCAGCTAACGGAAAATACATTTTCTTACCTTAGTCAACCAGTTACATTTTGCAAGATGGGCAATGTGGAAGAAGATGAACATTCACTGTCTGTACTCTCTCCAAATGTCTTGTGGGCAGATGATAGCCTGTTGCATTAAAAAAAAAAAAAAAAGCACACTTTGACAGGAAGTGCTTTTCAATTCAAATTTGCCTGATTTCATTAATTTGAATTCACTCAATATTCTCTCTATTTTGAATTAGATTAACATAATGCTTATGTTTTATTTAACTACAATGGGTGGATTTTATTCCAAACATTTTTATTTGAAATTTAATTAAATATTTGCCTCAAAATCAAACACACAATTATATTGAATATATTTTACCTAATACATTAATTCAAATCTACATGACCACAGAATCATTTCTTACAGTGCACTGATGATATGATTTAAGGAAGTGATCAACTGGACAAAAAGTAACACACAACAAATATGCAATGCAACAAAAGTAAAATATATCTAAGTAAAATTTGTTTATGTTATGCTCAAATACTAAGGAACCAGAAACACTTTAAAATTGCATTCATTCATTCATGATCTGATACCTTACCGAGCTCATCACATCTATTTCAGTAGCACCAAAATGTTGTCACAATTACCCAGAAGTCCAAAGTGACAGCTTCACAATGTTTGTTTCGTTTTTATAAGAAAACATCATATTTTAAGCTTTTTATACATCCTGTGTGCAAAAATCTGCAAATCATGCAAAAAACAACTGAAGTTTTTATTTTATGTGATGTTGTAAAAGGTAAAATCTTTTTTCACTCTGTCGGTGCTGAATCATTCTGGTTTCACCACAGATGATCTATGACAGCTGAACTAAAAGTTTAATAACTTTATGAACCGTCTGTGGTACGATACAATCTATTTTTATCGAACTACACGGCGTTCACGACACAGATCTGACCACGCCCACATGAGGATGACTCGGTATCAGATCACACAAAGACGCGGGAGGAGAAGTGAAACTGCAGTGTTTACAGCTGTACGATGCACAGATGGTGTTTACTTCAGGTCCAGAGAATATTGTAGATTCAGAAATCAACGAGGAGACAAACGTTACTGAGACAAACGTTACTGAGACAAACGTAAGACAGCGTTTAAAACTCCATGTTCTCTTGTTTGAAGCTGACAGCTGCGTTCACTGTTTTACATAAAAACACATGACAGAAACATCTTACTACTTCACTGTACAAATATACTTTGCACTTACTGTAGCACTGGACGTGCATTTAACTATTTTTTTAATATATATTCTTTGTTTGCTCTTTGAATGAATTTAATGTGAGTCACTTTGCACACAAGCCAAATGAATGTAATGTAGAAACAGCATGTTGTGCAGCAGTTGCAGTACAGAGTTGGAAAAGTGCAAAATATGAACCCAAAAAATAATAAATATTCTTGGTGAGTTTCATACAGGTATGCATGAGAAGTGACATGACATATGACAAATAGGTGGAAGATTTTTTTTTTAAAAAAAGCAACAAACTGATAAAATGCTGATTTTTTCTTCATCTTCTGATAGTTGTTTCAGCTGCAGCAGTAAAAATGAAAGAGAAGAAGAAGAAGAAGAAGAAGAAGAAGAAGAGGAAGGAGAGGAAGACGATGGATCAATCCAGCCCTTCTGAGCTGTCAGTCAGGTAATGTGATAAGTAATCATACATGTTAAAATTAAAATGTTTGACTTTGTGAGGAGAATACAGACACAATGCTCCCCTTGGTATCTCACAAACTTCCAGTGGGACACGGTCATAATCCTTTTCCAAATCCACAAACATGTAGACGTGTTGATCTGAGGTTCAACAGTCAGAGCCTCCTCTCCAGCACTCTACAATAAACTTTCATATGGAGACTCGAACATGATGTTTGTTTCAGCTTAACCATGGCTGGCACAGAAGTCCAATAACAAAGTGTAGCTCTGGTTTCTTCCTCACCAGTGAGGCATCTACGTATATACTTTAAGTATTATCATTGTTAACATGTTAGCATGCCGATGTTAGCATTTAACTAAAGCATCACTGTGGCTACATACACCCCCACAGAGCTGCTAGCATGGCTGCAGACTCTTAGTTATGTTTAGTAGTTTCTAGACCTTTCTGAGTTGATCAATCTTTTCTCTTAATAGTTCACAGAGGAGTGAAGATGAGTCTCCGAGTCCCAGCCGTGTCCCTGTGAAGAGGGATAGATCCAAGGAACTACCATACAACTTTAGTGATGAAAGGTAAAAGGGTAATCCTAAATGTTGTGCACTATTAATAAATACATTCACATTTATATGTTTATATGTGTTCTTGGTTGTTGAATAAGTTATACAGAAGTTAAAAAGATTTTTCTCTTTTTAGTTCAGCGAGTGATACAAAGTCCACAGCTCCCAGTGCTGTCTCCATGAAAAGTGATGCATCAATGTTTGTGCCAGACAGCTTTGGTCAAGAAAAGACACAAAGGTAATTGAACTTAATGTATTCTGTAAACAAAAAGTGTAATAAGGTTAGTTCATCAGAGATTCATTGAGAGATCATATTCATTTTAAATATATCTGGACATAGTCCACACATTTCTCCATCGTGGTCAACAAGCATTCAGGTCCTCCTCCGCTGCTCTTTACTAATCACACATAGAGCTGATCTTTATAACAACCTCATGAATGAGTGTGGTGTCGCTTCTTCTGAAATGTCTTTGAGAAGGGATAAATTTGGGGCAATTGAACTTAGTTGTAGATCTGTGAAGGCGTTTCACCTCTCATCCAAGGAGCTTCTTCGGTTTTGACTCACTGGGGTCGTTAAGGTCACCTGGAGACAAGTGCGAATTGTTGTTCAGTCTCCTGGGAAGAGATGAAAGGATGACAGCATTTTAGGTGAGGGATAAGTGATGTCTAATGGCTGTTTGTCTCTATGCACCTTGCGATGAGCTGGCGACTTGTTCAGGGTGTGCCCTGCCTCTGATGTCCGAGGCCTCCTCCTTTGTTAAGGACATGGTTTTCTCCACCAGACAGTACTGAAGAAGCCTCTGAGATAAGAGGTGTAATGTCTTTATGGGTCTACAATCAAGTCTAGTTGTCCCAGATTTAACTCTTATCAAAGAAAGATGACCTGGACACATGAGAACCTTCACAGACCTCTTTTGTAATGATGATCTTAAAAATAAATAAAAAATTATGGGATGTATATATTTAATCGTTTATCTAAGTCCGACACCTTTTTACACCTTTCATAACATAAGAGGGTTAGATGCTGCTATCACGGTAGAACTGTTGTTAATCATCTATGTTATCTATGATTGCCTCAGTTTCAGTCTCTGTCTGACCATGTCAAGTCCATTTTTTAATCTACTCTGTCACAGCAAATGTTCTGCATTTAAAAAATGATTTTAGTTCAACACACCCTCAGATGTATCATTTGTTGATGACCCTACAGCCAGCAGCCTGAGGAGCCACACAGTTGTTCAGTGTGTGAGGAAGTTTTGAAGGATCCAGTCCATTTAACCTGTGGACACTGGTCATGTGAACAGTGTGTCAGCTCAGACAACAACTGCATGAAGTGTGAACCGAAACTCAGAAAAGATCCTGAATACCAGAGAGATGCTGAGGAAGACACTGGTACGTAAATGCCTGTGCTACTGCTAATAGATTAGGTAATAGATTCATTCTTGATCATCAGTGTTGGGCACCACATATTACTCTGTAGAAGTATAGATTGCTACTTTTTAGGGCAGTTAAGTAAACATCAAGCATCAAGTTAAACTCCCCGACTCTAAATATATAATTTTGTAGGGTGTCACGTTCTAAATTGCATTCAGACTTTGAACAAAATGTTTTACTAACAAATTGAAGATGTTGTGTTTGCTTGTTCTTTGTGTATGACCTAGCTAAAATGATTGAATACCAAGCATGCATTTGTTTGTTACAGGGATCAACTCAACCAAGAAGAATCTTAAAGAAGCAATGCAAAAGAAATTTGCTTTCATATCTGAAGGTAATGGTGACCAAGGGAGCTCCCTGAACAGCATCTACACAGACCTCTACATGACCACAGGAGACAGTGCAGTTCCACATGAAGAACATGGCTTTAGACATGTCAAACATGAATCTTCTGAAAAATCACTCAACCTCAGTGACATCTTCAAACCTTTGCCTGGCCAAGAGAAACATAGAACAGTCCTGACGAAGGGCGTCGCAGGCATTGGGAAATCATTCGCTGTGCAGAAATTCATTCTTGACTGGGCCGAGGGGACAGCAAACCAGGACATTGATTTCATTTTCAGCCTTGCTTTCCGAGAGGTGAATTTGATTACAGATAACAAAAGCTTGATTGACCTCCTGACTGAATTTCATCCTGCACTTCAGAGTTTTAAAGATTCCGATGATTTCATCAGGGCCAGAGTCACGGTGATCCTGGATGGACTGGATGAAAGCCGACTTCAACTGGACTTTAAGAACAAGCCAGTAACTTCTGTTCGTGAAGTAACATCTGTGGGCAACCTCCTTGCAAACCTCATCCAGGGTAACCTTCTCCCGCAAGCAAACCTCTGGATAACATCCCGTCCAGCAGCAGCCGATCAGATCCCTGGGCAATATGTCGACGTTATGACAGAGATAAGAGGGTTCAGTGGCCCACAAAAAGAGGAGTACTTCAAAAGGAGATTTAGTCATGATCCAGACCTCGGTGAAAGGATCATTTCCCACATTCGCTCTACACAGAGTCTTGACATGTGCCAGATCCCGATCTTCTGCTGGATTTCTGCCATATTGTTTCAGGAGGTTTTTGGGGGAGACGAGAAAGCTGAAATCCCTCAAACTCTGACTGAGATGATGGCGCATTTCCTGTTTGTCCAGACAAAACAAGGAAGCAGAAAATATGAGAAGAAGACAGAGAAGAACAAAGAGAAACTTCTGGCGACACACCGAGAATTTCTTCTGAAACTCGGAAAGCTTGCATTTGTTCAGCTGCTGGACAACAACCTCATCTTCTACGATGAGGACTTCAAAGACTGTGGCATTGACATCAAAGAAGCAACCATCTGCTCTGGATTTTGCACCACAGTTCTTCGGGAAGAAGATATATTTTCCCAGAAAAAGGTCTTCTTCTTTGTGCACCTGACCATACAAGAGTTCTTTGCAGCTCTTTTTGTCTATGACTGTTTCACAAACAAGAATACAAAAGAGCTTGACGAGTTCCTCAATCTGGAAGACAAAGAACATACTTTACTTGATCTTCTGAAGATGACAGTTGACAAAGTGCTGGAGAAGAACAATGGCCACCTGGACTTCTTCTTGCGATTCCTCCTTGGCCTTATGGCTGAGTCCAACCGAAGAGTCCTTCAGGGTCTGCTGATATCACCAGACCCGAGCCAAGATACCGACAAGAAAATCTTGACTCACCTCAAAGCCCTACGAAGGAAGACTCTCTCTCCGGACAGTAGTATCAACCTCTTCCAGACCATGGTCGAGATGAGAGATCACAAAGTCAAAGATGAGATTCAGGAATATCTCAAACTGTCAGATCGTTCAAAAACAGAGCTGACTCCCCTCCACTGCTCTGCAGCGGCTTACATGCTGCAGGTATCGAAGAATGATGTGGATGTGTTGGACTTAAAGAGTTACAACGCATCAGATGAAGGCAGAAGGAGGCTGATACCAGCTGTGAGGAGCAGCAGAAAGGCCATGTAAGTTCACCTTCAGTGTAATTTGTACAACAATCAAGTTGCTTTCACTCCTGAGTTGTGTATCTTAATCTTCATCATAGGCTGCATGAAGGGGACAGTGGAAATCATGTTTATATTTTGTGTATATCTTTAAATCCTTGTACTTTTTTCTTTATATTAGCCTGGCAGACTGTAAAGTCACTGAAGAGTGGGTCCAGCACCTGGTCTTTGCTCTCAAGTTCCCCTACTCTCCCCTAAGAGAACTGGATCTCAGCACCAATGACCTGAAAGATTCAGGAGTGGAGCTGCTCTGTGATGGACTGTCGAGTCAATGCTGCAGACTGAAGACACTGAGGTATGTACTATCTGCACCATCACACTCATGTAATGTGAAACCCCACAAGAGGAACTTTCATAACAAGCGTTCAACCCTGTTCATGGGCTGCTCATCATTTCAAGCCTACCTTGATGGTGCTCTGTACAAACACATCTTGAACCTGCATGCTAATAAATCAAACTTTCACCTTCTCAGGTTGTCAGGTTGTCAGGTCACAGAGGAGGGCTGTTTGTATCTGGCCTCGGCTCTCCGATCCAACCCATCTCATCTGATAGAGCTGGACCTGAGCTACAACAATCCAGGAGAATCGGCAGAGAAAATCCTCACCAAGCTGAAGGACGATCCACAAATCAGTCTCAGTGAACTCAAGTAATTATAGAAGTTACTTTACTGATCTTTTATGGTTGCAATACAAACCATAAGACTAAATTGTATAGTTTTACAGATCTGTAGTAAATGACCACAATTAATTATAGTTAGGTTTAGTTGTAGTTAGTTTCAGCACTTGTTTGTTTTCAGAGTTTTAATTCTCATTTTCCTTCGTAGTTTTGACCATGGTGGAATTCACAGAATGAAACCAGGATTCAAGAAATGTAAGTATCTGTGGAAATCCTGAACATTTGATTTGCAAATAGTAATTTCAGTTAACTGACTAATTCAATTATATATTGCAACAATAGAGCCACGTAAATAAAACCATGATGTAATAAACCATGTAAGCTCTCGCCAACCACTAAAATTCCCAGATTTACTCTTGTCCAATGGCTTCTTACTCAATCGCCATTTCTCTTCTTGGGTTCCTCATTCAACGTCCTCTTCAGTCTTTTCTCCTAATGCTCCTGAATTAAAGTGTTTTCTTGCCTCCAGATCCCTGTGAGCTCACCCTGGACCCCAACACAGCCCACAAGAACCTTCTTCTCTCTGAAGACAACAGAAAGGTGACCTGGGTGGAGGAAGCAATGTCATGTTGTGATCACCAAGAAAGGTTTGATCATTGCCAACAGGTGCTGTGTGAACAGGGTCTAGATAAGCGCTGTTACTGGGAGATGGAGGTGGAGGAACCCTTCATTATCGGGGTAACATACAAAACCATTGGCAGGAAAGGGGATTTGGATGATTGTAAGCTGGGAAACAACAGCAGGTCTTGGAGTTTCAGTTGCTCTAATGATGGATGTTGTGTTCGTCACAACAACAAGAGTATCAGTGTATCTTACCCTGTTTCGCGCTCCAGTCGGGTGGGAGTGTATCTGGACTGGCCAGCTGGCATTTTGTCCTTCTACAGAGTTTTCTCTGACAGTCGGACGCGCCTCCATACCTTCAAAGAAAAGTTCAGTGAGCCCGTCTATCCTGCTGTGAAACTTCACAGTGCTTCCTCTGTGCTGTTTTGTCAGCCAACATAAAGAAACTTTCACTGCATTCACACGAGAAACCGAGTGCGTAGATTTGCTTGTGAATGGTCAGAAATGTCTCACATGATCAAGGGACTTGGGGTATTCTTTCTAAAATCGATTAGTTTATAGATTCAGTGGTTTTTAAATGGGTATGTATTGTCATGTGTCATATGCACAACGTTCATAACTGAAGTCAGAGGATAGGGCCGTCTAATCCACTAATACAGTAAACATATTTACTTATTTGTGAACCAATGACCATTGAGCAAATACCTTATACTGTAGCTGTATTGAGTATGACTGTTTAGGGACATAGAGCAGTTGAGTCACTGTCCTGTGGGCATATATACGAGGACGTCTTTTCAATAAACCTGCAGTGAGTGTTCTCTCCATTAACTACACTGACCAACATATACCATTCCCAAGCAGAAACTCCATGAACCTGCTGTTTCTGGTTTTACTTTTATACTTTTAATTTTAATCTGTGCTGTTATTTCACATTAAGTCTGAATTCAGTCATATTTTCACAGTCAGAAGCTTCTGGTATCATTACTATGTTAGACTCGTAGACTTGTGTAGATTTGACCAAATATCTTTGAAATGTACAGGTTGGATATAGGTAAGGTTTTGTAAATGTTTCTATGTGTTAAGTGCCACACTGAATCTTTAGATAGCTCTAGCTGCTACTTCTCAAAGAGAGAGAGAACGTGGAGCCTAATTTGTAAGGCAAATATTTGTAAGTGTTTCGATGCTTCATCAATGACAATGGGAAGCCCAAAGAAGAAAGTGCTTGTGGTATTCTTTATGTTTGTAAAGCAAATAATACTTCAGCTGCTCTTTCCTTCTATGCCTTTAAAACTCTCCAGAGCATAAAGCTGCATTAATGTAGCTTGAATATATCTGCCAGAATAAACCTGAATCAGAAAGGGCTTGCTAGGCGTGTTGATTAGCTCAGTTGGTAGAGCATCCGCCCCATGTACAAAGACTCAGTAGCGGCCAAGGGTTCGAATCTGACTTGCGGCCCTTTGCTACATGTCATTCCCCATCTCTCTCTCCCCACATTCCTGTCACTCTTCAGCTGTCTCTGTACAATAAAAACTTGAAAAAGGGCAAAAAAATATTTAACAAAAAAACAAAAAACAAATGGCTTGCTACATTTCCCAAAGCATCGGAACAGTTTGTTTCTCATTTCCTACAAAGACATGTTGGTGTCTTTCAAGCCGGATCACAATTATTCCATGACCTTAAACCTTAAAGGTAATGACCAGATACCAACTTTTTTGTGCCAAAACCCAACCAAACTTTAACCGATCATGAAATGATGATATGAATTATTTTTGTCACAGTGCTGAGACACTGACAAACAATGACGTCCTTCTAAAAGAGGCATGAGATCAGACAATATCAATGCAATGAGAAACAACACATTTATATTTAGTCTGAGGAGTTGTCACATGTATGTACATCTGTATAAATGTCTGACTGTCCTATATCATTTCTAACAGTATAATTCTGCTCATAACACATCTCAGTTTAAATATAAGTGATGATCAGAGCTGATATGTATCGGCAGCTTTAATTGAAACTTTATCAATATTAGCCTCTGTGTCTGTTGAGCTGTGTTAGCTTTGACTTTGTTCAGCAGCATCATGTATTATGTTTAAATTGTGTTTATTGAAGTTGTTTTATCTTTTGTAACAGACTGTTTGTAGTCACACGAGCAGCATGGCTCCAGAGAAGCCAATGTTGGTCCACCATTTTGAAGCAGAGTGAAATATCTCAACAAGTAACTGTACAAATTTAAAGTAACTGTTAGCGTGTAATGCAAACATGGTGAACACTTTCCCTGCTAAACATTAGCATCATGAGCATGTTAGCATTTAGCTCAAAGCACTGCTGTGTCTAACATGGCTGAAACAGGCCGACTACATTAAAATACATGTAGTGTAAAAGAAAACAAAGTTCCAGCTGTCAGCTCCACATCTGAACAGCTTTAACTTGTTTTATGTTTAAATTGTTTATAACGTGAATCTTTAACTCTGCACTCAGAACCATGTTTGCATCTTTTCATTTAAATTATGTCTCCATCATTTATCATTTCATAACGTGTGTTTACACTGTATCAACAGTTTCACCCTGTCAAGCACCTTTTTAAATTCTAAAGTATTAAACTGAGTCACTATGACGACCAAACGCACTCTTTTACAACTTTTCAGTTACTCATGTTTCAAATGTTTCAAATGATTAATGTCATGTATTCATATATATTTTTTTATATTTTCATATTTGTTGATGTTCATTTGCAAAACAGATAAACGACATTCTTCATAAAACAATCCTAAACAGTTTAATTGATATAAGTGGACATTTTAAAAAAGAAAAAAAAATTTGATCTCAGTTTTTGCAAATGGAAGCTTCTGATTGTTTCTCAGTGTTTTCATGTAACCTGATCATATAAAATAAGTTGTTTTCTGTTCTGTTCAAATAAAGGAATCAAATCACAGATGTCTTCTGAGCTTCACTAAGTCAATACACAGCTGATGTAAACACTTCACTAACAGACTGACACACACTTTCTGTCTCTTTTCATCACTTCACTGGACAGAAGCGTCACTGAGCTGTCTGTCTTTGTTTCCAGTTAAAGTTCATGAGATCTGAATATGTCAAAGATGAGAGATGAATCATGGAAAGAAAGAAAAGGGATTTGTGTTAGATCTACAAAGGTTCAAGAACCATAGTTTGAAAAGTACCATGTGACTATTTAAGTTGCTCTCAGGATGAGCCAGTCTGAAGGAAAATGTTGTGTGTGAAAAAGCTCACTCTGTCAAGAGGACAGATATTTATGTGTACATATATACACTATATTTCCAAAAGTATTCAGTCACCTGCCTTGACTCGCATATGAACTTAAGTGACATCCCATTCTTAATCCAAAGGGTTTAATATGACGTCGGTCCACCCTTTGCAGCTATAACAGCTTCAACTCTTCTGTGAAGGCTGTCCACAAGGTTTAGGGAATTTTTGACCATTCTTCCAGAAGCACATTTGTGAGGTCACACACTGTTTGCAGTGGTGTAAAGCACGCCGCCACTGGACTTTAGAGCAATGGAGACGAGTTCTCTGGAGTGATGAATCGTGCTTCTCCATGTGGCAATCTGATGGACGAGTCTGGGTTTGGCGGTTGCCAGGAGAACGGTACCTGTCTGACTGCATTGTGCCAAGTGTAAAGTTTGGTGGAGGGGGGATTATGGTGTGGGGTTGTTTTTCAGGAGCTGGGCTTGGCCCCTTAGTTCCAGTGTTCCAGTGAAAGGAACTCTGAATGCTTCAGCATACCATAAGAGATTTTGGACAATTCCATGCTCCTAACTTTGTGGGAACAGTTTGGAGATGGCCCCTTCCTCTTCCAACATGACTGTGCACCAGTGCACAAAGCAAGGTCCATAAAGACATGGATGAGAGAGTTTGGTGTGGATGAACTTGACTGGCCTGCACAGAGTCCTGACCTCAACCCGATAGAACACCTCTGGGATGAATTAGAGCGGAGACTGAGAGCCAGGCCAACATCAGTGTGTGACCTCACAAATGTGCTTCTGGAAGAATGGTCAAAAATTCCCAAAATTCCCTAAACCTTGTGGACAGCCTTCCCAGAAGAGTTGAAGCTGTCATAGCTGCAAAGGGTGGACCGACGTCATATTAAACCCTTTGGATTAAGAATGGGGTGTCACTTAAGTTCATATGCGAGTCAAGGCAGGTGACTGAATACTTTTGGCAATATAGTGTATTTACCTTTTTACATGTACATATCTTTTGTTCTTGTTCATGTTCTTGTCTACATTTACCTGTCAAGTCCTCTGTCTTGTTCTTTAACTGTACCTGTGTCTATACATGTTTGATGTTTGTACTAAGAGAGCAAAGTGTAACCGGAGTCAGATTCCTCGTGTGTGTTCACACACCTGGAGAATGAAAGTGATTCTGGTTCTGGACCTAACTACTGACTGAAGGTTGAAGGTTGAAGAGACGCCAAGCTGGGCTTCTTGCTGTTGGACTAGTAAGTCAAGTCATCTTTATTGTCAACACTGCCATATGTACAGGACATACAGAGAACTGAAATACTGTTTCCCTGCAAACAAGTAATAAACAAAGAATATAAAATATATAAGTTATAAGTATAAAGAGATGTACAGCAAATGTTAGCTGGCTTGTCTTGTGTTGTTGACCTTGTTGATTGTTATTGCTTGATAGTTTTTAAACAGAAGTAATGTAATCAGAACAAATACTCGAGTACAGCTGAACATATTTACCACAGTGGGATTACACTCTGAAACTGGAGCCAACAAATCACAACAAATATGAATTTCTACATAATGTTGCTTCAAAAAAATCACTTTAAGACGGTTCAGAGAAACAATGATCTTACCCTCAGATAAGAGAAGGGGATGCGGTTTCAGGTTTATTTCCTGCTTCCACCAACTGAAAGCACAAACAGGAGGACAACGTGGTTAAGAAGCCTTTTGTCAAAGACGTAAGCTGATTTTTTACTTTAAAATATTGTTGTTAAGGTAATATGGGAAGTTTGTCATAGTCGTGTAACAGTCAACACGTGAAATCTACTGTGCAGGTCTGTTTACACTCATGAAAATCCACCGGGCCCGTCCGCAGCGCGTTGCGTGAGCGTCACGTATTTGGTCCGTCCTGCACGCGACTCCAAACTCCACCGGGAGCGTTTCAGAAGCGTTTAGCCCGCCAGACTTTGTTTATTTGCTCAAATTTGGCCATTTTCCCGGTGTATGTTCTTCTAAACATGCTTCTACATGTGTAAATATGCCACGTGGTTAATTAGTTTCGCTTTTGTCTGTTTTTACGACCGGCAGTTTGCACAGGGTATTTTATTTTGAAAATCCACCTGATTCTCTTTGCTTTTTCTGTGTCTGGCTTCCGCCCGCTCGAGGTGCTCTGTGGAAATTGACGCGTGCTGCTGTCAAAAATAAGATACAGACCTGAAGCTGAACAAAGATATGAAGCTAAAGAAATATAAATACATTTGAAGTTACAGATATTGTATACAGTAACTAGAATAAACACTGCACTGATGGTATGATTTAAGGAAGTGATCAACTGGACAAAAAGTAACACACAACAAATATGCAATGCAACAAAAGTAAAATATATATAAGTAAAATTTGTTTATGTTATGCTCTAATACTAAGGAACCAGAAACACTTTAAAATTGCATTCATTCATTCATGATCTGATACCTTACCGAGCTCATCACATCTATTTCAGTAGCACCAAAATGTTGTCACAATTACCCAGAAGTCCAAAGTGACAGCTTCACAATGTTTATTTCGTTTTTATAAGAAAACATCATATTTAAGCTTTTTAAATTTCCTGCGTGCAAAAATCTGCAAATCATGCAAAAAACAACTGAAGTTTTTATTTTATGTGATGTTGTAAAAGGTAAAATCTTTTTTCACTCTGTCGGTGCTGATTCATTCTGGTTTCACCACAGATGATCTATGACAGCTGAACTAAAAGTTTAATAACTTTATGAACCGTCTGTGGTACGATACAATCTGTTTTTAAAGAACTACACGGCGTTCACGACACAGATCTGACCACGCCCACATGATGATGACTCGGTATCAGATCACAAAGACAGAGACAAACGTTACTGAGACAAACGTTACTGAGACAAACGTTACTGAGACAAACGTAAGACAGCGTTTAAAACTCCGCGTGTTCTCTTGTTTGAAGCTGACAGCTGCGTTCACTGTTTTACATAAAAACACATGGCAGAAACTTCTTAGTACTTCACTGTACAAATATATTTTGCACTTACTGTAGCACTGGACGTGCTTTTAACTATTTTTTATATATATATATTCTTTGTTTGCTCTTTGAATGAATTTAATATGAGTCACTTTGCACACAAGCCAAATGAATGTAATGTAGAATCAGCATGTTGTGCAGCAGTTGCAGTACAGAGTTGGAAAAGTGCAAAATATCAACCCAAAATATACACAATGCCAAAAAACAATAAATATTCTTGGTGAGTTTCATACAGGTATGAATGAGAAGTGACATGACATATGACAAATAGGTGGAAGATTTTTGAACAAAAGCAACAAACTGATAAAATGCTGATTTTTTTCTTCATCTTCTGATAGTTGTTTCAGCTGCAGCAGTAAAAATGGAAGAGAAGAAGAAGAAGAAGGAGAGGAAGACGATGGATCAATCCAGCCCTTCTGAGCTGTCAGTCAGGTAATGTGATAAGTAATCATACATGTTAAAATTAAAATGTTTGACTTTGTGAGGAGAATACAGACACATTGCTCCCCTTGGTATCTCACAAACTTCCAGTGGGACACGGTCATAATCCAAATCCACAAACATGTAGACGTGTTGATCTGAGGTTCAACAGTCAGAGCGTCCTCTCCACTCTACAATAAACTTTCATATGGAGACTCGAACATGATGTTTGTTTCAGCTTAACCATGGCTGGCACAGAAGTCCAATAACAAAGTGTAGCTCTGGTTTCTTCCTCACCAGTTAGGCATCTACTGTACGTATATACAGTACTTTATGTATTTTCATTGTGAACATAGATAGATAGATACTTTATTGATCCCAAAGGAAATTCAAGATGTTCAACATGTTAGCATGCTGATGTTAGCATTTAACTAAAGCATCACTGTGGCTACATACACCCCCACAGAGCTGCTAGCATGGCTGCAGACTCTTAGTTATGTTTAGTAGTTTCTAGACCTTTCTGAGTTGATCAATCTTTTCTCTTAATAGTTCACAGAGGAGTGAAGATGAGTGTTTGAGTCCCAGCTGTGTCCCTGTGAAGAGGGATAGATCCATGGAACAACTATACAACTTTGGTGATGAAAGGTAAAAGGGTAATCCTAAATGTTGTGCACTATTAATAAATACATTCACATTTATATGTTTATATATTTGTTCTTGGTTGTTGAATCCAGCTCCCAGTGCTGTCTCCATGAAAAGTGATGCATCAATGCTTTTGCCAGACAGCTTTGGTCAAGAAAAGACACAAAGGTAATTGAACTTAATGTATTCTGTAAACAAAAAGTGTAATAAGGTTAGTTCATCAGAGATTCATTGAGAGATCATATGTGTTTTAAATATATCTGGACATAGTCCACACATTTCTCCATCGTGCATTCATCATGCAAGCATTCAGGTTGTAGTTAGTTTTAGCAGTTGTTTGTTTTCAGAGTTTTAATTCTCATTTTCCTTCGTAGTTTTGACCATGGTGGAAGTCACAGGATGAAACCAGGATTCAAGAAATGTAAGTATCTGTGGAAATCCTGAACATTTGATTTGGAAATTGTAATTTCAGTTAACTGATTAATTCAATTATATATTGCAACAATAGAGCCACGTAAATAAAACCATGATGTAATAAACCATGTAAGCTCTCGCCAACCACTAAAAGTCAGTCCCAGATTTACTCTTGTCCGGCGGCTTCTTGCTCAATCGCCTTTTCTCTTCTTGGGTTCCTCATTCAACGTCCTCTTCAGTCTTTTCTCCTAATGCTCCTGAATTAAAGTGTTTTCTTACCTCCAGATCCCTGTGAGCTCACCCTGGACCCCAACACAGCCCACAAGAACCTTCTTCTCTCTGAAGACAACAGAAAGGTGACCTGGGTGGAAGAGGCAAAGACATAACACCAAGAAAGGTTCGATCGTTGCCAACAGGTGCTGTGTGAACAGGGTCTAGATAAGCGCTGTTACTGGGAGATGGAGGTGGAGGAACCCTTCATTATCGAGGTAACATACAAAACCATTGGCAGGAAAGGGGATTTGGATGATTGCAAGCTGGGAAACAACAGCAGGTCTTGGAGTTTCGGTTGCTCTAATGATGGATGTTATGTTAGTCACAGCAGTGAGAGTATCAGTGTACTCTGAACTCTGACATGTTTCACATTAAAAGTCTGAATTCAGTTACCTAATTTCCCTTCGGGGATGAATAAAGTAATCAGTCGTATTTTCACAGTCACAGTTTCTGGTATCATTACTATGTTAGAGTCATAGACTGTAGATTTGACCAAATATCTTTTAAGGGGTTCAAGGGGGGTTCAATCTTTCATGTATGTTACCTTTATGTATGTATGTTTCTGATTGTTTAATGAAATCACACAATAAAAATGTATGCAATCATTCTGTTTGGATATTTGTCACATATCAGGAGTGCCTTGCTCCTGGTCTCTTTTCCCCTTGTCACTCTAACAGTTATGTAGAAATTTGTGTACGTCACATGTACACAAGTACAAGAACAGAAGAAATCCTACCTTTAAAAAAAAAAATTAAAAAAAAATTAAAAATGTTATTTTAATTTAAATAACTTTAACTTTTTCTGCACCACATGAGTAGAGAAATGGGTCACAAAAGTCATAAAAAAACCCATGCCCAGTCCCCCATAATTATGACAACAAGTAGAGAAAACAGCTGCAGAAAACTCTCCTGCTACTGTGGTCATTTACACCACCAAACAACAGGTGGCGCTGCAGTGTAGGCCATCGATTCAATGAGTTCTAAATGCACTCCACAGAGCGCAGAACAATTGAGGTCTCTTCCTTTGGTCTTGTCTAGCCATTTTGTTTTTCTTCAGCCAATAGGGAAGCATAGGAGCGGTCCTTTGAAGGGTGGTACTGTCATGATTTTGTGTTTCTTGTTTCATTTTATAATTCTCCCCTCTCTTGTGTCTGTAACTTCCTGCTGTTGTGTTTCCCACTAGTTTTGTCTGTTCCTACCTGATTATATTCACCTGTGTCTTGTTATCGGTGGTTTTAGTCCATGTCCTCCTTTGTTTCATTGTCTGTTCACCCTTTGGTTTTTGGATTCTTGTTTCATTTGGACTATCTGACCCTCGCCTGACCCAGTTCCCTGTAAGTTTTGTGTTTTTAAATAACTTTTGGACTGCACAACCTTGACCTCCTCCATTTAGGCCTCTTTTCTTGAGTTACCTCGTACAGTAACCAAGTACACCAAGTAAAGATGAAGTTATTTCATGCAGTCACTAAAGAAAAAAATAAAATGAAAATCCAATTGTAAAACATCAATCCATATTTTTATTTCAGACAGCAGTGAAATGTATTCATTGAATTATTTTCTACAAAGAATCTAAAAATGTCAGTCAAAACAAATACTGCAAACAAGAACAGCTCTACTGCATTTCAGTTCATTCAGATTTAACATGAATGTGTTTTACAGCATTTGAAGAAGTTATCATAGAAAACATATTTACAGTAATCGTGCCTTCTAGTTTTATTTTGAACATGTCCACGGAAATACAAGAGAATTTTAATAGCTTGCTAGTAACATACACCGTATACTGGAAATTAAAGACCAACAGTCGCTGCCTCCATGTTGTGCTGTGGGTCATCAGTGAAGGTGCTAAGATGAAGTGGAGGAGGAGGTGGAGAAGGAGAAAGGAGAGAACGGGAGGACAGAGGAAGGAGCTTCAGGAGAGGTGAGGAGCTGATCGCACCGTGCCGGGTCATCAAGGTTTATTTCAACAAAAGGGTCACTGGAGCAAACGGCTAAAGGAAAGAGACACGAGGACACAAGAATTTATAAAAGTTCAGATTGAGCTACATTTTCTCAACATACTTAAAGCAACATGATGTAACTTTCCTCTGATAAACTAACGTCTGTTAACTGCTGTTGGACTAGTCAGTATATTAGCTGGCTGCTATGTCTGCTGTTGGCTGTTGTTAAAATTAAAGTTGTCGACTCGCTAGTTTTTGATCATAAATGTAATCAGAACAAATACTCGAGTACAGCTGAACATAGTTACCACAGTGGGATTACACTCTGAAACTGGAGGCAACAAATCACAACAATTTCTACACAATGTTGCTTTAGTTATGTTTTGTTAATTTGTGTGCATGAATGAAAATATCTTACACGGGTTGTTGTTGTTTTCATTCTGCTGCTCGTCTTCATATAGATAAGCAAACTTTTGGAGAAGACTGTCCCGTTTGTAATCTGACTGGTCCTCTGAAGCAGGAGGGACTGAAGGAAAGACAAAGTGAAATGTTTGACAGTGAAATATTTAGGCTTGATAAACGTGAAGACGTGAATCAAAGTGTAGGACATTTAAAAATCAAATATTGTTAATAAATCCATATCACAGTCAAGGCTGTGCTGTTATACTGAATATCAGCACAGCTGTGGTTCGGTTATAGTTAATCACAGCTGTGCTGATATTTGGCAGTTTGATAATTACAGTTTCTTACCTTGAGTTGAAGTTGTACCATTCTCTCCAGTGGAGCCATTTTCCTCGGACTGTACAGTCGTGCCATTGGCTGCTGGAGCAGGTGGAATTTCTTCGGTGGTCACTTCGTCTTTGGGGGCCGGTTGATCTGAGATACAACACAAACCAAAGTACACATCAGGATTTGCTCATGCTGTCATGTTACGGTATTTTAAACCTCTCAACCACTCACACACACACACAAACAAACACACACCAAGGTCGTCCAGGTACACCGGTTCAAAGGTGCCGATGGGTTCGTCGAGATGGTTGACGTGAACCGGACGCTGAAGGTCAAACGAGTACGTCTGGACAAACAAAAGGCAGTAATATAAAAAATGCATCAGAGCATCAAATAACTGCTGACTACAGTGAGCGGGTGTAAAATATGTATTATAAAGTAAATTACCCTCGAGACTCTCCTGAGTATGTAGAGGATGACGCACAGAGCAATGATCACCAGGATGATCAGTACCAGGATCACATAACCTGGAAACAGAGAGCCAATTCAGTTTTAGATTTAAAGATTTTACACCATTTACTTATTTGATAATGATGTATATATTCATTTATTTATTTAACGCTAAACATATTAGACATTTTTTTGTAATTATTCATATCCTGGTTAATTCAATGTATTTCTGTTGAAATATCTCATTATATGGGGGCCATTCTTAAGAAACATGTAAAATTATAATAAGTCAGTCTTGTGGAGGTCGTGCTGTTATAGTAAATATTCGCACGGCTGCGATTTGGTTGAAGTTGAACAGCCGTGCTGATATTCAGAATAACAGCATGAGCTTGAGTGTGATATTTCTTTTATACAACAGTCCAACAGTTATTTTTAAAACTAAGATAAATGTTGTGGTACAATCATTGTAACAATTTAAGATAGATGATGAACATTAATTTAACGTAATGGGGTGATACATGCAGTCAAAAGTCTCAGTGCTGTTATTCTCTATATCAGCACTCATGGAACGACTCTTGTCCAGTCAGATTACTCAGTCTAAACTAACTGTTGTATAAAGTAGAATAAAACATGCTGACCTGGTCTCATGAATAATACAACAAATAATAATAAAACATCCTTACCCCAGGACGAATGATCCCTGCCTTCAATCGTTCCTACAACAGACAGAGAGGAAGTTAATGTTTAATTCAAATATAAACATGTTAGTTCATGGTGGTACTATTCCACCACCTGTTGGAGAACAGAAGTAAAAACACATTTCAAGACTGAACATCAAAACTTCCTCGTCAGTTCAGTAAAACAGAGCTGATATCATAGACTAACTGGATATTATTAATTGATGGCCTAGTGGTTAGATAGAGTTTTACTCTCTATGTTTATTTTTCAAAGTGACCATTGCAGTGTCTGTTTTTATACTCATTATACTTCTGACCTCCTGACCTCTTTATTTGAGGTTCTTTGGGGGGATTTCAGTCCTTGTTGATGAGATAGGTATACAAGAGTCCACAGCCCTAATGTCTTTATTCACTTTAGGTCAGCAGCACACCCAAAAGTGTATTTAATTAATAAATTTAAACTCTTAAAATCAGAAAGCTTGTTTGATTATTATATTTCAGACATAGGTGCATTTCATATTAACATGAAGCTTTGATAGTCCTCATCCTGTCCATGCTCTCAATCGTCATTACAATGCAGCGATGGAAATATTTTGGTTTAGCAGATTTTCATACAAAACTCCCACTGAGCACCTCAAAGTCTCTCTTTTCAAGGCAGAAACAACGTTACGGAAGCTAAACTATATACTTGAATTCACAAACATATCTAAGACTGAATCATTTATAAAATGTCCAGTTTTAATCTCCCAGAGGCCCAAAGGTGATCTTAAAATTACTTGATTTATCTGATTAACAGTCCAAACAAGCACCAAAAACTCACATTTAAGAAGCTGCAACCAGGAAATATAATAAAGATAATCTGTACATATGAGCCTGCAGCACTTTGTATGAACTTGGTTTGAATGTGTTAGTGTGGCAGCTCAGCCTGTGGACATGACGTCCTTCATCGTGTTTGTACGGACACGTAATGAACTGTTCCAATTTTAAATTTCTTAGTGGGAGTTTAAGTGCTAATGTTTATTTTTGAACGTTTAGCTTAAGGTGACATACATTGTGTGTGTGTGCGTGTGATGGTTTGAGTGTGTTAGCGTGGCGGCTGGCAGGCAGTTACAGAGAACACGACATGTGATGGTTGTGGTTTGACACACAGGAAGACAAACTCGAGGCACACGGCTCGCAGACTCTTGCATTTGCACTGGTGAGCTACCTGGCTTTGACGAGGTACTGTCCGTTGCTGTAGAAACCGTAGTCGTCGCGTTAACGCTTTCACCACCGTTCCCGCTCTTTGGCACAGTAGTTGAGTCTATCGTCTTTGCTGTTGTGCTGGCTTCGACTTCATTTGTTGTTGCGTTAACGGAAACATTGGCTTTCTGGTCATCTCTGGGTGCGATTGTTTCTTGAGTCTGTGAAAGACATCAGAGGGAGATCACAGTTTGTTCTACACATTCAGAGCCCAACATTAATCTGCTTTGTCTCAATTAAACTTCACATTTGAAACAGTACTTGACTGCTGTTTGTTACCCAGCATTAGAAATACTTCGGTTCCCTACAAAACTCATGTACGTAGGCACAAGGTAATGGACGGCAGCTGTTACCGGTGAGCCTTGTAGAAGTGGATCCGTTGCATTCACTGTTGTATGACTCTGAGGAGACGGGGAGGTCGCCGTGGAGTTATCGTCATCTTCAGGTTTATTGCCTAACAATGGGGCTGGGGTTGACTCATCTGTCAAATTTGTCAGACATGAAGGAACAAACATGAATTAGCCACCGCGGGCCATCTACCACAAGACAAATGCAGGATGTGGGCACTGTCACTGTGGTTATGAATAATGTTAATAACACCAAATAGATTCAGGGTGTCATTGGACACATTATCGGAGGTGACATGACATTATGCAGAACAATCCATTAGCCTCAGATGAGGATGGTCTAAGTCTAACGATAATATAGTTCCTGGACAGAACTGTCTGTCATACAGGGTCCTTTAAAAAAAGATCCCTGCACTTCAGGACAGGACAGTATGTAAAGTTAAGTGAAAGACAGTTTAGGACACGTCAGGACGGTACAGTAAAGTACAGCAGTGGTTCCCAAAGAAGCTAAAGAACAAACCAAGTCCGCTTTAAGGTTAGTTTGTTTTATTTTAGTCATCTGTCATCTTTTTTCCTGTGTCATTACATCCATAGAGGCTGCTGAGCCTGGTTACAACCAGCTCCTGTTCTGGCATGACACCAGCTCTGCTCCTTGTCAATGACTAAACGTCAGTCCCAGATTTACTCTTGTCCGGCGGCTTCTTGCTCGCTCACTCTCTCCTTTTCTCTTCTTAGCTTCTTCCGTCAACGTCCTCTTTAGTCTCTTCTCCTCTGCCATTATGTCTATAGATGCTGCTGAGCTCCAGCTACACTGACCAGCTCCTGTTCTGGCACGACGCCAGCTCCGCTCCCTGTCAGCCTGAAAAACCACACCTGTCACAGGCTAACAAACTGAGCTAACAGCAGCTACAGTTGTCAGCAGTTTACTTCACTGTCCATCAGGAAACTCTGTAAATCACAGAGAGTTGAGGCGGAGCAGCCGGAGGACATCAGAGGGAAAACCAGAAAACCTTGTAATCAGCGTGCTATTGCTATTTTAGCCGGGTTTGGGAACCACACAGTACATGTCAGAACACAACACACTGTGATCACATCAAATGGTGTTTTAATCAAGTCTGTTGTCACTGTACCTTCAGCATGACCGTTGTGTGGTTCATCAGTAGTTTCATTTTGTCCTCTGGAGAGAGAAGAAATCGCCAGAACTGAGACAGAAACAGAAAGAAGTTATTATACAAGGTCACCAAACTCTTAATAAGAGTGACAGGTTGTCATGGAAACAGGTGTAATCAATTACAATTTAAATGTCCAGATGCTGTCCAATGTAAATTAACATATACAAAAATATTACAACATACTTAAAGTACCACGAGTAAAAGTACGACCCTTATGTTCATCAGTGTTGTGGTCAAGACTGAGACCAGACCAGACCAAGACCAGACGGTATGTAGCCTCCTTAGGTAGCTAACGTGTAGCTAATGTTTTTGTGTGCAAAATGCAGATGAACTCTTTGCGGTTCAGGAAATCAAACTTTAGACTGTCTCCATCATTCAGTGTCTTTGACACTTTCACAGTGACGTTAACGAATAAATCAGATAATTCAGTCGTATCATCACAGCTGTGATCGTGACTCGAGTACGATTACCTAAAACTTTTACTTGAGTAAATGTAAGAAGTTACTTTCGAGCACTGCACTGACGGTAACACTGCTGTACAGTTTTGTGATGAGTGACTGCTGCTGCAACAAGTTTTCAAACGTGCGAACCTCGGGTGTGAAAATATGAGCCGAGACGTAGAAGAAAGAAAAGTAGGACAGAAGATCACGTCGGCGTCGTGACATATTTCCATTTTTATTCTTCTTATGAGCGCCTGTGACGTCTGACCTTTGACCTCTGCACTGCTGCTCACTTGTTGATCGTCTCTTAACGTTATCTGATCTTTTTAAACTAATGTTCTACGTCTGATATTTGAAATACGCGCACACGAACAAGCAAAATACTTCATGTTTAAACATTCTTTAACAAATCAGATAGAAATTAACAGATCAAATGAGGCTTGATGTCCCTGAAAGTTAAAATATAAATGAAAATATATTAAGTTTCAGGCCAAATCTGAGTTATTTTGATTATTTTGCACGTTTATGGTAGAAAATGAGGCTGTGCTGATGAGAAAAGTCCTTGAGGTGACAATAAAAATAAATAATGCAGAATAAATTTAAAACTTATTTAAAAACTTGTAGATTTACTTTTCTAATTCCATTCCTGATGAATCAAGTTTGCTCTCTCTGATTATTCATTTCTGCGCTCCGTTATACTTCCATGCACCAGGAGTTCCTTGAGTCCTTGAATGAACCTCTTTATTTTTAAAGTCATTCAAGGACATTTTAAGTGTAGATTTAACACTAGAATCAAGGCCTTGAAAGTTTTGACTCGCTGAGAGAGAGAAACCACGAGGTTGAGTCGACGGGCGTCAAAACAAGCTGAACTTGAAGTTTGACATGCGCGCGAACAAACGTGGAGTTTCTTTTCTGTTTTTTTTTTCTTACTTTAAACAAAGTTTTCTTCTTTTTACGTGCATTCAGTAACACTTCAACAAAAATTTGAAATCTGAGTTGAAAGCATGTTGGTTAACTCACCGAGGAAGCAGAGGCGACTCAACAGCTTCATCATGATGACGAGTTTATTTCTGTCTAAAAATATCTTTTTAAAGGTGGTGGATGATCATCGGCGAGGCAGCTTTGTTTCCTTTTTAGTTTCTTTAATTTGTTCCTTTTTCCACGACCGTCGTCCTCAAACTCGACTCTCACTTCTTCTCTGCAAGCTTTCCGCCTTGTGCTCTCTCTTCCTCTCTCTCTCTTTACTCTCTCTCTTCCTATCTCTGCAGCTCTCTCAGTTTGTCTGCTGCTGTCCCTCTTCCTCTCTTTTTCTCTGTATTTATACGGCATTTTTACGGTATTGTCATGTTATTTTTATGGCAAAGCTTTCAGTTTCTTTTGATGGTGAGAACTTATATTTATATGATGAATTATAGCATAAAACACCAACCTTAAACATGAAATCTACAGTGTTGTAATAACATTAGAAAAAGTTGCTTGTTTTATGTATTACAGTAAAATTCTGTTTTTTCTTTCAGTGCAGATGTTGAACTGCTGCAGGGATTTTCTTTGCATACAGAGATTTCTTCTGATTCTTTGAACCTTTAAATGATATTATGAACTGTAGATGATGTAATCCACAGATTCTTTCAAACTTCATGTTGAGAAACATTGATCTTAAATTGTTGCACCACTTTCCTGTTTCACACGATGGAAAGAAAAGTCCATCGAGGTCCAAGAGGAAACCATTTTCTCAGTTTAGTTTGGAAGAACTTTTGACCCCATTGAGCACCTTTTGGGATGAACTGGACCGCTTGTTGGACCTCTTGTGGCTGAATGGAAGCTGTGGTTGACAGAATTTTACCGCAATATATAAAATAAAAAGTAAAACTTTGTTTTGATATTACGGTAAAAGCACATTAGCAAGGTTGGTGTTTTATTCCATATTTTGTCATTTAAATACAGATTTTTACCATCAGAAGAAACACTGTTTTGGCATAGAATTTTCATGAAGATATGGTATGAATGCTGTATAAAAATCGAGGTTTTCTCAGTGAATATTACAGTGTTTTACTGTACAATCAACGTTCATTTAAAATATGACTTTATTCTGTATAAATCCCCTTAAAATGCTGTGTAAATACAGGTTTGGCAGTGGAGTGGAGGCTGTTCTATCAGATTAATGAACATGATTTTGAAATCACATGGCTGTGATGTTTATGTATACATACTTTTGGGTATGTAGTGTGCATCTAGTTCCCCTTTATCCTTCTTTATCACCTCTCTCCTTGTGCCCTTTTTGTCTCTGGTACTTTTTTTCCCCGCCTACTTCATTCTCTTTGTTCTATTGTTGTCTGCATTAACCTTTTCCTCCCCGCACTCCTCTATTTCTCAACATGTCAACCCACCCTCTGTCTCTCTGTGTAATGCACTCCCTATGTCTCTCTACCTTTTCTCAGTATCACTCAGTATTCAGGAACTGAGTCACCGACCACAGCGCTACATCGACACAGGATGCTCGCTCTGTCTTTAACACATGCAACCTGTTTAGCACTAATTCTCAGCAACATGAAGCCTCCACAACTTTGTGTTCAAACTACAGAATAGCGTCATAAAAGTTATTTAAAAACAGCTCTTGTGATGTAACTCTGCACAGTGTTTATACTTTGACGATTTTCCAGCTCATGCTTTGCTACAAGTTGAAAAAATGAGTTTGTCGGTGTCTGTGGTGGAAAAAGTGCCCGCATCCTCCACTTAAAGCAGCACTACTACATAATATATACATGTGTACTATATGTAAGGATTAGAAGTAAAATATGCTCAAATATCAGGCTCTGTATAGTGGAATTAACCCTGTAATGTGCAAGCACATAATATGTCTAAATGCACTGTGTTGCTGCCACGTGATTGGCTGATTAGATATATATCAGGTTGCAGGTGTACCCAAGTTTGTGCCACTGAAGTTCAATTTGTGAAAGGTCGACACTGAAACAAGATTTCTGCCTTACAAAAGGAAAGATTCAAGATTTTATTTCACATAAAAACTTTTAATCTGCAAAGCAACAAATGGTAAAAATATATATAAAAATACCACCTGACATATTTGAAATCCATAAATCTGAATGTTATTGATCAATCATTGCTCATAAATCAAAAAAGAAAGCAGTTAAGTCCTCTGAGAGGTCTTTATAATGACATAAGAGTCTAAGCAGAGATAAGTGATGGCTTTATCTGCAAACAGACACACCACAGTAATTCCAGCTAACAATAATATATAAAACAAGTACTTTTTACAGTGTATTTACTGTAAAACGTCATACCTGTCTGTAGCCAAAATCACATCACACATCTTTTTTTTAATATGCTAACACGAACAAAGCTAAGAGAGCGTAGGCCAAGCGGAGTGGGCTGAGATTTGCTGTGGAGGATGGAGTGGAGTGTTCATCGGCGCCCCTCACTGAAGTGTCTGAACGAGAGACGACAGATAAGACATTAAAATACAACATTTTTATCATAAAAGGCTCCCTGTGGCATCTCATTCACAAAACTTCCATTAAATAAAGAAAATATTGAAGCGGGATAAAAAAAATACAGAATTAGTTATAAGTCAAGTTTGAACCATTCAAAGAAAGTTTCAAGCCACCTGTTACCAGATGGCCAAAGCCCAAACAGAAACATATCACACAGCGGCCTGTGACTAACACTGTGCTAACATGAAGAAGACAGCTGAGTGAACATAGACCAGAGGAGATTCTATTTACCTGAGGAAGGAGTCTCTTCATCTGACCATGGTTGTTTAATAACCACATCTTCAGGTATGTGTAGTAGAGAGTATTCTGTTGTTAATTCATCTAGTTTGGGAAAATCAAGGACAGAAAAAGCCATTAAACTTGGTTAAAACTGCAAGAACTAACAACCAGTGGTAAATAAACTAACATCTGTTACCTCCTGTTGATCCACACTGACCTGTGATCAGGTGAATGGTGTCTCTGTCATTCGTACGTCTGTTCTCACACTATGTAACTTTGGGCTCCGGGTCGGGAGAAGTACGTAACGCTTTACGGCACTAAGTCACACACCACCAACTATTTCACTGATTTTGGTGAAACTGGATCATATTTTATGGAGGAAATGTTTTCTGGTTTTCCCTCTGATGTCCTCCGGCTGCTCCGCCTCAACTCTCTGTGATTTACAGAGTTTATGATGGACAGTGAAGTAAACTGCTGACAACTGTAGCTGCTGTTAGCTCATGTTAGCTCAGATTGTTAGCCGGACTGCCAGATTTACTCTTGTCCGACAGCTTCTTGCTCGCTCACTCTCTCCTTTTCTCTTCTTAGCTTCCTCCGTCAACGTCCTCTTCACTCTCTTCTCCTCTGTCATGATGTCAGTTACATTGCCCATTTGCCCAGCTCTTGTTCTGGCACGACACCAGCTGGCCTGTAAACCTCTTCTTTTTCTTCTTCCTGGTGGTCCAAAACGTCTGTGGTACAAACACTAACACTCCCCTGTGCTCACAGTCCGGGCAGCCCGGCTAACAAACTGAGTTAACATTAGCTGTTGTGGCTTAGTGCCGTTACGTACTTCTCCCGACCCGGAGCCCAAAGTTACATAGTGTGAGAACAGACGTACGAATGACAGAGACACCATTCACCTGATCACAGGTCAGTGTAGATCAACAGGAGATAAACTCTGTTTAATATTCAAACTTAATTTTCATTTATAAACAAAGAATAATAAAATTAGAATCATTCTAAGAAGTTTCAGACGTAATAGATGACAGATCGATGTAGGAGGGAAAGAGAGGAATGTAATTCACTGTCTGGACTTGTGTTAACCTTTGACCTTGGCTGCTTCAGGACCACATACACACACACACACACACACAAATGAATGGTTTAATGAATGAATAGCTCATGCCAGAAACAGAATTAGTTATAAGTCAAGTTTGAACCATTCAAATAAAGTTTCAAGCCACCTGTTACCGGATGGCCAAAGCCCAAACAGAAACATCAGACACAGCGGCCTGTGACTAACACTGTGCTAACATGAAGAAGACAGCTGAGTGAACATAGACCAGAGGAGATTCAGTTTACCTGAGGAGGGAGTCTCTTCATCTGACCATGGTTGTTGAATAACCACATCTTCAGATAGGTCATCTGTTAGATTAAAATCAAGGACAGAAAAAGCCATTAAACTTGGTTAAAACTGCAAGAACTAACAACCAGTGGTAAATAAACTAACATCTGTTACCTCCTGTTGATCTACACTGACCTGTAATCAGGTGAATGGTGTCTCTGTCATTCGTACGTCTGTTCTCACACTATGTAACTTTGGGCTCCGGGTCGGGAGAAGTACGTAACGCTTTACGGCACTAAGTCACACACCACCAACTATTTCACTGATTTTGGTGAAACTGGATCATATTTTATGGAGAAAGTGTTTTCTGGTTTTCCCTCTGATGTCCTCCGGCTGCTCCGCCTCAACTCTCTGTGATTTACAGAGTTTATGATGGACAGTGAAGTAAACTGCTGCCAACTGTAGCTGCTGTTAGCTCATGTTAGCTCAGTTTGTTAGCTGGGTTGAGCTCAGAGCACCGGGGGAGTGTTAATGTTTGTATCAGAGGTGCTTTGGACCACCAGGAAGAATGGGATCACTGGGATAAGTGTGAAATGCAACTCAGCAGCCTTTATGGACATAATGGCAGAGGAGAAGAGAGAAAAGGCTGAAAGACAGACGCCGAGCTGGGCTGACTGCTGTTGGACTAGTCAGTAATATTAGCTGGCTGCTATGTCTGCTGTTGGTGACCTTGTTGATGTTTGGCTGTTAGCAAAGCGGTCGACTCACTAGTTTTTGATCAGAAGTAATGTAATCAGAACGAATACTCGAGTACAGCTGAACATATTTATCACAGTGGGATTACACTCTGACGCTGGGAGTGATAAATCACAAAAACTTTCCCATGTTAGGACCGACACTACAGGACTTTTCCTGATGCTCTTTAAATAATGCAGACAGACTCTACAGATGGTGACAGTGTATGTGCGCTTCTTAAAAAACTGTTTTGGCGACCACAATCGGACAGATCAGTCAGCATTAAAACCGAGAGGCAGTTGACCACAACACAAGGAAGTGAGGACAATGTGAGAACCTGTGACGCCTTTACTTAAGCTGCAAAACTGGGGTGAGGTTAGTGACAGTAAGGAGAAGTAGAAGAAAAGGGAAGTTAACATGACATTTGTTGTGTTCTCATTGTTCTGTAGCCTCTTATTAACAGTATCAGATCTCTTTTAAGATGTTTTCTGCTGTATGTAAATTATTGGAAGTTAAAACACATAGAAAACTTTGCCAACAGCCAAACATCAACAAGGTCACCAACAGCAGACATAGCAGCCAGCTAATATTACTGACTAGTCCAACAGCAGTCAGCCCAGCTCGGCGTCTGTCTTTCAGCCTTTCATTTCACCAAGCTCTCACCAACCACTAAAAGTCAGTCCCAGATTTACTCTTGTCCTCGAGACTCTCTCCTTTTCTCTTCTTAGCTTCCTCCGTCAACGTCCTCTTACCATACCGGCTCCACTCCCCGTCAGCATTCCCCCACTACCCGGGCCTGTAAACCTCCTCTTCTTCTTCCTCCAGGTGGTCCAAAACTCCTGTGGTACAAACACTAACACTCCCCTGGTGCTCTGAGCTCAGCCCAGCTAACAAACTGAGCTAACATTAGCTAACAGCAGCTACAGTTTGCAGCAGTTTACTTCACTGTCCATCAGGAAATCAGCGTGTTATTGCTAATTTACCCGGGTTTGGGAATCACTTTAGTACAGTACATGGCAGAACACAACACACTGTGATCACAATAAATGGCATGTTAATCAAGTCTGTTGTCACTGTACCTTCCTACTACCTACCATAATCATACTCGTATGAGTCTTCAGTAGTTTGTCCTCTTGAGAGAGAAGAAATCGCCAGAACTGAGACAGAAACAGAGAGAAGTTAATATACGGTCACCAAACTCTTAATAAGAGTTGTCATGGAAACAGGTGTAATCAATTACAATTTAAACTTATTGTCCAGATTCTGTCAAATGTAAATGAACATATAGAAATATATTAGCATCAAAACACACTTAAGTTAACAAAAGTAAAAGTATGACCCATTTCCATTAATGTGTTCATCAGAGTTGTTGAGTTGAGGCGGAGCAGCCGGAGGACATCAGAGGGAAAACCAGAAAACATTTTCTCCATAAAATATGATCCAGTTTCACCAAAATCAGTGAAATAGTTGGTGGTGTGTGACTTACTGAGTTACATAGTGTGAGCAATTAATGCTGCAAAGTCTTCGACTTTCTTGACATGGTATGATTTGGGTTTCTGTTCAGTATGACACCTGATTTTTCTGATTAAGTGACTCAACTAAAACTGATCTTATCATGTCATCGAGGCAACACGCCTGAGACGCCACTTCAAAGCAACACAGACTTACCAACAGCCGATATCATCAGGTAAACCTTGATCACTGCCATCGTCATCACCTCCTGTCTTCTTATTCCAATCCGTCAAACGTGAAAACACGAAAGTTGACAATGTTGATCGAATGCTGTAAATAAGTCGCCTCTCATCTGTGTCTGAAGTGAAACAGGAACCAGCAAACCACAGACAGACCCTGATTGGTGTACTTGACTCTACTTTGCTGTGACGTACCAACCCCATTGAGTACAGCTCTATCCCACAGATTGTACTCATTCTCCTGTATAGTGTCAGGTTGGGTATCGATCAACAGATCAGCTTATCCGGGGTCGGGTCGCGGTGGCAGCAGGTTTATCACGGCGTTCCAGGCGTCCTTCTTCCAAGCAACCCATTCCAGCTCCTCCCAGGGGAAGTGTTCGAGATCGGTCATGTCTCAAGACCACTTTTTGAATCGTCTGCATTTTTTACTTGGTCTTGTCTCGGACAAAGAGGACTCAGGATTTTATTTAAAGACCGGTTGTTAGGAGGGTCGGGCAGGTTGTGTGCAGACCAACGAGGTGTTTTATTTCACCAACACTGAAACATTTCACATACAGACTTAAAAATACTGTGGACCGCGAGCAAAAATAGTCCTACTACCATCTGCTTGTGGTGGAAACTGGCAGCCTTATATACCCTACTGCTGATACCAACCTGACACAGTATGGGGGAATGTGCTCCTCCCATTACATCCCAACACAACAAACCGTCACACAAAGACCTCAAAATACATTTACACTATGAGTTAGTCTGTATGCTTTAACTGTGCCGAACATTTCAAAAAGAACACTATCGACTCCTGGTGAACTGATTAAAGTGAACCCCCCCCCCCCTACACCAATCAGCTCATGGTACGTTCCAGAACATTTAAACCGTGCTCGGCTACACTGGGGACGCTTTTCACCCAAACACCCTGGAGAGAAGACAAAAAGTGAGTGACTTGAACACACACACACATTTTATTTAGAATACTGCACAGTCACAGCCACACCAAACCCGCGGCTGATCACTGCAATGCCTGATCTGGTCTGAATACAGCTTTCATGGCATCTAACTGAATACCCCTCACCTCACCATCTCCTTACAAGCATGTAAGAGGAACTAGAGTAAGAGAACTCTATCTAGAGCCAGTTCTGGGTGGTTGAACATGGCCTGTGTAGATATGAAGTTTGAGGTAACAAACATAACAGTTCTTATTTTCAGGTGATGAAAACATAGTTATGAATATTTAAGTTTAATCCATACTAAAACCTAAATTAAAAAAGGTCAGTCCACATTTTGTGTGTGTCTTTTGTGTCAGACTATTTCAAGTTTCTTCCTGGAGTCTCCACTGGTTACCTGGCAGCTGCGTAACCCCAATAAAACCACACTGAATCAGCTTCACCCTCCACAAACAACATAACATGATGATTAATGAACTTTAGAGGTGCTGATAGGAGCAAGGAGCAGGTCAGCTGTCTCCAGTCTTCTTGCTAATTAAAGATCATTAACTAAGAGCGAAATTGATTTTAAGTAAGAAAAATGTCTTTTTCTCCCCAAATATTAAATTATTGCTTCAAAAAAGACATTTCTATCCTGCTGATCTAAGGGGCATGTTCTATCTTGGCATGTTCCCTTGGTTGTACTGCATTATATAAATAATAAAGAAACACAGCAAAGAAATAATGAAATCTGCATGACAGACTTTCTGAAAATCAGATTGTCAAAACCAGTTTATTCATTTTCACGTTCATTTTGGCAAATCATTTCCAAAAGGAGACAAGAGACGGTAAAAAGAAGAAACATGTCCCGGCTGTGGTTCACCAACAGGTGGCAGTGTCCAGCATCCAAGCAGGCTGAGCCCAGACCTGTCAGTCCATTCTGTAGTGTCTCCATGGTGACACAGTTTAATGATGAAGACGCCTTTTAGAGTTCAGATCTGTTTGAAGACATCTTGAAAACGGTATTTGTGTTGTTGAATTTGTAGGACGAGTGAACGCCATCGAAGCATGACAGCAAAAAGTTTCAAACTTCAAAAGGACAAAAATGAAATAGATTTAACACTTAACATTAAAAGCAATGAAACACACAATGAAACAAGTGCAAGTGATATTTGATCTTATAAGACATTAAAAATACATCTTCGTTTCATTTTTGCGTCTCGGATTCTTGCACTAAAATCTCTGCGTAGGTCAAAGTAAGGCTTCGTCATTGTTCTGTGCATATAAAGACACATCAGGAAAACATAAAACAGGAACACACGACTGATCACCGATCGTCCACCTTTTTGATTCAGAAGTTTGTCACTCATCTTTAAAATTTAAAAAACAATGACGATTTCAGACGAAGATGTGAGAAAAAACAGATTAAAACAAGTGAACGCAGTCACTGGACATGTGGAACCAGGTTCCATCATTTCTACAGATGCACAATAACACAAAGTAGGAGAGATTTTTGGAGGGAATGGTTTGTTAAAACAAAAAAATGAATTACATTGATCAGGTAATAGTCCCTGCCGCCTTGCATCCATCTACAGCCAACAAACTAATTTATTTATGAGGTGAATAAAGATCTCCGTCACTTGGTTGTAGCACTGGTGGTAATGTAGTAAAGCATATTTGGGCTTCAAAGTTAAGTCATCTTGTTTTTCTGTTAAATAGTAATATTTTGAATGTGAACTTACAGTAGCGAACTTGCCTAAAATCCAGTTGTTGTGGTTGTTTGTGTTGATAAATGCGTTTATTTATTTTTATTTATGATGTTTTCCATCCTGAGTTGAAGGAATGTGATTTTTAAAATGGCCCCCACAGAAATAAGTGCTAGGTTTAGCAGCTAGCTTGCTAACAATAAAGCTGTGTCTCAATTCTCTCACTTTTTGGCTACGTAGCGGAAGAGGAGGGACCGCCGGCATTGTGAGAATGGCGGCAGAGGAAGCTGCTGGAGTTGAAGTGGTTGCGGTAAATAGAAATGTAAGTTGTGCATGTGTTTTATATTTATATTTTGGCAGTCAAATGTTGGTGCTTATGCTTCGCAAGGTTGCTATTTGGCAAGAAGAAGAAGCGGTAAAATGTTGATCGTCATTTCCGGTACTCAAATTCAGAAAATGATCACACTGTAGCAGGAAATACAGTACAGTAAGTGTACACAGAGTACTACACAGAAGTGTATTAACTGAAGTATTCAAATTGAGACACAGCTATGGTCTGGTTTTAATTTTTTTTCACATTAATCAGTTGTGCAAAAATGTCAGAAAACATAATTTAGAACGATTTGCACGAATATATCAAACATGGATTTACCTCCAGAGTAATCTCCTTCAATCATTTCCATCTACATACATAGTAAATATCCACATTCACACGGGAAAAGGTCAAAATATTCAAGTGCTGCCAGGAATATCAACATATTGTACATACAAATCTATGCATAAACAATATTTTATTACAATATCCACATTAATTACTCATATATGATGCATTACCTCTCAGTGTGTGCACATTTTGTGCTTGTACTTTTAGAAGCCTTCAGTCTTTTGCTGGTGGCCACTAAGCAGCTCCTTGTTCATGTTTTCACCAAGAAACTCCCGTTACTCCTCGTCAGGACAGTCCGGTGCGATGCTGTGCTCCTGGGCGATGGCGGCCAGCTCTTTCAGGAACTCGGCGTACAGCACGATGGCGAACACTCGGCTCTTGGCTTGCGGGGGAATGGGAGGGCAGGGCGGCAGGACGCCAAGAGGAGGCAAAGCCAGAGCGTTCTTCACAGATCCATTCGGAAGAGACGGGTCCAGGATGAGGTCGCCGTCCTGAGACTGGAGGCACTCTGAGACACATGGAGGAAATGTTATACTCTGATCATGAAGGTGTATATGCTTCAGACTAAACGCCGAGCTGGGCTGACTGCTGTTGGACTAGCTTCAGGCACTAAAATCTCCAGCTGGGAGCGGTTTCATATCCTGTTTGTATGTGTTGATGTGTGTTACTTTACCTCTGAACTTGCTGTCTTGGTCTTTCACTAACAAGAACCTCCAGGCCTGAGTGACGAGGGCAGAATAGTCTGGTCTGGCCGCCATGAAGCGCTCTATCTGAGCATGCACGGACACCAACACCTACATTAGAAGTCAACACAGTATCATTATTTACATGACTCAAACAATTAAATAAGATCAGAAACATCGGGCGTGTGTGTGTGTGTGTGGATGTTACCTGGTATAGCGTTCGTACGTTGGGCTGGTTGTGGTCGTCCGTGCTGAGCAGGAAGGATCTCAGCAGAGGTTGCGGGTACGACACCAGCTGTGCCAGGATGCCCGTCACCAGCAGGTTCACAGCGATGGAGTTTTCCAGAAGGTTCTCCAGCCGGGACAACAGGACGCTGATGAATGGACCTGGGGCATCATGGGAGACTGCAGGTTAGTGTCTCTGTAGCTGGATTTTTGCCACGCCTAAATACGACACAGCCTACAAACCAGTTTGTTTCAAGTAGGTATAGCTGAAATAGCTGCAGGAACTAATCAAACAAGAGAATTCAGCAGGAAGTTAGGATAAATATGTGTGAGATGTGTGTCAGAACACACCATTTCCTCCCATTTGTATCAACTTATCATGATTAACCCTCTGGGGTCCTATCAATGGCTTTTGCAATCGAGGCTCGAACCCTTCTCCTTAGAGTTCCATCAAGTACTAGACGTGAATTTCTGATATAAACCTCTTGTTTTCCAAACAGGCTGTCATATTTTTACATTACATTAAACTAATGCAGCTTTCTAATGTTCTTCCATGACGATGAAGATATAGTCTGCTGGTAGGACATGGGTTACTCAACCATAAAGCCTCTTTCAATTTATCTAATGGATGTTTTCTGCTCCAGAAAGCTTCAACATCTAATTCACTTGTGCTTGAAAGCACAGACCTGTAAAGGGAACTCCGTGCCCTCTGCTGCCTTTCTTACAGCTGCTCATCATCTCCTCTCCTTCCTCTTCTTCTTCTTCTTCTTCTTCTTCTTCCACCACCTCCTCCTCGCTGTCATCCCACAAGGAGCTAAAGACAAATTCTCCGCCAAGTTCTTCCTCCTCTTCCTCCAGCGTTTGCCTCAGCGCTTGGACCCGCTTCCTGAATGTGCTGATGTCATCTGCGATGTCGTCACAGTCTGGCTCCACGCCCAAAGACAGCATGAGCTTGCGGTATCGAGACAGGAAGTCGTCAGTGTTGGTGACTTTGCCACCAGGTGGACTCGGAGACTTGGCCAAAGAGTCATGTGTCTCGGATTCAGAATAGCCGTTGGGTAAAGCCTCTAAACACGGCGTGGGATGTTGTGCGTTGTGGCGTGTGTGCATGTGATTAGTGATAGTAGTTGTGAGGTCACTCAGTTTGCAGTTTTGTGTAAATGTGTTGTCTTCATCAGTGTCATCACATTCGTCGATGATGTGATTCTTGGCATTGAAACCATTGGTGAAAAACGGACGTCTCTTTGGCTCTCCTTGTACATCCATCCTCTTTATCTCATCTTCCTCCTTCCATCTCCACATCTCCTTTGCACAGTCTTCACTCCTCCTCCTCACCTCCTTCCCATAATCCTCACTCCATCTCCTTTCCTCCTTCCCTCCATCCTCGCTCATCCTCCTCGTCGACATTATGCTGTTAACTGTTTCTATTACCGTCCTCCCTGTTGTCGTCAACATCGCTGTTATCGTTGTCGTCGCTGCTGTCGACACTCGTTGGCCGTTCGAGATGCTTCCCCTCGCCCGCCGATTTGCAGCCATGATTCGCTCCAAAATGGCCGCCTTTGTGTCTTTCTGGGCGACGAGATCGTAGACCAGAACGTCGTCCTGAAACTCGGACTCCTCTACATACGAGCCGTGCACCAGCTTAGTCGCGGTGCGTCGCATCTCCTGGATGTGTCGAGGAGGTAGAGGAGGAAGTGCAGCAGTGGAAGTGCAGCCGTTTGCTAGCATGCCTGATAAAGGGAGATCGTCCTCTGCAAAAATGTCATCCCACTCCAGCTCCAGGGCAGAGCTGGCTCTTCCTGCCTGGTTGCCTGTGGAGATGGTATCTGAGGAGGATGGGGTAGGGGAGACGGCCAAAGGCGGAGGAGTGTCAGCCATAGAGCAGATAGAGTCACTCTTGACTCGTGTTATGATCTCCTCCTCATCTTCTATGTCATCCCCTGGTGTGTCAGATCGGTATTCTTGAGGCGAAGGGTTGATCCCGTCATACGGAGCTGACCAGAACTGACATGCCCTGCAGGAAAACAAAACTCATCAGAACTGAAATAAAGTAAAATAATCTTCTTATTTGTTATTCTCCAAAAAAAAACAGGATGTATGGATCACCCTTGTTTATACCAACCAGCATCCTATGAGGAACTATTGGCAGCTACACCTCAGCTACGGGTGTGGTTTATTACTAGTTGTGTTGACATGTGAGAAGTGACTACTTGCTCTAAAACAACAATGGCAGCTGTTAGAGAGGTTAACGTAGATGCTGCTAGCATCATTTTTATCACAACTGGGGAGTATTTCTTCATTGAAAGAAGAGCAAAGAACGCGACTGAAGGACTTTCTGGATTGAAAAGATGTTTTCGCTCTTCGAATGACTTTGACTGCCTTATATGGTTCGTTGATCTCATCGGTTGATGTGATACAGTGATAGATGGTTCATCCGACCACAAGCCAAGTATTTCTTGAAAGTGCCTGCCCTTTTCCAAACTGTTTCCGATGATGACTCCCTGGACGGTTCTGTGCAACAATTGTGAAAGCTCCAGAGATTCCCTAACTTTTCCTGTAACACCTTTATCAGGTTTAAAATCTTCATTCCTGCAAATCATACCCATCATCTTCAGCTGTACTTGAAATGCAATACCAAACACTTTTAAACAAGATGTCCGTAAAAAATGTTTTAACAATGAACCATTTCGGGCAAAGTTGCTTCACAAAGGTTCAGTTCTTCAAAAAGCTTTGTTTTCCCCATCAGTGGTCTGATTCTCTGCAATCTGGACTCCTCTGTGAAAGTGACACCAGAAATATGTCCAAAACTATAATAAAATGGCCCACCTATCAATCCATTTTCCATAATCAGCAGTACCTAAGGTACCAGGTTGATCCATAGTCCATCCCCTGAGTTTATATTGGAGGACATGAAGTTGAGACTGACCTGTGGGAAGTGGAGATGGCCTGACGGGCGTCCCAGAGGTAGTGGAGATAGTTTACATCCATCAAAAAGTCTGAACCGCGACAGTAACCAACACTGTCTGATACTGACAGATCTGACAAGAGACAGAATTGAAGTTAGCATAAAGATATGTTAGATGATTGTACTGTAAGTGTGTTGGTCGTACTGACCTGCTCCTTTGGGCCAGTGGATGTGGTGCTCTGAGTGTACATTTGTGTTGTCCAGGTTCTCAGGGCACCATGAGGGCATGAGGAGCAGGAATGAGGCAGCGCTGGAAGAGTAGCAGTCCCTCTGCTTTAAGGAGCAGCGCTGCTTCCTGGTCAGGTGGCTGCAGGGAATCAGATACCTGAGGACACGAGGGCAGATCCTGGTCAGTCACAGCAAACATCACGGCTGAATCTGATGCCAGAAAACACTTTCTGTTCGGACAAAACATTCAGACTGACCTGAACACCAGCTGCAGCATGACGTCTTCACAGAAGAGACCAATCAGAGTCCTGAACAGAGCCAGAGACACCGTACCCAACTGACAGAGACGCAAATGGTTAAAGGTCAAAGTGAAGCCACAGATCATCAAACAGTGGATTGTAGTTCAGTGTGTTACCTGGAAAGGTGTATTGACCCTGCTGACCAGTGTGTCCAGGATGTGCACGTTGTCATGTGTGTGTAGCAGGATGAAGGACAGGAAGGGCTGCAGGAGGGCGGGCTCAGGGATGGAGCGCAGGAAGAGGTCCAGGTACGCCGTGGTGGTCATCACCTCCTCCACGGTCAACTACACGTACACATAAATGTTTACGCAAGCATGAATGTGATTACATTAAAAACTATACTGTAGTCAAACCCTGCTGGAATTATTGTAAATTATGTGTTGAATTTTCATCTGAGAAACAACATAAGTGTCCTGACCCAGTAGTGCCATATGGTGGCACCACAAACCCTCTCAAAATCAGGAACAATAGGGAAATACAAAGGCTAGTGATGAAACTGCTGAGCTGACGTGGTGTACCACAGGGTTCAATCCTGGGTCCTATTCTCTTTTCACTGTACATGCTCAATAATTATCTTATTTACTGTAAGTGCATCCTTATCACTATTATGCAGACGATACCCTGCTTCATTTCTTTAAATCAAATGACCTCAGTCAAATCTCTACCCTGCAAGACTGCCTAACAGCTATCATTGGATGTCAGATAACTTCCTCCATCTTAACTCAAGACAAAACAGAAGTCCTCATCACCATCAAGCCCTGAGAGTATTATTATTAGTAGTGTATCGGTCCCCCCAATGTGAAGCAAACTTCAGAAAACCTACGAGTTCTTTGACCAACACATGAACTTTGAGTACACAGTTGTTGTTTTTTTCATCTTACTTCACTTTTTATTTTGTCAATTCTCTTCTCAATATCTAGAAAAGGTCATCCATGTTTGTGTCTCCTCCTGCCTTGACTACTCTAATTTACTGTTCACCACCCTTAGCGCTCATCTGTGTCTTGACTCTTGACTTGGTCCAAAATGCACCAGACTTGTCATACGTCACACATTGCACCTGTGTTGGCTGATCTACATTGGTTACCAGTATATAAAGCACTACACTGACTGGCACGACTTTCTAACGCTTGCATCGCACAGCACCTTGATACCTTTTTACAAATAAAGCTTACTTACTCACCTTGTGCAGAGCAGGAGCCATTACAGGCACCAGGAAGCCGTTGTAGATGTAACCCAGCAACTGAGACCGGATGGAGGGATGAGCGACCTGAGATGGACGGACATAGAGTTAGCTACAGCACTACTATTCATTGCATTGGTGTGTGTGTGTGTGTGTATGTGTGTGTGTGTGTGTGTGTAGATTACCTTGGTAACAGCACTACAGAAGTCCAGTGAGTGCAGGAAGTGGACGAGGGCTGGGACCTGTTGACCCAAACACCAGGTGAGAGTGACCTCATGGTTCATTCATTTATTCCCATCAGCCTAATCCCTTTTTCCACATATAAAACCTTCATTTGTCCTCCATTCGTTCACTTAATCTCATTCTGTCATTAACAACCAATTCATTACTGTCATGATGTCATTTATTAATTAATTCACTTGCTGTGTGGTCGTCATGGTTACCTGCTGCCAGTCATCCTCGTCCAGATAGTGCCAGTCTTCACTGTAAACCTGCAGCCTGGCTGGAAGAGACGAGTACAGACCGGACAGACCTGTGGCCAGCACCTGTAAACACACACACATACACACACACACACACACACGGGGGTTAGCAACACAGTTACATGGATACAGGTGAGATATGCACACACACACACACAGACACACACACACAAACACACACACATGCTTTTGTGGAAATTAAATTCCAGTGCAGATTAGTGTGTTATTTTTATAAACTGCAGAGAATGAGGGCACCTATAAACAGATGAGAGACAGGAAGAGGATACATGTCCGGTGAATGTGAAGCTACAGCTGTCAGATGATTAGCTTAGCTTAGCTTAGCTTAGCTTAGCATAAAGACTGGAAACAGTGGGACACAGCTAGCCTAGCTCTGTCCAAATTACTCATTAATTAACACCTTATATCTTGTTTTCTTGGAGTCTCTGCTGGTTTCCTCCAACCTCACAGTGACGACGACACTCCAGGAAATTGCTGCTCACAACCAAGAAATAGTCCGGCACATTAACCCCCAACAAAAACACCATTTATAGTTTTACACTTCATTTTTTGTCTTGATTGAACAAAGAAGATATAACCCGTTAATTGGTGAGATATGGAGGTGCTAGCTCGAGGTGCTAGAACCAGGCTAGCTGTTTCTCTAACCAACTCTTGGCTATAGCTTAATATTGATGATGACGATGATGATGAGGTATCAGTCTTCTCTTGACAAGCAAGTGTACACAAAACTATTCCTTTCATAACAGAGAAAGAAAAAGAGAGAAATCAGTTGAGAATTAAAGGAGAAAACATCGTCATCATCATCAACATCCTCATCAATAACAACAACAACAACAGCATCAACAGCAGCAGTCTTGTTAACAATCAGGCAACCGTCCAATCACGTGCAGACTTACTAATCCCTCTCTCTGCGTACGAGCCAATCCTGCGCTGGGTTACTAATCTAATCTGCTGCATAAAGATTGAGGTCAGAGTGGTTACACGGGTTTAAGTCTGACACACACACACACACACACACACACAGCACACACATGCTCGGCTTTGCTCGCCCTTTCACACACACACTCCCTTCCTCTCTTTCTGCCACACAAACAGTAAAAGCAGAAACTAGCAGAGATGGAGCCAAAATGGCCGACACTGGCGACCACTGAGGGCGAGAAGTTTCTGGTGTTCCACGCTCAACTTTTTGACTGTTACGAGTGCACCATCACAGCACACCACACAGTACATTTCTTACTTTGTTGTCCTCCTGTCTGCACTATTTTGTCCCTGTTTGTTTGCCACTTTTCCTGCATACATTTCCCAGTTACACACCGTGAGGAAACAGTATGAGCTCATTAGTTTATTACATAATGAGAAAACAATGCAGACCGGAGATGAAAAAACCCGACATACTCCACTCATTTAAACAGCCATCTCATCCACTGAAGAATGAGTGGCTTCTTAAGAGGACTTTTTATTCTGTTAAGCCTTGCACTGTTTATGCTACTTGCACACACTCAAGTTATGTAGAGATGAACCTAGTTTAGCTCGGCTGATGGGGTCTATGTGGGAGATAAATTCTTTTAATTGCTAGCATTGCTATCCATTTGTTTGTTGCTGTCTTATTTAGTGACTCTTTGTGTCTTTGAAGGTATAACTTCAGGGTAACCTCGTACAAAACAGGCAAGCAAGAGCAAAACAATGCAACATTTAACCAGTGGGCTGATCCTGAATAAATTCTAGACATTTCCAGACTTTTAGACACTCAGCAGACATGAGACGACCATGAAACTTGTACCAATAGAGAATGAGCACAGCCGTCGCCTTCTCTGTTGTCTTGGAATGAACCATCAAGGTTTGTTGATGAAGCATCCAAACTATCTGTCCTTGACGAGATGTCTGGCAGGCTGTAATTTAGCAGCAGTTCACGTGTTTGTGCCATGTGTGTGTGTGTGTGTGTGTGTTTGTGTACTTACAGGACAGAAGTATGTGTTCTCCGCGATGTGCTGGGCGACTCGAGGATCGGAGGCCGACAGAGACATGATGAGCAGCAGAGCATCTCTGGCCTGCTGACCAACTGTACCCTGTCTGAGTGAGAGAGAGACGATAACGGATGTAAATACATCCACATAACTTACCTGACTGTGTGAATGTACCCTGAATGTGTGTGTACCATAAATGTTTATCACCTTTTCCCTACTAGTGTATATGAGTGTGTAGCTGTTTGTGTCTACCATACCTCTGTGTGAATTATTACTCTACCCTACCACTGTGAGTGTGTGTACCCTTCCAATATGTGTATGTGTGTACCAAATAACATACCTTTGTGTCACCCCATCTGTCTGCATGTGTATCTATTTGTGTATACCATACCTGTGTGTGTGTGTAGTGTACCTATGTATCATATTTGTGTGTGTATGCACCTGTGTGTGTGTGTATTTGTACCTTTCTTGTGTTTTGTGTGTATACCCTACCTGTGTGTAAACAAGTGTTTATGCACATGGGTTTGTTTGTGTGTATACCCGTCTCTGTGCGTGAGTGTACCCTACCTGTTTGTGTGTATGTTTGCACATGTATGTGTGTTTTTGTGTACTGCACATTCAACAAATGTGTGAGTGTGTTTGCAGCTGTATGTCTATGAATCCTACGGATACGAAACATATGTACGCACCTGTTGTTTAAGTATATTTACCTGTGTGTGTGTACCCTTAACCTACATGTGCTGATATCTGTGCACGTTTATATACCTGTGCATACCGTATACCTACATGTATATGTGTGTATACCAATGCATGCATGTAGCACCTGTTGGTCGTATACCTGTTTGTGTATACCTTCCTCTGTCTGTGTGTGTGTGTGTGTGTGTGTGTGTGTAGCACAGGTATGTACTGCATTGTTGTGTGTATACCTGTGTGTGTGTGTGTGTGTGTGTACACCTACCTGTGTGTGTACGGTATGAGCAGGGAGAACAGCAGGAAGTTGGCGGCTCCCTGGTCCTCACTGGTGTGGAAGAACAGCTCCAGCACTGAGGGATCTTTGACCAGAGCCACACAGAGCTGGTTCAACAGGAGAACCAGCTCCGCCTCCACCACACCACCGCTGTCTGGAGGGGGGGACGCAGGTGATTAACTACCCAGGTAACTGTTTAAACATCTTAGCAGCTACACCTGCAGCATGTGAAACCACTTCCACATTAACTACTTAATACCAATTAGCAGCTCAACCAACTTCAGGACTTCCTGCAGGGTGGTACAAAGAGGGATCAAATGTAACACCAAGACTGGACTAGACTGAACAACCTTTGGAGCCAATGAATGGGATGCACTGATGAAGGCCTTCAAGTACAGATATGAGAGTTATTATTTTTCATTTAGCGATTTCACCACCAACTCACCGGTTCCAGCTCCAGCACAGGAGGCCAGCAGCATCATGAGCGGTCGTAAAACTGGTTTATGGTGCAGTAGAGGCTGTCTGGCCTGAGACAGAAGCATCTGGTACATCCTGAGCTGCTCCAGCTTCATGTCTTCAGTAAACTGCCTCCTCAGGCTCCACAGAAACAGCCTCTCCATCACACCCTCCAGAACCACAAACTCCAGGATCGGACCCATCGCTCCCCCTGGTAACGGTACGTAACAGGCATGAGACCAAAAACAATACACCACAGTCACACGATGGCGCATGTAGTTTTCTTTGCTCTCGTACCTTGCCCCGCCTCTTCCTCCATCAGCAGGAAGAGCATGTGTTCCACATAGTTCTGGACGGCGCTGGCTTCGTCAGCCGGGATGGGACCGAGGCGTAATGCTCCGGAGCTGCTGCTGCTAGCGTGACCAGAGAGGAAACTCAGTGCACCGGTGCTGCTACGACCTGGCTCGTGTTTCTCCAGGATCTTCACTACCTGCAGAAAAAAGGAAGTCACACACCACCAATAATTTCACTGATTTTGGTGAAACTGTATCATATTTCATGGAGAAAATGTTTTCTGGTTTCCCCTCTGATGTCCTCTGGCTGCTATATTCAAACTTAATTTGCATTTATAAACAAAGAATAATGAAATTAGAATCATTCTAAGAAGTTTCAGACGTAAGATCGATGTAGGAGGGCTGAACGAGTAGTGAACACATGAATCGAAAGAGAGGAATGTAATTCACTGTCTGGACTTGTGTTAACCTTTGACCTCGGCTGCTTCAGGACCACAGACACACACACACACACACAATACACTTGTACACACACAGACAGGGGGAGTGTGTGTGGGTTTTCTTGGCGGGTGTAGAGAGGTTTTGTTCTAAATGGATCCTGTGTTTAAGGGCCAAAGTCTGGGTCAGTAACACACACACACACAGACACACACACACACACACACACACACAGTGTCTGCCAACCATTATGAGGAAAATAGGACAGACTGAAGAGAGTGAGGTTCAAAAGAGTGACAAAAACAAAGTGAGTTTGTCTGAGTTGATTGATTGATTGATTGATTGATTGATTGATTGATTGATTCCATTACCTGAGCCCAGTGGTTCTTGAACACGATCATACAGGTCTCGGGGTCCACCCCTCTCAGCGTGAGAGACCTCTTCCGGATGCCCCCGACAACCACCGAGGCCATCATCTTGACTGGCTTGTCAGGTGGCTATAGCATGTTCCAGCTCAGCGGGTTGTGGGTTGGTGGCTGTCTGATGGAGGAGGGCCGGGGGGAGGGCATTAGCTGGCTTTCTTAGCCCAGGATCAGGCTCTTTCTCTGGGCTTGTTGGGCAGCTTCTGGCCTGCAGGAGATAGAGGTGGACAGACACTTTTTATTTTTCTCTGTTGAGTTCAGACATACAGTTCACTGAGGTCCCTCGCTCATAGACTGCAGGACTCCACGAGGGGCATGGGTCAACATTTAACCAATAAATGATCAGCTGATCATCAAACTGTGTTTCTATGAATGCTAACAAACAACAGAGAAGTCTCTGTCTGCATATCTTTTGTCCAGAAACTGACAGGAGCCGAGGCAGGAACAGGAAGTACGGTACGTCAGCGGTAACAAGGCAAACAGGAAAACTGTGAATGCATCCGAGTCCCACCCTGGGCGTTCCAGGACATTCCAGGAATTCCCATAGGAGCGCTCCAAGAAATCCTCTACAGTAAACCAACCTGTCTGCTGCTGCTGCGACGACATGGACGAGCGAGCCTGCTGCCTGTAGTCCTGAGAAAGAGAGAGAGAGAGAGAGACAGTTTACAAATCCATCCTTCAACATCTGGGACTCTAATGTGTGTGTGTGTGTGTATGTGTGTGTGTGTGTGTGTGTGTTTCTGTGTGTGGGATTTTGGTCCAATTTCCTGTTTGGATCATCGAGTTGTCGTTAGTCTGTATGAGAAGAATGAATGAATTTCCCCAAGACAAAAATAAAAGAACACGACTGTTGTTGGAGCCATGCTGAGTTTTGGAGTTCCGGAGAGGTTTCTATCAAAGTTGTTTTGAGTATTTTGACGTATGAAATAAATTAATATGAAAAGAGAGATTAATGTAAAAGAAGTTCAAACCGATATCTGCCTAAACTGTAGCTGCTGTTAGCTGCTGTTAGCTCAGTTTGTTAGCCGGGCTGCCCGGACTGTGAGCTCAGAGCACAGGGAGAGTGTTAGTGTTTGTACCACAGGTGTTTTAGACCACCGGGAAGAAGAAGAAGAGGAGGAGGTTAACAGGCTGACAGGGAGCGGAGCAAGTGTCATGCCAGAACAGGAGCTGGGAAATGTAACTGGGCTAAGCAGCCTCTATGGACATGAAAGAGAGTGAAGAGGACGTTGTTGGAGGAAGCTAAGAAGAGAAAAGGAGAGAGTGAGCGAGCAAGAAGCCGCCGGACAAGAGTAAATCTGGGACTGACTTTTAGTGGTTGGTGAGAGCTTGGTGAAATAAAAGGCTGAAAGACAGACGCCGAGCTGGGCTGACTGCTATTGGACTAGTCAGTAATATTAGCTGGCTGCTATGTCTGCTGTTGCTGACCTTGTTGATGTTTGGATGTTGGCAAAGTTGTCGACTCGCTAGTTTTTGATCAGAAGTAATGTAATCAGAACAAATACTCGAGTACAGCTGAACATATTTACCACAGTGGGACTACACTCTGAAACTGGAGGCAACAAAACACAACAAATATCATTTGCAATACACAATGTTGCTTTAAAAGTAAATTTTATATATATATATATTTTTTTTTTTCAGAAACACTTGGTTGGTGTAATCTCATAGTCCACCCTTGGTAATGTAGGAATGTATGTGTGTGAGTGAAGTAATCTGAAATGAGACGGTGATGTTTAATCCGTGTGTGTGTGTGTGTGTGTGTGTGTGTGTGTGTGTGTGTGTGTGTTATAAGGTCAGACAGTCACATGCCATCACACAAACCAGGGATTAAACACACACACACCGACAGGAAGTGTTTAGATTCAGATTTTCTGACCTATTTTTTTTTTTTTTAATTCACAAAAAAACAGCTGTGCGTTTGGCTGATTGAGTTTTAAATTAATTCTGATAATCAAACCTGCGACCTTTAAGTTACAGCTGTTACACTGTCACATTCTGCACGTTCGTAGATTTTCAAAGTAAAACACAAAGAAAACTGATGTTGAATTTTCTCTCAGAAAGTGCACACGTGTTAATCTCCTGTTGGATTCGAGGTCTTTGCTCTGTTGTGACTGAAAACAGCTGTTTGTTTCTCACAGAAAACTGTTTGCAGTCTCTAAAAAAAAGTCCACCAAAATCTGTTGGTGCAATCCAACAATCAGCTGATTAATCCCTCAATTTAAACATTCAGTTTATAAAATATCACATATTCACATCTCAGATATATACTTTTGCTTAAACTTAAATGATTGTTTGATTGTTGCAGATTCATTTTTCTGTCAATCAACCAACTAATTATTCAGTTATATCAGGTACCTTTTGTCTAATTGAGTTATTGCTGATGACGACTTTCCAAACTGCAGTAAACCGATTCAACCTGCAGACGTGTGAAATGTGTGATCAGAGTAACTGTGCTGCAGTTATGCAGCAGGGTTTGTGTTCAAGGACGCTCTGACATCTGCTATTTGAGGGTTCATGCAGTCAGTGATGGAAGACGTATCTGTGAAAATACTCCAATACAAGTACACGTCCTGCATTCAAAACCTTAGTGAAGTACGTAAAAGTATACGAGAATAATTCAGAGAATCTGCGTCAGTGTTTTCTGATTCAATCTGATGTTTTTGGATTCATACTCATGCTGCATTTTACGGCTGTAGAAGTTTCAGGTTGAGCTCATTTGAACTACTTTATATACTGTTGTGTAGTTTAATGTACAGTAGTGCATCACGGTCTATAAGATCATCATGTCTTTGAAGAAAAACAGCTTTTACAGCTAATCCAGGAGAGTCTGGTGAGTGTTTAGAGTTATTTATCTTAAGAAGGAGAATTTACTATTTACACTCTGTACTATCTGAACTCTATACACAGATTTTATGACGTTCACTGGACAGGAAAGCAAGAAAAAGTTGTCACACAAGTGTAGATACCTCTGAGATGTAGTAGAGAAGAAGTAAATAAAACAGTTTATTTTTATCATTAAATGAACTAGTAGAGTAAAAATATTCAGCTGTGAGATGTAGTAGAGTACAAACAAACCTCAAGTACTTAAGTAAGCCTGCAGTACTCGAGTAAATGTACTTTCTGGTTCAGGAAACTCCATGACTTGGCTCATTGTTTGTCAGCTGACCCTGAACGCACCACCATACAGTGTGTATGTGTATGTATGTGCGGGTCAGTTAGTGTCACTGAACTGTGTGAGCACGCCGCTCCGTCTTAATACTTCTTACATCACACACACACACACACCTGAGTGTGTGTACCAGCATTACTCAGCAAAACACACACACACACACCTGACTGAGCAAATAAAGTAGAATAAAGTAGAAGACACACACACACACACACACACACCATGACAACAATAGACTCATGTATAAAGGGAACTTCTGTGTGAGTCTGTTTCTAGAACTTTTGTTTTCTGTTTCAGTTAAATTCACTTTTTTTGTGTTATTTTCTTTATAAATTAATCTTTAATTTGATTTATGTTTTATTTTTCTCACTGTAATCTGATTTATGTCTCTGACTGAACATTTACTGCTTTTATTATTTCATATTTTGCCCTTTAAACTCAGATTATTCTTCTCTCTGGTCAAACACAGATATTATTTAATATTCCACACATTATACTGATGACTTTACAGACTGGACTGACCCTTCATGAGGCTGTCAGACGGATCTTACCTCGGCTGAAGGAATGTCAGTCTCTCTTGTCTCTTCCTGTTCCAACAAACAAACAAACAAACAAACAAAGGTAAAGTGTCTTTAAACTCTGTCCCGGTCCATAAATCGTGAATGAATCCGCAGGTCTCTCTCTTTTAACCGGATGGTTTTTGTTTGTTTCGACCCGTTTCTGACCGCAGCTCCGCTCCTCAGGCTTTAATCCGCTCAGCCGTCAATCACTGCGCTGCTGGCTGCTAGGTAACCGTGTGGCCCCGCCCATATATGCAGTAAACCACGCCCCCTCAGAAAGAGCCTGAATATACTGCAATATATGTTTTATATTTACTATTTTAAGTTATTATATCTACATGAACTGGCATGTAGAGACGTATATTTTTATTTATTTGTCTATTTCTACATTCATTCATTTTCCATGACGGCTTATCCTCATCAGATTTTACTATTATTTATTTAGTGCATCTATTTATATATTTATATAAATAGTGTTTTATTACTTTCTTTAATTTCCTTTACTGCACTAGTATAAATTCAAGGTACTTGTACTTTACTTGAGTTCCCAACTTTCATAAAAATCAGTGTCTTGTTGGGCCTCTTGTCATATATACAGTATATCTATATATATGTATAATATATATATGATATAGAATAGAATAGAAATAGAATAGAAAATACTTTATTAATCCCAAACTGGGAAATTGCATTGCAGCAACAGCATTTCACCCGTACAATGACATGAAAATAAAATAGAAAAGAACAACCTAGATAAATAAACAACAACCTAGGCATATTAAGTAGTAGTATAAACATAAAATATAAGATGAGACATATAAAAAATAAAAGTAGTAATACAATATAAATTTCAAGTATAAATAAAATAAAATAAAATAAAATATCGGATTTAAAATATGATTGTAGCTTCCCCTCTAAACTTCTCACATGGTTTTATTTAAATAACTTGACCAAACTCAGACACTGGACCTTAAAATAAGTGTTATTTAATTTAATGATAAAATTGTTTTTGCTCCTTAAGTAATTTAAAGTACTTTTTTTTTTTAAATTATGGCACTTTTTTCAACTTTAAAACACCGATTCTACCTCAAAATGTGAACTTCAGCTCAGTATTTGTCACTTATAGATGTATATGAACTTCTGTTTATAGATTTCAAACATTATTTGGAATGAATGAAATTGAAAATAAAAGTGTAACTGTGTTTTAATGTTTCTATTCAGATGTATTTAAATGTGTCTCAGTACACTCTTCTTCCATCAGAGGTCAGTATTTAGCGTGATTTCTTCTACAGACACCTGCTCCTGTCTGCAGAGGAGTCAGTGCTGCACTCTGGTGGCAACATATGAGAACTGGAAGTGATTTAATTTTTTTAAAATGATGATTAATTGATGGATTTTTGTGACTCACAGTGGTGGAATAAGTTTTCATTCTCTGCAAGTGATTAAAAGAAGTATTACCACAATCTAGAAATGAAGTAAAATAAGTTTTTCGGTAAAATGTAACCAAGTTTAAACACAAATTGTGAATTTGTTGACGCATTCATGTGAAAGTAATATTCTAACAGTGTGAGTTCATGAACAGCTTGATGATATTCATAACGCGACCCTGTGTGAAGCCCACGTTCACTGTGGACCTTTAAAATGAAACTAAAGTTTCACACATGAACCTCTATGTCGACGTCTGCTGCCGGTCCAGACCTGTTAACACCTGTTTACATTCACACCTGTCCCATCTTGCTTGTTGTCTGCTCAGCACATTTTTATTCTGAGTCACTTTGTGTTCGGTTTGAGGCTCTCTTTCTGCACACGCACACACAATGGACTCCCTGTTGAAATCATTTGCATCGTTTATTATTCATAATGTGCATTTTTATGCACGTCAGCCTGTGGCTCTATGGAAGGTAATGTCATTCCAGCACTCCAGATGGATTGGACTGAATTCTCAGCTATACTTTGCATGAATAAAAACACTGATGATGTTTAAACTGTACAGCCTAAATAAACACTGAAAGATGAACATCTCTCCAGCTACTGTTTCACACAAGACTAATAAAATGTAATAAAATGTGACTCAACGTGTTGAGCTTACACAATCTTCACACAAATAAACTGTAATAACTTCCTAAAAACTCAGTTTGAACCTCAGATTTTGCTCCATAGTCACATTGACACACATAGTAGCGTAGCATATATAGCACATAGAACACATATAGCTTTTATTGTGCATATAGGCCTTAGCGCATATAGTGTAACGCATACATCCTATAGCACATATAGAGAATATAGGGTATATATATATATATATATATATATATATACACCTGATTTAAATATATATATATAAAATCAGTATATATATATATATATATATATATATATACACACACACATATATATGTGTATATATGTGTGTGTGTGTGTGTGTGTACATAACACATAGCACATATAGCATATATTGTGTATATAGTGCATAGCATAGCGCACATAGCATGTATAGCACAAAGACACTTCTTTATATATTTTATCTGTATGTTCTGCAGATAAAGGCGCTTAGACTCAAATACTTTTACTTGTAACAGAGTATTTTTACATTATTTTTGTTGGTTAGTTTACACTTAGTCAGATCTAAGTATTTTCTTTCACCGTTCTTTAGTAAAAGAAGTCATAGTGAAGTTTTGTAAGCTAACGGCTAAGCTAATTATTTTGTCCTCCATGTTTGTTTGTTTTTTCAGTTAGTGACGTCACGCGCCCGCACAGCGCGTGCTGCCGCGGCTCCGTATCTTGAGCTCGCGACCGGGATAAGAGTAGAGGGGGGGTGACAACAGGGAAGCTCGGAGGGAGTTCAAACATTAAAAAAACAGTTGAACTTAAAACAAACAGCCAGTTTGAAACATTGTTAACGGCCCGGAGCCTGTCACACACACAGCCGAGCTGTTTAACGGACACTGGGAGTCGGTTCGGCTCGTTAAAGTTGACGCTGTTTGGGGTGAACTTGTCCCGAGTTTGTTGGATGTTAGCGACGACAGCGCGGACGGAGCAGTAACGATGGTGCTGTCTCTGTTTTGACTCCATTTTCCTCCTCTGGCATACAGACAGGAGGAGAAGAGAAGGAGACAGCGTACGGAAGAAAGACAGGAGGAGCAGGAGGAGGAGAAGAAGGAGAAATGGCCGAAGCTCGGACCGAGGAAGAGGAGGAAAACATGAGGAGGGACGCCCGGGAACAAGTGGTTCGACGACAGCCGAACAGCTCCGGAGGTAAAACCGGCGAAATAAATCAACTTATGTCCTCCATCTCACACCGATCACACCTGATATCGATTCAAAGTGTCGATCCCTGTGGGAAGAAAAAGTTGTCACAAGTCAGTTAGACTGGAAATACAAGCCTCAACTGAAACTATAGACGGCCTGACCACCAACAAACAGGTCAATGTTTGACTCTGTCATATCTGTAGTATCCATGTTAAACACCAGCATAACTTACTGGTTTAACATGTGAAATGTGTACAAAAATGTTCTAAAAGTGCTGAAAGGTTAAACAAATACTTCATTAATCGACCAATAAGTCATTTATTGGCAACTATTTTAAAGTTTAATTGAGTATATAGGTCAAATTCACTGGTTTCACCTGCTTAAATGTAAATAATTCACCATATAATTAGCATGGTGTCAGTTAATTGAGGGAATTTAACAAGAAACAGCTGGAAGAGCCGCCGCCGCCGCCGCCATATTTGTAGTCCTGCCTCTTTGATCAAAAATCTGCAAAGACGTCTCGAATGAAGCCTGGATGCTCAAACAAGCCAAGCTAACAGCACCCACCTGTCAATCAAAGCGTCTACGCTCTTAACCCTTCATTTTTTTGTAGGATTTTTGAAGTGCCAAAAACTGCAGTTCCTCTTGTCGTCCACTTGAGGCTGGCTCCTGAAGTGAGTCAGTCTCCATAAGTCCCCATGTTAAAATATCCAACTTCACAGCAGAAATAAACATGTTTACAGCCTGGTACAAAAAACAGTTTTGGTCTCTGTAGCTAATTTCCCCGTTCATGACAACTGTACTGAGGGTGAATTTTTATACAACTCACCTGTTCAGATTATATTAAGGCTTAAAGTTATGCAGGATTAAGAGCGTGGATGCTTTGATTGACAGGTCGGTGCCGTTATAGGTGGCTTGTTTGAGCACAGAGGCTTCATTAAGTCTGCAGAGTCTTTGCTGATTTTTTTTTTTTTTAGATTAGGGCGGAGGCGGAATAGGCAGGACTACAAACATGGCGGCGGCCAGAGCGACCACGCTGAGCTTTAAAACAGTGAAGGACGTCACAGTGACTACGTCCATTCTTTATACTGTCAATGTTTGCCTCACCCTCCCCTCCCAAGCTTGTTGGAGAAACTATGTTGGTTGCAAAACTCATTTTTTACACTAAATCTTACACACAGACCTTTAAACAGCTGATAAAATAGACAAAAAACACTGTGTGTGTGTGTGGGTGTAACCCGCTTGAACCCAAAGCCATAAATTCTTGTATCAGCACGCAGACATGTCAACATCTGGGTCAAAGTTTAAACATGCAGGCATAAATACTGCCGACTGTGACAGTGCAGGCCCGTGCCAAGATTCAGAGTCATTATTTAATCTACGAGTCTCCGTCTTTGTCTCGCTGAGGGAAGTTATAATTTAACGTGACTCTTTGTGTGATCCCACAGAAACCGCTCAGATGATGTCCTCACCTCAAACCCTCTGGGCAGGGCAGGTCTTTGAGTCTGAGCAGCTTGTATTGAAGTGATAATATGACACAACACAGCACAGTGCAGGCTTTGAACTGAGACAATACAGCCCTGAGTATAACCTGAAATTCTGCTCTGATGTTATTGATTTAAAATGAGCAAGAAGAGGTCGGAGGAGGATCTGCTTCAGTTACAGTACAGACATGTTCAGGCCTCCTCTGCTGGATTAAATATTATCAGCTCTGAAAGAAGAGACGGGCACACAAGTGTTTTGTTTTGATTACTTTTGGTTTCGGTTCAGGGTTCAGCGGGCCGGTAACATTTTTTTAATCAACTGAAGTTCAACTTTCATCGTTTACAAGCAACAAAATTCATAAAAGATTCGACTCAAAGATTCAGGTTAGATCTGTAATCAACTGTTATTGGCTGAAGAGCTGACAACACCACAGTGAATTAACATTAACATTATTTGAGCTAGCCTAATTAATGTTCACGACCTGTACCTGAAAACGAGATGGACAGATTAACAGCTGAAACATTCTTTTACACCTGGTTTTTCACAAACTTCTTACGCAACTTCTTGCGTCATAGTTCGGATTAAAATAGATTTGCCACAAACAACCGGCTAGATCATTTCTGTAGAACCTGAGACTCTCAGACGAGGCTTAGTTTACTCTCTTAGTTTCACTTCCTGGATGTTTATAGGTTCGTGATTAAGTTATCTGATCCCATAAACACTCAACAGTTCAGCCAAGATAGCCAAATATTGCTGTTTGACGTGACGTTGGACTACACCAGATAAAAGGTCTGTCATAATGTGTTTATCAGTTAGTGACTCCAGATCACACATTTAGACAGATTATGTGAGCTGCTTTTGATAACTAATGTTATATTAGATATTTTTCACTTCCACCTCAAACCTCAAAGAGTCGACCCTCTGCTTTGAGACTTCCACATACTGTGATGGAGGTTTTATCCCTGTCACTTCTAACTGACTTCATCTCATCTGCATAAAAAGGAAAGAATGCATTTTTAAATTTCCAGTTTATTTGGAATAAACAGAAAAAGATGAAACAGGAAGTTATCGACAGGTGATCTTTGATGACAGCTGGTCTGACAGGGAAGTTAAAAAACACGACAGCGATAAGAACAAAGCAGAAACTTACTGATTGTATTGTATCACAGCAAATTGCATGCCAGGAGAGGGCAGCAAGTATACTGTATTATTCCATCATTCTTAAAGCACTAGGTTGACGCGCAGGACAGTTTTATTTATCACTTTTATATGCAGTAAAGTAAAGACAGTTGATAGACGCGTATAATTCAACTTTTTCTCTTGGTCTAGTGTTAAAAAAGCAAACTGTATCAGGAGATAACCGCATTGTCCCAGTGCTGCGAGCTACACAGTGACGTAATGATGCTGGTATTGGTTGTAGATCTGTAAAGGCGTTTCAACTCTCTTCTTCAAATACCCGAGAGAGCCGGGTATTTAGCCCAGGTGGGATCGTAGACCCAACTTCAATGACGGCCGTCCACACCAGCGTCAGGAGACTTTAACGACCCTGATGACAGTCGTCTCAACAACACTGACGAACCAATTAAAAACCACGACTGGGTCTACGATCCCGCCTAGGCTGAATACCCAGATCTCCCGGGTATTTGAAGAACCCCCTGCATCTACATCCAAGTTGAGTTGCCCAAGATTGAACCCTTGTAGAAGGAAGATGACCTGGATTTCCTGGTTTTCAGGTAACGTCAGCCAGTTCTGTTAAATCATCAACTCAAGCTCACACATGTCAGAAAGAGGCTTAAACACAAAGATCTGACAGCGTGTGTGGTTCAGTTTAAGTCAGCTGTTGTTGTTGCAGTGAAACAGGCATGTGATGGTAACGAGCTGAGGTCACAGAGTTCTTATCAAATGTGTTTCTAATATGACTTTCAGCTGTTTGTGTTGGTTTTTGAGTTTTGAGTCACAAACATGAGGAAATAATGTGAGGCATTTGGATACAAACCACGCCGGTGACACAACTCTTAACTCACACACTGGAAAACAACAGTGTTCATGTAAATGTTCGTGCGTGTGCGGCATTCCAGTGCTGTGGTTCGAGTCTCTCTGTGGATTCAAACACAATCTGTGATTAATTTAATCTGTTGTTTGCCTTCAGCCTCTCCTCAGCTTTAAGAAACGCAGCCTAATTAAAACTTTGTTCGTCAGAAAGACAAACGAGAGAGAAGATATAATCGGTATGGAAACACGTTTGAGTTGTAGGTGAATGTCGTCCATTGATAGATTTTATCAAACAAATGAAATGTTTCCAGTTGCTTCAGAAGGTTATCCACTTTCTTTCCACACAGACTGTGATGATAAATGTCTCATGAGTGTCTTAGCTTTCATTCATGAATATTTCCCACCATACAGAGGTCAGCTAGAGTGTGTACGCTCAGCTGTACGCATCCAGCAAATACAGAGAAACACAAGTATTTATTTGAAGTGAGCTGACAGGAAAACTATTTTCATAATTTATTATTAAAGCAACATCATGTAACTTTTCTCTCAAACATCTGTGACCTCCTGTTGATCTACACTGACCTGTGATCAGGTGAATGGTGTCTCTGTCATTCGTACGTCTGTTCTCACACTATGTAACTTTGGGCTCCGGGTCGGGAGAAGTACGTAACGCTTTACGGTACTAAGTCACACACCACCAACTATTTCACTGATTTTGGTGAAACTGGATCATATTTTATGGAGAAAATGTTTTCTGGTTTTCCCTCTGATGTCCTCCGGCTGCTCCGCCTCAACTCTCTGTGATTTACAGAGTTTCCTGATGGACAGTGAAGTAAACTGCTGACAGCTGTAGCTGCTGTTAGCTCATGTTAGCTCAGTTTGTTAGCCGGGGCTGTCAGCTCAGAGCACTGGGGGAGTGTTAGTGTTTGTACCACAGGTGTTTTGGACCACCAGGAAGAAGAAACCAGAACCGGAGCTGGCAATGTAGCTGGGCTCATAGTCAGAGAATGGCAGAGGTGAAGAGGTTGTTGACAGAGGAAGCTAAGAAGAGAGTAGAGTTTGGTGGTTCTTTGCGGCTTCTGTTGTCCGATGGCTTACAATAAATCCTCAACATACCGATTTCTGTGTAACGTTGCTTATAAGTAGAAATGCCAAACCTTCTCAGGTTGTAGCGTGTGGTAATAAGATATTTAGGTGATAAAGCAGCATCCAGTGGTACGCACATTGTAACCAAGCAGTAGTCATAAAAATAACCTTCTAGTTGCAGCTTTAGTAGCAGCCACCATCTTCACCAGCTAGTCTCTAACTGTGCCTGTTGTTTGGAGCCGTGGAGGAGGTCTTCAGTGGGTGTTTAGAGTTTGATGTGAGCAGTTTGAACCGAAACATTAAAGTTATGGGCCGATAAACCAAAACAATGAGCTGAAAGATGAAGAAACATACTATAACATCGTATAATAGCAGCGTTTAGGACGTGTGTTGTCGTCATGATGGTTCAGTTTCCTTCCAGTCTCTGACTCGTGACCTCCCGACAGATGAAGGAGTGCTGAGGAAAAAGTGCTGCGGTGTGCATTTGTGTGTTTGAACGCAGTTCCAGCCAGCCAGCCTGCCTGCCTGCCTGCCTGCCTGCCTGCTGCTGGACAAACATCTGGAAGTGTTAAAAAAAAAAAAACTCCTGATGACTGCAGCAGAATCCCACAGCGAAGCCAATCACAGCCTCACTTCCTGGATGCTCTCTGCCAATCAGGAAGCGGGCCAGGACAGATGGGCGGTCTGGTTAAGAGTTTTAGAGACAGAGAGACAGTTGAGGGGAAAGAGAAGAAGAAGACAGGACAGAGAAAAGAGATTTAAGTTTTGTAAAAGCAGGAGAGGAAGAAGAAGAAGAAGTGTTTTGGTCTTTGCAGAATATTCTTCGGACACGTCATTTAGTTTTTGGCGAGCTGACCGGAGGAAAAGAGGTAGGAAATGGAAAATTCACACACATGCAGAAAAACCCAGCAGACAGACTTTTTCTTTGTTTTTACTGAGACCTCGATGACAGGAGGTTCAGGTGAGGACACAAGTCCTTCGTTTGTCCTCATTATTGGTGCTCAGTGCTCATCGCTGTGATGTTTCTGAACCACACCCTCCAGAGATCACCTGACAGTCGGCGTGGACGGTGGCGGTGGCATCCTCTTCGTTTGGGATTTACTTTTGATGTAGTCTCTGTAGGTGGCGCTGGAAACTGGAAATGTAAATCGCTTCCTGTTCGGTAGATGATCCTGATGATTCGCCAGTGTGTTTTTGTTTTTTTTTGACCCAGGTGACGACATCGCCGACTCTGTAAAGAGGTTAAATGTATTTTTTATTTTAATGTCAATTTAATGTCAATCAATTGAAGGACTTTCTTGATGCTCGATCTCCAGGGCTGGGTATCATTTGGACATTTCGAGCCAATAAAATACTTGACTTTTGGCTAGAGGTCGACTGATAGTAGATTTTTACAGGCCGATATAGTAACAAGTGACAAGTTTAGTGATTCTCCAAAAGCTCTAGTTTAACCTCCTGTAGTCTGGCCAGTATGCTGCTGTCTCCTTCAGGGAATGGGCAGCCTGGAGGTTTGATGGTGGGACAATGAAGGGAGTTTGAGAATGGAGTATTAGAATGGACAGACTATGAATTACAGACTTTTTGACTTGTTGCCAAGTGTTGGCGAGCTAATCGACCGTCACTCTCAGGGCGGACAGGGTCTGTTTGGCTTCACCAAGCTCTCGTCAACGACTGTAAGTCAGTCCCAGATTTACTCTTGTCTGATGGCAAGAGTAGTAAGCTCTTCTTAGCTTCCTCCGTCAACGTCCTCTTCAGTCTCTTCTCCTCTGCCATTATGTCCATAGAGGCTGCTGAACATGGTTACATTTAGTCATTTAGCTGACGCTTTTATCCAAAGCAAAACAATCACTGTACAGTCTGTTCTGGATCATCTGAAAGGGTTTCACTGTGCAGGCTGGGAGGCCCGTCAGGAGGGCGTTACAGTAACCCCTCGCCTAGCTCCAGTTCTGGCACAACACCAGTGTGCTAACCATCAGTGTTCGCCCGCGCCCTGGGCCTGAAAACCCCCACGTCCAGGTGGACTCCCAGCTCGGCTAACAAACTGAGCTAACATTAGCTAACAGCAGCTACAGTTGGTAGCTGTTTATTGTTAATCAGGAAACTCTGTAAATCAGAGTTACATAATGTTGTACCAGTTCTGAGTCAGTCTCTCTCTCTTTCTCATCTCAGGTCGTCCCGACAGACGTAAGCCCGAACATCGTCACAGGTAAGAGGTTCTTCTCTTCTTTGTCTCACCTGGCAGGTTGTTATCAGGACCCACATGCAGAGAGAGGTGCGTTTGACGTCGATTCAGAAAACTCTCTCTTTGAATAAATCACAGTTCTGCTGCGAAAGCTCTGCAGGAAATGTTTACTGCTGTTCAAACTCCAGCTCGGGATTATTTTCTGCAGCGTCCTCGCACATTTGTAGCAACTACTTTTCTCCACTTTGGTCTCCGGGTCTGACACACTCCTAAAAGTATTTTGGCTGTTGGCCGGTTGGCATGGCAACTAGCCGGAGAAGTCACAGTTTAATGACTGTGTGTGTGTGTGTGTGTGTGTGTGTGTGTGTGTGTTTGCAGTGGAAACAGAGCCTCAGTTTGAGTTTGTTTCACTTAAAAGATCAAAATTTAAGAACGTTGTGAAACATTTGAAAACCCCTTAGTGCGTGAATACACATCAGCTCAAGTCATGGTGAGCACAAACCGATCTGCTAACGAGGTCAGCTGAGAAAGAAGTGTCAATGTCAGCCACATTTTAACTTCAATAAAAAACCTAGGTAAGCTAAGCTCTCTCCAATAACTGGAACTTTACACTTCCTCCAGCTGCTTCACATTAAAAGGAGCCTGAAGCTGAAGCAGCTACAGGAAGTGTTGAATTTGCTTTGGTAGCATACATAACATCTCCGATAGTGGTCCGTTCCTGTGATGCATGTGCTGATTTTTATAACTTGAAACAAACAACTCGATGAGTTTTATCTGCTTTTATAGTCAGTGTTACTCTCCAAAGCTCAAAGTGTGATTCCTTGAGGTCAGACAGAAAAGTTTGTGTGTTCCCATTAACTCTCTGTGATTTACAGAGCAGCCTCTATAAACTGCTGCCAACTGTAGCTGCTGTTAGCTTACATTAGCTCAGAAAGCCTCCCTTGGAAGAGGAGTTTTTTTTCAGGCCTGGAAGGTGGGCGAATGCTGATGGGGGGGCGGTGTTGTGCCAGAACAGGAGCTGGGCGAGTGGGCAATGTAACTGGGCTCAGCAGCCTCTATGGACATAATGGCAGAGGAGAAGAGAGCAAAGAGGACGTTGACGGAGGAAGCTAAGAAGAGAAAAGGAGAAGAGTGAGCAAGCAAGAAGCCGCCGGACAAGAGTAAATCTGGGACTGACTTTTAGTGGTTGGTGAGAGCTTGGTGAAATAAAAGGCTGAAAGACAGACGCCGAGCTGGGCTGACTGCTGTTGGACTAGTCAGTAATATTAGCTGGCTGCTATGTCTGCTGTTGGTGACCTTGTTGATGTTTGGCTGTTAGCAAAGTTGTAGACTCTACTTGATGAAGGCTGGCTTTTTAACTCACCGTTGAATGTGGCTGTTCTGTTTCGAGTTTACTGACACAGCAACTAATTTGTCTTGCTGCCTTTGTAGTTGTTATTTTCTCTGCCTGAACTGCTGAATCATCAGTTGCACACACCCCAAAATGATGTAATGGGTCAAACGTTTGAAAAACAAAGAAAAACTATGTTAGTTTTCACAAAGTCGGTGCCTCAAAAATGAGGCTTTTCAGAAAACGGGCAGAAATCAACAGAGTGTTTTTCCATCAGTGTTTAAAGTAAAGCAGTGTGTTTGGGCAGTGTCAGGGTGAGTCATGTGTCTGTTCATGGTTAGCAGCTCTGTGGCAGACAAAGGGAGACAAAACAGACTGAAAGACGATTTAAAACGACAGAGCGAGAGAAAGAAGTGTCAGAAAGTGTAAGAAGACGTCTGACCTCCTTCTGTCGTCTGGGTGAGTCCGGCTCTGTTGATTCCTAACCTGCCTAGCAACAACTCGTATTTAAACGAGGCAAACTTTGGCTGGATTTCAGGAACAACTTGAAGTCTGTGAATTTATCTGGACGATTGTTAAAGAAAAAAAAACAAACCACAAAGAGAGAAACAGTTTGGTTGAAGAAAGACACACATTTCTTTTTTATCTAAAGGCCTCTGCAATGTGGCGTTCAGGACACGTCCAAAAATCCTGTTTGTCAACGCTTTAACCAGGCATCCTGTTTGTGGCTCTAGTTTTGAAACTATGTAAATCTCCTGTACAGACCTTAACTGCTTTAATTGGTGATGTTGTATCTGGGTGTGGTCCTGTAGTCCTTTTATTTCACCAAGCTCTCACCAACCACTAAAAGTCAGTCCCAGATTACTCGTTCTTTTTCCTCTCTCTCCCCCCCATTATGTCCGTAGAGGCTGCTGACTCCGGTTACATTGCCCGCTTGCTCAGCTCCTGTTCTGGCACGACCGGCTCCACTCTCCGTCAGCATTCACCCGTACTCTTAGCTCACAGGCCAGCTAATCTGAGCTAACATTAGCTAACAGCAGCTACAGTTGTCAGCAGTTTACTTCACTGAGAGAGTTGAGGCGGAAAACATTTCCTCCATAAAATATGATCCAGTTTCACCAAAATCAGTGAAATAGTTGGTGGTGTGTGACTTAGTGCCGTAAAGCGTTACGTACTTCTCCCGACCCGGAGCCCAAAGTTACATAGTGTGAGAACAGAGACACCATTCACCTGATTACAAGTCAGTGATTAACCGTCAATGTTCACACCACGGTGCATGTCTGGAGCACACCTGTCTGCAGTAAATGTGAAGGGCGTCCACTCTCCTGAGGGCCGAACACGTGTGCAGCGATGAGGAGACCGTAACCTTCCTCACATTCATGCATGAGAAAGTATCTTTCTTCTGCAATGGTGTAATGACAGGAGAGTCATCTGTTTATTGCGAGACTTACAGATTAATTAGTGTTAGTCGTCCAGGTGACTGATGAGTCAGTCTTTGGTCTCTACTTCAGCGTTTTAGGGCAAAATATGTCAATGTTTTTACACTCAGTGATGAGGTCGAGCCTCTGTGCCTTGCTCAGGGACACTTCAGATGTTGAACCCTCTGAATGTGAAGCAAAGCTGAGCTCACAGAGAAAGGAAACGTTAAAAATAGAACCTGTGCAGACTCTGCCAAAATGGTCAAGTGGTTCGAAAACTGAGGACTGGGTGGGACGACCAAGCTATGTTTGTCATTGGAAAAAAGAGAGATTTACAGAGAGGGGAGGAGGTTGCAACAGAGGTGAAATAATGAGTCATGGTTTCCTTTTCTCTTCCCTCTCTCTCTCTTTTCTCTCTCTCTATGTAGCCAGGGTCCTCTCTCCTCCATCAGAGCAGCCATCAAGAGAAGTGAGTATTGATCCTTCATGAAGTCCTCCATCTTCTTTATGTCTGTGATTTAAGTGCAAAGATCTCCAGTCGATCACGTCTGTACTCTCTAGAAATCCAAACGAGCCGGAGAAAGATGATTAGTTTAACAGAGCTTTGCAGGAAGCTGAAGTCCATTTGAACTGTTGCCTGGAAAAATTTGGATTTTTAAAAATGGAAAATATTCATTCTGACCTTTTGTGTGGTAATAAAATCCAGCATGGCAAAGAAGGCAGCAACTCCCAAAGCTGGACCGTCACCACAGTCTACTGATTAACCACTTCTTTGTCCTTTAGAGTTCACACCACATCACATATTTTAACTCTACAGTGCCAAACAGTCTTGGAACAAGTGAATTATATCTTTCTAAAGCTTTGTCATCGCATGAAATACAACAAAAAATCCAGATGCTGCACTTAATGTGACACTTTCCTCTAATTTAGTGTTCTTATCTTGACTAAAGCGCTGTGGCTGCACAGCGTACTTTATATTGAAGGGCCCATTGCTAGTTAAATGCATATTTTCTTGTGATTTATGCCTTAAAACCTGATTAAAGTTCCCCTGCTCAACAATATCACATCTGATCTGATTGTTCTGTTTTCTGTCGGTCTTTCAGCCTCGAGGTCAACGTCTCTCTCCGAGTCGTCCAGAGACAGAGACAGAGACAGAGAGCGAGAGAGAGACCGGGACAGAGACAGAGACAGAGACAGGAGGTAAGACACTGCTGGACTGTCAAAAACTATACACCCAACAGCCATAACATTAATGTTGAAGTGTTGGAAGCAGGAAAAACTGGCAAGCTTAAGGATATGAGCGACTTTGACAAGAACCAAACTGTGATGGCTGGATGATTGGATCAGAACATCTCTAAAAGCAGGTCAGTTCCTATCAATGATGGTCCAAGGAAGGAAAAGTTGGTGAACCGGTGACAGAGTCATGGTCAAACCAAGGCTCATTGATGCACATGGGGAGCGAAGGTTGGATCCAACAGACAAGCTACTGTAGCTCAAACTGCTAAAAAGGCTCATGCTGGTTCTGATAGAAAGGTGTCAGAACACAGTGTGGGTCAGGGTGTCCATGCTTATCTTGTCTACTGCCAAAAGCACCAACAATGGGCACGTGGAAGCAATGGAAGAAGGTGGTCTGGTCTGATGAATCACGTTTACCTGGGGACACCAGGATGCATTATAGGAAGAAGGCGAGCCTTCTTCTGCTGGTTCTGCTGGGAAACCTCGGGTCCAACCTTTAATGGAAACGGTATTCCCTGATGGCAGTGGCTTGGTTTGAGGAACACGGCAACGAGTTCAAGGTGTTGCCTCCAAATTTCCCAGATCTCAATCCAATCGAGCATCTGTGGGATGTGCTGGACAAACAAGTCCGATTCATTCAACGTCTTGGTGCCAGATACCACAGCAGACTTTCAGAGGTCTAGTGGAGTCCATGTCTTGATGGATCAGGGTTGTTTTGGTGGCAAAAGGGTGACCTAGACAATGTTGGCAGGTGGTCATAATGTCATGACTGATCGGTGTAAATGTATAAGTCAGTATTGTGTTTGCTCTGTTGCACAGTTTGACGTTGATGCTTTTGAATCGGTCTGTCCAGTCAGGAAAAGAGAATGTTTTTAGTCAACAAGCGAGCGTGACCGTTTGTGTTGACAGTAAATAAGCTTCATGAAAGGAATGTACTTTCTTCACTGCGAGCAGTTTATCACTCACTTCCTTCCTGCTTCACATTCACACCCTTGTATTATTATTCTTGGATTTTAACCAACATAAACATTTACAAACCATCCTTCAATGATTAAACCACTCGTTAGCGTGGGCCACTTCCTTCATATTAATCACTTCCACTCCGTGTGGACGCCGGAGTCCTTGACCGTCATAAACACACACGAAACAGACTTTGTTGTGGCCGGATTTGCAAGCCGTGCTGCTCATAGCACAAGTACAAATACTAATACACCAAGCAGCCAAATGGAAATGTATATCTTTGTGCTCCTTCATGGTAGTCTCGTAGAGGTGAGGATACCCAAAGACGTTCAGCGCGCACAGCAGAATATTTACGCCACATTGTAGACGATGTTCTTCTTCTTCTCGTCTTCCTATGGGTGCCTTCCGGTCAGCGTGGTGTTGGGCTGCATTTTTCCAAACGTTGGATACAGTTGCTGTGTTTTTTGGGTTTTTTTTGCCGGACACATCTAAAAAAACGCATTACGCCCGTTCAAATGAATGGAATGGACCTGTGTTTTCGCCGCTGTGCTGCATCCTGTCTGAATGCGTCTGAAGTCCTAAAGCGTCCAACCATGTCACACTAGCTTGTTAGGAAAGAGGTTAAATAACGCTTGAGAGTTTGTCTAAATTTTGGCGACATTGTTAATGAGTTGGTTGACAAAATTACTAATAGTTTGGAAAATAAAAAAAGGATTAGTTCGTTTGATCTTTTTGTTCTCAGGTAATCTGTTTCTGTTTCCAGCTGACAGACTTTCTAAATGTTTGGCTGGCTATCATGTTTATCCTTCTGCTGTTAAACACCATATCTGTCTGTTGGTGACTTCCTGTTATCTGCACCTGTTGCTAGGCGACCAGAGATCACCATCCTGTCCGCTGAGCCGTTGGCCTCCACGTCCTGGTTCCCTGGAGCTTCGGGAGGATTCCCGCCTCCCCCTCCTCCTGCCGCACAGATCTGGGGATCCACAATCCCTCCGTCCATACAGGTGACTGTTGATGAGGTCTCAGTACGAACATCCAAACATCAACAAGGTCAACAACACAAGACATAGCAGCCAGCTAATATTACTTACTAGTCCAACAGCAGTCAGCCCAGCTCGGCGTCTGTCTTTCAGCCTTTTATTTCACCAAGCTCTCACCAACCACTAAAAGAAAGAGGCTGCTGAGCCTGAGTTAGATTGCCCACTTGTCCAACTCCGGTTCTGGCACGACACTGGCTCTGTCCCCGTCAGCGCCCCGGGCCTGTAAACCTCCTCTTCTTCTTCTTCTTCTTCTTCCCGGTGGTCCAAAACTCCTGTGGTACAAACACTAACACTCCCCCGGTGCTCTGAGCTTATAATCCGAGCAGCCCAGCTAACAAACTGAGCTAACATTAGCTAACAGCAGCTACAGTTTGACAGACAGTTTGGTCGGACATTCAGGTGTGTTATGCTGTGTGACAGAGAAACAGGTACACAACTGTAAAATGTGACTAAACTTGCCGTTTGTCGTCCTCAGCCTCCTCCTTCCTATGAGGAGGTGATCAGGGAGAAGACTCAGGAGCAGGTTCTCCTCCCTCCTCCTTCCTCCTACCCCTCCTCATCCTCATCACGTCCAGCCTCGACCATAACCATCGCCACACAGACTGACCCAGGATCTGCCCCCGATCTGCCCGCAGACTCGCAGGGTGAGTGAGGAGATCACGTTCACGTCTTCTTCAGTTCATTTTTATTTTTGTGATTAAACATTTTTGTGTTTGTCTGCAGCGAGAAGACCGCTGAGACCGCCACGGCCTCGGCTCCCGCACCCTCCCAGACCGCCTCACGTTGATGACGTCACCGCCACCACCAGCCAATCAACACACACTTCCCTTGACAGCAACAGCGTGGTACCAAGCACACACCCTGAGGCCGCCGCTCACACACATTGCTGCAACCTTCTCACTGAGCTCTGTTCACCTTTGACCTCAACCTCTAGTGCTCAAACTGACCAATGGGATCAGTCCCTGCCTACTACTTCCTCTAACGTCCCGTCGGAGCGCCCCAGGCCACGCCCCCGCTCCAGGCTCAGTGTACAGCCAATCAGCAGCGAGGTCAAAGTTCAGACTTTGGTGAAACTGCGCGAGGACGGTTTGGCAACGCTCGCCGCCCGCGCAGGGACCAACACCGCCAACCAGGAAGTGAGTCAGGGGAAGTACCTCCAGGAGCTGCTCGAGGCCTTCAGTGCCGACGACTGGGGCTTCCCTGAACGCCGCAGCGACAGCAGCGGGCACAGCCAATCAGAGAGCGAGGACGAGGACGAGGAGGACATGGCGACTCTGAAAGCGAGGATACAAGCCTTCGAGCAGCAGCAGGTGTCTGATGGGAGCTGTGGAGACGGCAACAACAGAGACTTTGCTGCTGTCGCAAAGAAACCCGAACCCCGGCCACGCCCTCGACTCCAGGGGCAACCGGCCAAATCTGCCCCTCCCACTGTCGCCCCGAAACCCAAAAACTTCTCACATGCCCCCAAACCCTCCACCAAAGTATTCTGGGAGGACGGCGGTGCGTCAGCAGACTCTGAGGCTTTGAAAATAACCGAGACTCCTTCGACAGACGTGAACCCTCAACCTGCTACCGAACCAACGACATCCTGTACCCCGAAACCTGCTCCAGCTCTGGTTCCCTGCAAAAACACTGAAAAACCCTCAATAACACCAAAACCACAGTCTGCCACAGAGATCCCTGCTCCTGTCCCGGCCCCCAGGCCTCCTCCACCCAAACTCACCCCGTCTGTCAGTGACACTCCTCCCCTAGCGAACCCCAAACCTCCTCCCAGACCTCCAGTCGCCCCCAGGGCCAGCGTAGGTGCTCCACCCCAGGATAAGAGCACCACGTCTGGGCACACCACCCCAACTCTGCCCCCGAGACCTTCTGTGGAGGTCAGCGGTGGAGCGCAGACGGAGGCTGGAACCAACGAGACGCAGGACGCCTCAAACCAAACAGGTGAGTGTTCAGTCGTCTGGTCTGGAACAAAAACATCTGCAGAGGTTGGTAAAGATCACAGAGAGCGGAGACGTGTTGGTGGTGAACTGTTTCTGCACGTGCTCAGAAGTTCAGGTGGTTTCACAAATATTTACATGAAGGAAACGTGCCGCTTCCCGCTTACACTGCTTATCTACAGATAACCTGAATGTGTAACCGCTGCCGCTGATAAACTCTCTGTTTAGTCAAGTGTTATCGACTGAACTTCAGACTCATTGGCAGAGCAGCTGCTGTCCTGATCTCCATTATTTCGTTGGATTTCGGTTGACTGTGAAGGCTAAATTCCACCGGCTGCTGGAGCTGATCACAGCCGTTCAATTTTTTAGCTGCACATTGTTTACCTGATTCCAGACCCTTTAAATAATGAAGTGTAAATAAAATGACAGTCGTGTCTGATCATCAGACTAACTTATAAGCTGTTCGTTGTGTCTCCCAAACCTCAACTGGCTCAATATTTGAATAAAGTTTCAACTGTTAGAACACACAAAGGAGTCCTTAAGTCAACCTGGAAGCGCTCGTACTGATTAGCATTGTGCCAATGTGTCGCGTGAAAGGTGAGATGGAGTGAGCAGTGTTGAAATACTCTCCTCTGTTTACTGTGAAACCTCTCTGGGATTTACTGTGACGTCAGCGCCTCTGATGTCGGCCGCCGAACAGAGTTTCATTGTAATGCGAGAGCGAACAACAAGCAGACGTCACGGCTCGCAGAAGAAGAAAGGCAAGACGCTGAAAAAAGGAAGTGATTCTTCATCACAGATAACCAAACATGTCTGCAAATAACCTACCCTCCATCTGCTGAATACACTGTGCCAACTAGTACGAAGCTTAAATATTGACTTTGTCATACACTTGTACTGCTGTGGATAAAAGCTGCTATTCATGACACATATATTTAGACAGCTGGAGAAACAGTCGACCAATCAGAGCTTTGCTGTACCTACTTTCCTGAAAAGTGACAGAAAAAATAGCAGGAAGTGTAGATCAGGTTGATGTAGGACAGCTGTACTCGAGTATTTGTTCTGATTACATTACTTCTGATCAAAAACTAGTGAGTTGCTAACAGCCAAACATCAACAAGGTCAACAACAGCAGACAATATTACTGACTAGTCCAACAGCAGTCAGCCCAGCTTGGCGTCTGTCTTTCAGCCTTTTATTTCACCAAGCTCTCACCAACCACTAAAAGTCAGTCCCACTTGCCCAGCTCCGGTTCTGGCATGACACTGGCTCTGGCTCTGAAAACCTCCTCCTCTTCCTGGTGGTCCAAAACACCTGTGATACAAACACTAGCTTCCTCGGTCAACGTCCTCTTCGCTCTCTTCTCCTCTGCCATTATGTCCATAGAGGCTGCTGAGCCCGGTTACATTGCCCAGCTCCTGTTCTGGCACCACATCCAAAACGCCTGTGGTACAAACACTAACACTCCCCTAACATTAGTTACCAGCAGCTACAGTTGGCAGCAGTCTGTTGTGTTATGCTCGTTTCGGCTAATGTAGCCTGTAGCAGAGATGAAGAGCGTCACGTCTTTCTAAACTTTTCAAACTTTAGACCCAACCAGCGCTGACTCAAGTGACATCACTCGAGTCATGTTCATCTTCTAAAGACTTTATATAATTTCTTCTGATTTCTGTCGTTTCAGTGAAAACAGGAAGTAGCCGCCCGGGCATCCCGACCAAACCAGCAGCACTGACCTCACCACGCAGAGCCAGCGGTAAGTGTGTGTGTGTGTGTGTGTGTGTGTGTGTGTGTGTAGCTTTCGTACAATAGAGTGTCTGAGAGCTTAGAGACACAAATCTCACTCATTACGCTGCAGAAATATGCAAACATGCGGAGAGATTTACATGCTGTGTGTGTTTGTGTAGAGCGAGGAGGGGAGAGGAGGAGGAGGGGGCGTTTACATAATTCAATCCAAACGCTGTGAAAGAAAAATGCTGCGATTGTGTGAGCAGAAAAAAGCCTCACTGTTAGTTTGATGTGTCAGAAATGTGTGCGTGCGCACTGCCAGCCTGTACGCTGCTCGCCGCGTGATTGGTCGACTTGACGAGAGAGAGTTCCCATCATGCAACGAGCCAGGCTTCAGCCAGGAAACAGGTGTGTGTGTGTGTAGTGTAACAGTTGTAACACCAAAAATATTTAAGTGTACGAGCTGAAACTTTCATCCCTGTCACATCTAAAACAGAAGAATGTCTTTAGAATGTCGTTACTCCGTCTTTACAAACGTCAAACAAAAGTTTTGCTCGAGTTGTGTCACACTCCCGTCATCTTTAACGTGGTCTAAAAACTGGCCGAGCCGTGTGACCTAGTGTTGGGAAGTTCGAGTCTTTTTACTGATTCGGATCACTGACTCTCGGACGGGAAATTGAACGAATCTTTTTTTTGAGTCATTTCGTTCATTCACTAGTGCAGCGCTGTAGCCCTCTTGTGGCCGATGTAAACGTGACAAACGGACAAAAGACCGATCCGTATGAACGAACCGCTGTGTGTACTGCTCGTCACGTGACAAACGAAGGAGAGACTCAAACTTGAGGAAGCGTACTCGAGTCGTGAACTAATCATTTCTGTTTCCTGTCCTGACTGAGTGTTTGCAGCTGCTGTGTGGCGAGGGAACAAATTACTCACTGAGACTACTCATTACTCCCGAGTCATATAAAAGATTAGTTCAAATTGAATGATACGTTCACGACCGACACACCACTAGTCTGAAGTTGATCTTTGTTTTCTTCGTCTTGATGTTCCGATAAAATCAAATATTTTTAATATCATTGAAGTCTTCTGATGTTTGGTGATGTAAACAGTGTCAGCGACCAATAGGAGCGCTCTCTCTAGCGCAAAGTAAACATGGAGGTTTCGGTTCTGCTGGACTGTAGAGAAGGAGAAGAAGTTGGTGGAGTGAAGTATCCTCATGATGGAGCAAGGAAGGAAGAACTGCTAACTGGTTGCTAAATGAAAACTGAAATATATAAAAATGTTCCTGTACTCTGAGTTCACTCTCTGATATGTATAATCTGCCCTCCAGCTCCAAATCTGGCCCCCAAACCTGCTGGTGTCTCACCTCCAGACTCAAACCCAGCTCCACCCAAACCTACAGCTGCCGCCCCAGCCACAACCCCCAAACCGGCCGTCTCTCCAACCCCGGGCCTCAAACCGCTGACCCCAGCTCCGGCTCCGGCTCCGGCTCCGGCTCCAGCTCCGGCCATGAGGAAAGGCCCCGTGATCCAGACCAAACCAGACACCACGATCCCGAACCCGTCAGACCCTCCTCTGCCTCCACGGTAAGAAAGATCCACAGGAGGAGGCGACAGCGTGACTCCTCTTTCCCGTACAAGTGAGACCGTCTGTTAATTAAATTGGACTTATGCTGCTCGTGTTTCTGGAATGACGAGAACGAGCTCGGTCAGATTACTCTGCTGCCATCGTTCCTCAATGTTCCCAGAAATATATCCAGACATGAAACTGTTTTTCTGTTGTTAGATTTGAACACGCAGTCTGATTATATAATATTATTAATTTCACATCATCTTTACCAGGTTATCTTGGTCAGATTAATAATCATGATATCAATCATTGAAGGCAGGATTAAAATTTAGAGATTAAACTCAGGATAAGAAAAGAACGTATCAGGTAATAAAACAGATTTAAATGTATAAATGAAGAAGCATCTACATAAATAAATAACGTTAACTTTAAAGGTCTTTTTACTGTATTTATTTTTCTCCGTCTTTCCTGTCCAGGCCTTCAAGTGTGAAGCTCCTCCCCCTCCGTCCTCCACCAATCAAATCCACCCCTGGCCGACCGCCTCCTCCGTCCATCAACTCAACCTCCTCAGCCAACCAGACGACTACGACCAGTTCCAAAACTAGTCCCGCCCCCTCCGTTTCTCCAGCCAGTCAGTCGTCACCTTCACAAACCACTTCCTCTTCTTCTTCTCCTGTATCAGCCAATCAGATGCAGTCTCAAAGAGCGCCAAAGAGAGGACCGCCTCTGCCGCCCCGCCCTAAACCTGGACACCCTCTCTATAGCAGCTACGTGGTATGGACACACACACACACACACACACACACACACACACACACACTCTGCTGTCACAGAGTCGAGCTCATTTCTTCAAATGTCTCAGAAACAGGAAGTCCTGATTGTCCTGGACGACCCGAGCCCCTCAGAGCACCTGTCAGGTGAGGGGAGGAGTCAACCCGCCGTCACTCCGCTCATCAACCCGTCACAGTGTCTCCTCGATCTGGACACCCAACCAGAGCCTGCTCCAGATCAGGACAGCCAATCAAAGCCCGCTTTGGACGACCTCAGCCTATCAGTCTCTCAGGTAAGCTAGCTTAATATAAATGTGAATTATGAGTCGGTGTGTGTCAGGTCAATCTGAGTGAGGTCGATACTACGAGCTCTAAACGTAGATGGTGAATGAGAGTGAGCAAGCGTCGGCCTTGATAAAGTCGTTAAACAGACACAGCGATGTGCCGGACACGTTATACCGAGAAAAGCTGATCCAGTATTTGATTGTTTCAATATGATTTAATGAGTGATGATATAAACTGACATGCTTTGTTTGGTCGTCCAGTCCATCCTGCCGGTGCAGCCTGCTGAGCTGAAAGAACAGCCGGACTCTCCTCCTGTCAGGTCAGACACTCAGTGAACTCCACACTTTGTAACTATTTACAGAAGACCAGCTTTGTTTATCGTGTGTGTGTTTCTTAACGTGTGTGTGTGTGTGTGTGTGTGTGTGTGTGCAGTGGTCCTCGATGCGTCGCCTTGTTCGATTACGAGGGAGAGGAGGACGACGAGCTCACCTTCTCTCAGGGTGACGTCATCGCCCTCCTGGAGCTCATTGGGCAAGAGTGGGGGCGGGGCCAGATCCACGGGCGAATCGGAATATTCCCCCTGAACTTCACCGAGGTGGTGGAGCCGCCTCCGCAGACGGCGACGTCACCGGGGGAAACGGCAAAACAAACGTCAACGGATACCACGGCGACAGAAAGTACAGGTGAGCTGGAAGATTCTGATTATTTCCATCGCATACAACAAGACAACACGTTCGAGCTTTCTTCGTGGAGCGGTTTGAAGCTGATCGACTCCAGACTTGTAGAAGTTTAACCGTATCGCTCTTCTCGACTTTCCAAATGTTATCGAGCCAAATGGCTCAAACTCTGACACTGACACGTGTCACATTGAGGAGCATAGGAGGTCATAATACAGCCCGTCGCTCGCTTCCTGATAAAGATTTGTAGTCTCCTAACCAAGACAAAGTCTCTCAGAGTAGCTGAGTGTCGTTTAATCAAAGAAAAACAAGAGCACAGTTTAAGCAGCAAACATCAGGACACAAGCTCTCGTGTTTCTCTTTGAAACTTTTTCACATTGACCGCCCTGTTACGGAAAACTCAGACACTTTAAGTACTAATCGTGACGAGCAGCTAACAACAGGCGGTGACGTCTTCATGGACAAGCTGACTGCAGAGTCGGGCTCGATGAAGAAATGTCGACCTTAATTCAGAACTCCAAACTGCAAACTCGCCAAGACATTTATTTGTAAACTGTAACCGTTGACGACTGAGGAAACCACTCAAGACCAAACCAAACTATGGACTATAAATATAGCAGAAGGTCATGAAACCGGACAACACCCTGTCCGGTTTGTTCCCAACATGCTTCACATCATCTAGAAATCTTCATCTCCTCTGTCATCGATGATCTGATGAATGAAAGCTGCTGCACGCGTCAGTTTAAAGCCGTTAAATCAGATTCATCTTCAGATTTGAAGCTAATTATATATTTTTTGTCCTCAGCAGCACCAAAGACGTCGCAGGACCCGGACCCGGAGGTGAGATCAGACAGCAGAAATCTTTTCTTTGAAGTAAAGCGTCAGTAAAGGAAGATTCAGACGTCCTTAATTCATATAAGTCATTAAAAGTTCACGTCTTGATCAGGTGGTTCATGAAGTCTGTGTGTGTCTGCAGGTGAAGGAGTGGGCCGTAGCTCTGTTCGACTTCCCCGGACAGACTGCAGACGATCTGTCCTTCCACAAGGGGGCGCTGATCCAAGTCACAGAGCACGTCGATGCTGAGTGGAGGAGAGGAAGACTGGAGGGGAGGGACGGACTATACCCTGCTGCCTTCACACAACCATGCCAGGGTACAACACACACACACACACCCTGACACACATCAGAACCTCACGTCAAATCACCTGAACTCACCCTTTAATGTTTACATTAGAACCTGTTTGACTAATTTCTAATACACAGGTATGTGTGCTGCATGAGTGTGTGTGTGTGTGTCTCTAACCACGGCTTCCTCTTCCTGTTTCCAGCTCCACCAATCCCAGAGCAGCAGTCAGCGGTTAAAGGCGTGGCCAAGTTTGACTTCACAGCAGAGAGCGAGGACGAGCTCACACTCAAGGTGACGTCTTCTGTCGCGTGTGAGGAAGTTTGCTCGGATTAGACGGACGCTCACGTCAGATTTAACAATCCGTCTCCTCTCTGTGTCCTCCTGCAGGTCGGTGACATCATTACACAGGTGGAGTCCGTGGATGAGCAGTGGATCGTGGGAGTTGTGGGCGGGAAACGCGGGGTCGTTCCTAAAAACTACATCTCACTTCTCTGATGGGGGAAACAGCCGATAGGAAAATAACTCTGTTGACAGGTCGGCAGGTTTTGAACTGACGACCTCTCCGACCTGTCGACGCCGGGCTGCGTTCACATCGACGCGCACACGAAACAGAAGCAGCCTGCTCAGTGTTTTTTTTTTTTATTGGTTACTAAATTGGATAAATAGGAACTCTCAGAGGTGATCGGAGCTGAGACCTGACGAAGACACAGACGGACCTTCTGCCTTGATTTTTGTTCTGATTTCTTGGGCTTCTCTGGGTTCGGATCATTCGACCTGTTCGACCAGCGGTCTGTCTGGTTCAGATCGATCCAGATGTAGGTCAGACATCTGCTTTTAAACGACTGCAGCTTCTCCTCTTTGCGATTACAGATGTTTAACACAGACTGTTTTTATCGTGTGTCGGCAAATACATTTTCAAAACGAGGCCAGCCTGCAGTATTTGAACTGGAAAGCTTCAACTCAGCAAGTTTAGAGGCGAGGACTGATTCACTTTAAAACTTACATTTCTCTTTAACACCACAACAAACGTTATTCTCATCCCGAGCCCGAGGAGATTTATAAACCTGAATAAAATCTGAATAATGTGGAGCTTTAAGCTGATCGACTGCAGGGCCGGGGCGAGGGAGGGAGGAGGATGTTGGCTCCCGACAGGAAACACCAGCTGTGGTTTGTGTCATCGTCGTCCTAAACACTAAATGTTTTTAACTTGTAGCGCTCAGATCAGATCAGAGGGCCAAAGACTCAAAACTGTCAGGATGTGTTGTTTTATGACGCCGTAGGTACCTGTAGCTATTTATTTCTTGTGTTGCACACCGATGAAAAAACAGATCAAGGAGAACACGAAGATTAAATTGATCAAACGTCACTGCTGAACGTTTTCCTAACCAGTGTGAGCTGCAATGCAAAACAGCCCGAAAGCTTTGGAGGAATAAAACACAGTGGACTCTTTTAACGGATTTAAACTTAAAAACACAAACACTAACCAGTCATGGACGTCAGTCGAACACTACAAACTTGAACATTTTAAAACTAAAAGATGTTTTTATATCAAAAATGAGTTTTAGAAAACTTCAAAATCACGTTTGGTACTTCAACATATCATCATAACAAGTTTTATTTAGGACATATGCAGACATAACTCATGCAGAGTGATGACAGTTTGTTGGTGAAGGTATTTTTAGGCCCACGTTGGCTCACAGGTTTGATTTCCTGCAGTTTCAAGTGAGGCGGTTCTGCACCAACAATAGGAAGTTTGTTTGTTACAACATTATGGTACTTTCTCATCACGCTGTAGTTTAAAAAAAAAAAAAAAAAAAAGTACTGTACTTCCAACTTTTCTCAAGTGTTCTCTCAACGTTTCCACTACATTTCAAAAACGTTTCTGGACTGAATATGAAAGTCAAGTATTTGTTTTGTGTTAAAGATGAAACGTGGAGGATTTTCTCCAGATGCGGTGCCAACGAATCATCAGTGATGTTTACGTTTTTTTGTTTTTCTCACTATTTGAGGCTTCTTGCTCCGTCACACTCCTTTTCTCTTCTTAGCTTCCCACGTCCACGTCCTCTTCAGTCTCTTCTCCTCTGCCATTACGTCCGTAGAGGCTGCTGAGCCCGGATACATAGTGTGAGAACAGACGTACCGATTACAGGTCAGTGTAGCATCAACAGGATTCAACAGACGTCAGATTATCAGTTCAGTTTGGGGAAATTTTTCACACTTTGTGTTTGTTAATAAATCACTTAAACACAGAAAATGCTGATTTGACGTTGACTGATTCTCACCAGACAATCGAACAGGTTGATTTCGGCAGCATTCAGTATTTTTAATTTGTCGTCCGTACGTTGTTTCTACTTTTTTTGATACGGTCGATCGTTAGCTGGCGTCATCACGACTAATTTGTTGGCATCACGTCAAAGAGAAAACTCTACACGCGTCGTCTCTAACCTTTTAGACTGTTTGTGGAGAAATGTAAAGACCGTAACACTAATTTGCGTGTGTGAGGAAGAAAGGCACGACGAAAGAGATTTATGAACCGCTTTGTAAGAGATATTTTATGTATAACCAAACATTCCAACTTTTTAATACAAATAAAACTTTAAGATATTTCAATGTCTTTTATTTTGTTGTTTTATTTTTTTATTAATGATTGACAGCTAACATTCATACAACAAACAAAACCCAGATATGATTCATCCATTCTTTATTTTAACATGAGCTCTATTATTATACAACAGTTAGTTATTACCAAGTAATCTGATTGGACAAGGATCGTTCCATGAGTGCTGATATAAAGAATAACAGCACTGAGACTTTTAACTACACGTATCGTAACGTCACATTATTGTCAGCAGTCAACATCAGACATCTTTATCATACTTAACAGTTACCTAATGTTTCTGTAGCGTTGACAGAACGTTCCAAAATAAACATATTAGCAGTTTGAAGTAAATTAAAGCTCCCTGCGCTGCCCCTTTAAGAAATATGACGTTTGAACAATTCATTACGTGTCCGTAAAAACACGAGATAAAGGACATCGTATGTCCAGAGTCTGTCAGTTCAGCATCAATATAATCCATAAAAATAAACTTTATCACTGTTTTTCTGCTTTATGTTTGTTGTTCAAGAGGTCACAGCTACCTTCTGATAATATTAAACATATTAAACATTTATCAGATCAAGATGAGAAACAGACACTTGTCAACAACACTTATAACTATTAACTAATAAATAACACTTGTAGAGCTGTTGTATAAGAGAAATATCACTGCTTGTGCTGTTATACTGAATATCAGCACAGCTGTGCTGATATTCAGTATAACAGCACTCCCTCTGTCTATATGTTCTATAATAAGAAATAAAAGGTTAACACTCAAAAAATAAACAAACTATGACTTCAGAGAGTCACTGGCATAATTTTATTACATTTTACAAAGTCATAGTTAAAATTGCATCATCAGAAGACAAACATTAGTCAGTGAATCTGTTGAATTTGTTCAATAACAGTGAAAATGTTCTTGATACTTCTTCTAAACTTTACATCAGTCAGACTTTGAAGAATTAAATTTGCTTTCAGAGGACGAGACAGTGATCTGTGATTATCTTAGCTGACATACAGAAAGAAAGTTTAACAGTCACATTATTGATTATCAACTTTACTGACTCAGCAGTGTCTACAATGATCACACACATAATAATACACACTTTCTACATTTGATTGAAAACACACCTGAAGGCCTTCCCTAACTTTAATCGTTCCTGTAAAGCTGAACTTCACCTACGAGTGATCCACATCTGTATTCACATCATAAAGAAGTTACATTTCTCTGATATCGTCCTGTCCTCCATGTGAGTTAAAAAAACTCTGCAGTCTCTCCAGGAGGACCTTCAAGACAAAGTCCAGCATAGAGCTGCTCAGTGAATCTGGTCTGGACTGTGTGGAGGAGAGTCATGGTTTCAGAGACGCTGTAGAAGGACAGAATACCTTCTCTGTGATCCAGGTACACTCCTATTATGGAGGACAGAGGACCTGAGACGGAAGTTCGCCACTTATCATGTATAAACGTGTAACCATTACCACAATATAATGCCCAAGACTTGTCATTTAATCCAAATGTCTGCGATTTACAGTCCCATGATCTGCCAATACTCTTGTAAGCGACAGCTACTCCAAGATAATTGTTCGTCTTCACCTCCCAGTAACAACGTTCAATCATTCCATGTTTACTCAACACCTGAACTGAATGAGTGAATCTGTCTGGATGTTGAGAATGCTGCCTATTACTCATGCTGTCATTTGTTACTTTTCTGTTTCCATCTGATAAAATCAGATGTCTGTGTGCTGTTTGGATCCAGCGTGATACGTTGTGAATATTGTAAGAATTCAGCTCTGGTCGTTGGCTGTTTTGGTTGGAGTTCAACATCCATCTTCATCTCTGCCATCCATTTGTCACTAAGAACAGTCATTATTCTATCTCTGGTCACTGCTACAGTCGCTGTCACATCCTTAAAGTACTGCAGACAAACACTTTTTGGTCTTGTTGACTTTGCAGACTGAGTAAGTCGTGGCATTGAGGGGTAGTTGTGTAGAAACTGGATGTTATCTTCTGTTTGTGAGACCTCCACCAGCTCAGCGTCTTTCCTCTTCAGCTCAGTGATCTCCTGCTCCAGCTTCTCCTGAAGCTCTTTGACTCGACTCACTTCAGTTTCCTGCTGGGATCTGACCTGCTGCTTCACATCAGACCTTCTTTTCTTCATGAGACGGATCAGCTGAGTGAAGATCTTCTCACTGTCCTCCACTGCTTTATCAGCAGAGCGATTGATAGCCTTCACCTCCTGCTGAAGCTCCTTCACATCTTTCTCTCGGTCCTGGATTCTCTGCTGGAGAGTTTGCCGAATTTTGCTGAGCTTCTTCTGCCTCTCGGCCCTTTCTGCTTCAGCTGAGACTGTGTCGTGGCCTTTATGTTCATCCATTGAGCAGACGATGCAGATACACTGCTGATCAGTGCGGCAGAAAATCTCCATCACCTTGTCATGACGGGAGCAGATGGTGTCCTGAAGCTTAGCAGAGGCTTCAACAAGTTTGTGTTTTTTAAAAGTCAGAGATTCATAGTGAGGCTGGAGATGTTGCTCACAGTACGAAGCCAGACAAACCAGACAGGACTTGAAGGCTTTCAACTTCCTCCCAGTGCAGACATCACAGGCCACATCTTCAGGTCCAGCATAGCAGTGATCAGCAGGAGCAGCTTGGTGTCCAGTCTTCTTCAGTTCCTCCACTAACTCTGCTAACATGGTGTTTTTCATCAGGACAGGCCTCGGTATGAAGGTCTGTCGACACTGAGGACAGCTGTGGATGTTTTTCTGATCTTCTTCATCCCAGGAGGTTTTAATACAGTTCATGCAGTAGTTGTGTCCACAGGGAATAGTCACCGGATCCTTCAGTAGATCCAGACAGATCGAACAGCAGAATTTCACCTCGTTTCCTTGCTGTGCCATTTCACCTCTCAACAACGGGGAACGTCTGAAGAGTTTCACTTCCTTCACAGCAAATAAAAGCCAACCCTTCTTTAGCTTCACTTGTGCAAGCTGATCTGCAGTAAAGTGGCTTGTGCCTGTTGCACTTCACAGCATGTTGGTTACACCCATCCCTAAACTGGCAGATCTGAGAAAGGGGCTGGAACCAGGAAATAAACAGTCAGAGTTGGACTGTTTGAGGGAAGTGTGAGGGAGGGAGGGTTTACCAGTGTGTCATGAGTGCAGCAGTTCGAGCTTTGGCTGCATTCATAGACTTAGTTCACCTTTTTATACTTTTGTCCTGTACAGATTTACAGCAGTCAAATTTAAAATCAATATTAAATAACTTATCTCCGGTCTTGTGCTCTGCTTTTAGCATTAAAACATCCACTTCAGTCTTCTTTATTCAACCTTTATTCAGTTTTTAGTGCCCAGTTCTGCCATGCTTTGCTTCATTCAAGAAAACTGAGCTGTTTAGTCGGTCTGAACTTTAGCTGCATCCACGATTACAAGTAAAAATGCTGCATTCAAACTACTTCAGTCTTCTCCTTCACCTTTAACCTAAGACTAGTTTTCCTAAAAGCAACCATCTTCTTAATGCTTAGATATTTTGTAGTTTAAGTCACATTTATGTTCATTAAACAAAATAAATGAACTTGGAAGTTTGATAGATGATTCATGCATTAATAATTCATAGTAATAATGGATGATTAGAGGAATGAAACTTTAACACTCAAAAAAAAATAAACACAAACTGACTTCAGAGAGTCACTGGCATAATTTTATTACATTTTACAAAGTCATAGTTAAAATTGCATCATCAGAAGACAAACATTAGTCAGTGAATCTGTTGAATTTGTTCAATAACAGTGAAAATGTTCTTGATACTTCGTCTAAACTTTACATCAGTCAGACTTTAAAGAATTAAATTTGCTTTCAGAGGACGAGACAGTGATCTGTGATTATCTTAGCTGACATACAGAAAGAAAGTTTAACAGTCACATTATTGATTATCAACTTTACTGACTCAGCAGTGTCTACAATGATCACACACATAATAATACACACTTTGTACATTTGATTAAAAACACACCTGAAGGCCTACCCTAACCTTAATTGTCCCTGTAAAGCTGAACTTCACCTACGAGTGATCCACATCTGTATTCACGTCATACAGAAGTTACATTTCTCTGATATCGTCCTGTCCTCCATGTGAGTTAACAGAACTCAGCAGTCTCTCCATTAGGACCATCAAGACAAAGTCCAGCATAGAGCTGCTCAGTGAATCTGGTCTGGACTGTGTGGAGGAGAGTCATGGTTTCAGAGACGCTGTAGAAAGACAGAATACCTTCTCTGTGATCCAGGTACACTCCTATTATGGAGGACAGAGGACCTGAGACGGAAGTTCGCCACTTGTCATGTATAAACGTGTAACCATTACCACAATATAATGCCCAAGACTTATCATTTAATCCAAATGTCTGCGATTTACAGTCCCATGATCTGCCAATACTCTTGTAAGCGACAGCTACTCCAAGATAATTGTTCGTCTTCACCTCCCAGTAACAACGTTCAATCATTCCATGTTTACTCAACACCTGAACTGAATGAGTGAATCTGTCTGGATGTTGAGAATGCTGCCTATTACTCATGCTGTCATTTGTTACTTTTCTGTTTCCATCTGATAAAATCAGATGTCTGTGTGCTGTTTGGATCCAGCGTGATACGTTGTGAATATTGTAAGAATTCAGCTCTGGTCGTTGGCTGTTTTGGTTGGAGTTCAACATCCATCTTCATCTCTGCCATCCATTTGTCACTAAGAACAGTCATTATTCTATCTCTGGTCACTGCTACAGTCGCTGTCACATCCTTAAAGTACTGCAGACAAACACTTTTTGGTCTTGTTGACTTTGCAGACTGAGTAAGTCGTGGCATTGAGGGGTAGTTGTGTAGAAACTGGATGTTATCTTCTGTTTGTGAGACCTCCACCAGCTCAGCGTCTTTCCTCTTCAGCTCAGTGATCTCCTGCTCCAGCTTCTCCTGAAGCTCTTTGACTCGACTCACTTCAGTTTCCTGCTGGGATCTGACCTGCTGCTTCACATCAGACCTTCTTTTCTTCATGAGACGGATCAGCTGAGTGAAGATCTTCTCACTGTCCTCCACTGCTTTATCAGCAGAGCGATTGATAGCCTTCACCTCCTGCTGAAGCTCCTTCACATCTTTCTCTCTGTCCTGGATTCTCTGCTGGAGAGTTTGCCGAATTTTGCTGAGCTTCTTCTGCCTCTCGGCCCTTTCTGCTTCAGCTGAGACTGTGTCGTGGCCTTTATGTTCATCCATTGAGCAGACGATGCAGATACACTGCTGATCAGTGCGGCAGAAAATCTCCATCACCTCGTCATGACGGGAGCAGATGGTGTCCTGAAGCTTAGCAGAGGCTTCAACAAGTTTGTGTTTTTTAAAAGTCAGAGATTCATAGTGAGGCTGGAGATGTTGCTCACAGTACGAAGCCAGACAAACCAGACAGGACTTGAAGGCTTTCAACTTCCTCCCAGTGCAGACATCACAGGCCACATCTTCAGGTCCAGCATAGCAGTGATCAGCAGGAGCAGCTTGGTGTCCAGTCTTCTTCAGTTCCTCCACTAACTCTGCTAACATGGTGTTTTTCATCAGGACAGGCCTCGGTATGAAGGTCTGTCGACACTGAGGACAGCTGTGGATGTTTTTCTGATCTTCTTCATCCCAGGAGGTTTTAATACAGTTCATGCAGTAGTTGTGTCCACAGGGAATAGTCACCGGATCCTTCAGTAGATCCAGACAGATCGAACAGCAGAATTTCACCTCGTTTCCTTGCTGTGCCATTTCACCTCTCAACAACGGGGAACGTCTGAAGAGTTTCACTTCCTTCACAGCAAATAAAAGCCAACCCTTCTTTAGCTTCACTTGTGCAAGCTGATCTGCAGTAAAGTGGCTTGTGCCTGTTGCACTTCACAGCATGTTGGTTACACCCATCCCTAAACTGGCAGATCTGAGAAAGGGGCTGGAACCAGGAAATAAACAGTCAGAGTTGGACTGTTTGAGGGAAGTGTGAGGGAGGGAGGGTTTACCAGTGTGTCATGAGTGCAGCAGTTCGAGCTTTGGCTGCATTCATAGACTTACTTCACCTTTTTATACTTTTGTCCTGTACAGATTTACAGCAGTCAAATTTAAAATCAATATTAAATAACTTATCTCCGGTCTTGTGCTCTGCTTTTAGCATTAAAACATCCACTTCAGTCTTCTTTATTCAACCTTATTTCAGTTTTTAGTGCCCAGTTCTGCCATGCTTTGCTTCATTCAAGAAAACTGAGCTGTTCAGTCGGTCTGAACTTTAGCTGCATCCACGATTACAAGTAAAAATGCTGCATTCAAACTACTTCAGTCTTCTCCTTCACCTTTAACCTAAGACTAGTTTTCCTAAAAGCAACCATCTTCTTAATGCTTAGATATTTTGTAGTTTAAGTCACATTTATGTTCATTAAACAAAATAAATTAAAATGGAAGTTTGATAGATGATTCATGCATTAATAATTCATAGTAATAATGGATGATTAGAGGAATGAAACTTTAACACTCAAAAAAATATAAACACAAACTGACTTCAGAGAGTCACTGGCATAATTTTATTACATTTTACAAAGTCATAGTTAAAATTGCATCATCAGAAGACAAACGTTAGTAGGTGTACTCGTTAAATTTATTCAATAACAGTGAAAGTGTTCTTGATACTTCTTCTAAACTTTACATCAGTCAGACTTTAAAGAATTAAATTTGCTTTCAGAGGACGAGACAGTGATCTGTGATTATCTTAGCTGACATACAGAAAGAAAGTTTAACAGTCACATTATTGATTATCAACTTTACTGACTCAGCAGTGTCTACAATGATCACACACATAATAATACACACTTTGTACATTTGATTAAAAACACACCTGAAGGCCTACCCTAACCTTAATTGTCCCTGTAAAGCTGAACTTCACCTACGAGTGATCCACATCTGTATTCACGTCATACAGAAGTTACATTTCTCTGATATCGTCCTGTCCTCCCTGTGAGTTAACAGAACTCTGCAGTCTCTCCATTAGGACCATCAAGACAAAGTCCAGCATAGAGCTGCTCAGTGAATCTGGTCTGGACTGTGTGGAGGAGAGTCATGGTTTCAGAGACGCTGTAGAAAGACAGAATACCTTCTCTGTGATCCAGGTACACTCCTATTATGGAGGATTTAGGGCCTGAGACGGAAGTTGGGTGGTTGTCATGTCTGAAGGAATACCCACTACCACAGTTTAATACCCAAGATTTCTCATTGAATCCAAACACATGTGCATTATAGTACCCTGATCTCCCAATACTCTTGTAAGCGACAGCTACTCCAACACACTTGCTCGTCTTCACCTCCCAGTAACAACGTCCAGTCATTCCATGTTTACTCAACACCTGAGATACATGAATGAATCTGTCTGGATGTTCAGGATATGGTGGATTATTTTCATTGTACGTTACTTTTCTGTTTTCATCTGATAAAACCAGAAATGTGTGTGCTGTGTTTGCATTCATTGTGAGTTCACGTGAATATTTTAAGAACTCAGCTCTGGTCTTGGGCTCTGGTTCTGGTACTGACAGTAAAACATGGACTTCAGTCACTGTCAGTGAGATGTTTGTCCATTGGTCCCTCAGAACGTCCTGTAGTTTATCTCTGAGCTCTGACACAGCAGCTGTCACATCCTCAAAGTACCTCAGAGGACGGATATTGATGCTGGATGAGTCTGTAGATTGGCTGAGTCGTGACAGTGAGGGGTAGTTGTGTAGAAACTGGTTGTGGTCCTCTGTGTGTGAGAGCTTCTTCAGATCAGCGTCTTTCCTCTTCAGCTCAGTGATCTCCTGCTCCAGCTTCTCCTGAAGCTCTTTGACTCGACTCACTTCAGTTTCCTGCTGGGATCTGACCTGCTGCTTCACATCAGACCTTCTTTTCTCCATGAGATGGATCAGCTCAGTGAAGATCTTCTCACTGTCCTCCACTGCTTTATCAGCAGAGCCATTGATAGCCTTCACCTCCTGTTGAAGCTCCTTCACATCTTTCTCTCTGTCCTGGATTCTCTGCTGGATGTTTTGTCGACTCACCTCGAGCTCTCTCTGCCTCTCAGTCCTCTCTGTAGCAGCTGAGACTGTGTCGTGGCCTTTATGTTCATCCATTGAGCAGACGATGCAGATACACTGCTGATCAGTGCGGCAGAAAATCTTCATCACCTCGTCATGACGGGAGCAGATGGTGTCCTGAAGCTTAGCAGAGGCTTCAATAAGTTTGTGTTTTTTAAAAGTCGGAGATTCATAGTGAGGCTGGAGATGTTGCTCACAGTACGAAGCCAGACAAACCAGACAGGACTTGAAGGCTTTCAACTTCCTCCCAGTGCAGAAATCACAGGCCACATCTTCAGGTCCAGCATAGCAGTGATCAGCAGGAGCAGCTTGGAGTCCAGTCTTCTTCAGTTCCTCCACTAACTCTGCTAACATGGTGTTTTTCATCAGGACAGGCCTCGGTATGAAGGTCTGTCGACACTGAGGACAGCTGTGGATGTTTTTCTGATCCTCTTCATCCCAGGAGGTTTTAATACAGTTCATGCAGTAGTTGTGTCCACAGGGAATAGTCACCGGATCCTTCAGTAGATCCAGACAGATCGAACAGCAGAATTTCACCTCGTTTCCTTGCTGCGCCATTTCACCTCCCAACAACGGAACGTCTGAAGAGTTTCACTTCCTTCACAGCAAATAAAAGCGTCACTGGAAGCCAATCCTTCTTTAGCTTCACATGTACATGCTGATCTGCAGTAAAGTGGCTTGTACCTGTTGCACTTCACAGCATGTTGGTTACACCCATCCCTAAACTGGCAGATCTGTGAAAGGGGCTGGAACCAGGAAATAAACAGTCAGCGTTGGACTCTGTGTTTGATAAAACAGAGGTGTTATCAGTCTGTTTCATTCCTGGAAAAGGTGTGTTTGGCAGCACTTATGGACCTGTTGGACTGGTTGTACAGCATTCATTTTGACTTGTCAGCACACTTGTTAGAGCTCAAAAGTCCAAGTCTAGGCCAGATTGTAAGTCTGGATCTCTTTTCCAAAGCGTAAATACAGCAAAGGTGAAAAGTCTCAAAGTCTCAAAATGTCCAAAAAACATTCAGAAAATTCCAAAGTTTCTCTGGGCATGAGCAGAGTTTTGGCACTGGAGTTTAATCGTTCACAAGAGATACACGAGTTGTACTTATTTACGACTTGAGTGTCTTGTTGAGGCATTATCTAAGACTCAAAACTGTTATCTACATTTTATGGGTCTTGTTGGGGGCCTCAATGCCTTTATCTACGACTTGAAAGTCTTGCTGAGAGTCTCAGCCTCTCCTAAGATAAAGCTAGCATTAACACACCTGTGAGTTTCCTACCAACTTGAACTTTGGCAGCGGTTCTGCACTCCTTTAAACTCTTGAGACTGAGCTCCCTTGGTTATCAGCTGGTCATTGGCAAAGCAAAGCCTTCAGGGACTGAACCACCAAGGAGGACCACCTTTGGGTCTTTGGGGATGTCTTGGTGGAACACTTCTCTTAGGGCGTCTAAGACATCCTTCCACAAATTACTCAACTTTGGACATGACCAGAAAATATGAGTGTGGTTTCCATTTTGTGGTCCAGTTTATCCAGAACTTGTCTGAATTGGTTGTGGTCCATTTTGCTGTTATTCGCGGTGTCTGGATTGGCTCCTGAACCAAACAGTTTTTTCATTATGGTTCTTTCATATATACACAACATTATCTACACCATTATTGGCGATTACTTCTGGGGGATTCCAGACTACAACTTTTTCACTCGAGCTAGATTTTTCATTCAGTCCTTTGGAGTGAAAACTCCTGTTTTATTTGTTCAAATGATTTAAGCTCATTGTAAAAGATTTGGTGGAAATAACCAAGTCCATATTTAGACCCACATCTGTATGCACTGATGCAAAATCCTTCAAGTAACCGACACTACCCAGAAAGCCAAATGAAGTTTGCTGTCCAAGTTTTTAGAGTTTCTCTAGTTCACTCCCCCATTTGTGTCTAAAGATTTAAATCCCTTTTTTAAACTAAGTCATTCACAATAAATCCATTTCATCAACGTAACAGGAAGACAACAGTGACTCAGACACGGCAGGTTAACGTGATGCCACTGCATCAGTTTTTATTTTCACAGTTGAATGCATCTTTTCTCGATACAAATCAAGGTTTTTGCACCCCGATCCCAACAAACATACGTTTCATATCAACACACATCAAATTACAGATCGTTGTTAGCATTAAAACATGTCTACAGCATGTCCTCAAAACACTGTTGTTCTCACATCTCCTCCCACATTAACCCAGGACTAGTTTTCCTAAAAACATCTCGCGGTGAGAAACTCAAACAGCCGAGCTTTAATTTATATTTTAAAATACTCAAAGTGCATCTTTGCCTTGAATAACATAATTATCTTAGCTGACATGCAGAAAGAAAGTTTAACAGTCACATTATTGATTATCAACTTTACTGACTCAGCAGGGTCTACAATGATCACACACATAATAATACACACTTTCTACATTTGATTGAAAACACACCTGAAGGCCTACCCTAACTTTAATCGTCCCTGTAAAGCTGAACTTCACCTACGAGTGATCCACATCTGTATTCACGTCATACAAAAGTTACATTTCTGATATCGTCCTGTCCTCCATGTGAGTTAACAGAACTCAGCAGTCTCTCCATTAGGACCAGAATGAAACAATCCAGCATAGAGCTGCTCAGTGAATCTGGTCTGGACTCTGTGGAGGAGAGTCATGGTTTCAGAGACGCTGTAGAAGGACAGAATACCTTCTCTGTGATCCAGGTACACTCCTATTCTGGAGGATTGAGGGCCTGAGACAGACGTTGGGTGCACATCATGTCGAAACAAGTAACTGTAATCACAATATAATATCCAAGATTTATCATTGAATCCAAACACATGTTCATTAAACTTCCCTGATCTACCAATACTCTTATAAGCAACAGCTACTCCAACACACTTGCTCATTTTCACCTCCCAGTAACAACGTCCAGTCATTCCATCTTTACTCAACACCTGAGATACATGAATGAATCTGTCTGGATGTTCAGGATATGGCAGATTTTTTTCATTATATGTCACTTTTCTGTTTCCATCTGATAAAACCAGAAATGTGCTTGCTGTGTTTGGATCCAGTCTGATTTGACGTGAATATTGTAAGAATTCGGCTCTGGTCGTTGGCTGTTTTGGTTGGAGAACAACATCCATCTTCATCTCTGACATCCATTTATCACTAAGAACAGTCGTTATTCTATCTCTGGTCACTGCTACAGTCGCTGTCACATCCTTAAAGTACTGCAGACAAACGCTTTTTGGTCTTGTTGACTTTGCAGACTGAGTAAGTCGTGACAGTGAGGGGTAGTTGTGAAGAAACTGAATGTTATCTTCTGTTTGTGAGACCTCCACCAGATCAGCGTCTTTCCTCTTCAGCTCAGTGATCTCCTGCTCCAGCTTCTCCTGAAGCTCTTTGACTCGACTCACTTCAGTTTCCTGCTGGGATCTGACCTGCTGCTTCACATCAGACCTTCTTTTCTCCATGAGACGGATCAGCTCAGTGAAGATCTTCTCACTGTCCTCCACTGCTTTATCAGCAGAGCCATTGATAGCCTTCACCTCCTGTTGAAGCTCCTTCACATCTTTCTCTCTGTCCTGGATTCTCTGCTGGATGTTTTGTCGACTCACCTCGAGCTCTCTCTGCCTCTCAGTCCTCTCTGTAGCAGCTGAGACTGTGTCGTGGCCTTTATGTTCATCCATTGAGCAGACAATGCAGATACACTGCTGATCAGTGCGGCAGAAAATCTTCATCACCTCGTCATGACGGGAGCAGATGGTGTCCTGAAGCTTAGCAGAGGCTTCAACAAGTTTGTGTTTTTTAAAAGTCGGAGATTCATAGTGAGGCTGGAGATGTTGCTCACAGTACGAAGCCAGACAGACCAGACAGGACTTGAAGGCTTTCAACTTCCTCCCAGTGCAGACATCACAGGCCACATCTTCAGGTCCAGCATAGCAGTGATCATCAGGAGCAGCTTGGAGTCCAGTCTTCTTCAGTTCCTCCACTAACTCTGCTAACATGGTGTTTTTCACCAGGACAGGCCTCGGTGTGAAGGTCTGTCTACACTGAGGACAGCTGTGGATGTTTTTCTGATCTTCTTCATCCCAGTGGGTTTTAATACAGTTCATGCAGTAGTTGTGTCCACAGGGAATTGTCACCGGATCCTTCAGTAGATCCAGACAGATCGAACAGCAGAATTTCACCTCGTTTCCTTGCTGTGCCATTTCACCTCTCAACAACGGAACGTCTGAAGAGTTTCACTTCCTTCACAGCAAATAAAAGCGTCACTGGAAGCCAATCCTTCTTTAGCTTCACGTGTACATGCTGATCTGCAGTAAAGTGGCTTGTGCCTGTTGCACTTCACAGCATGTTGGTTACACCCATCCCTAAACTGGCAGATCTGAGAAAGGGGCTGGAACCAGGAAATAAACAGTCAGCGTTGGACTCTGTGTTTGATAAAACAGAGGTGTTATCAGTCTGTTTCATTCCTGGAAAAGGTGTGTTTGGCAGCACTTATGGACCTGTTGGACTGGTTGTACAGCATTCATTTTGACTTGTCAGCACAGTTGTTAGAGCTCAAAAGTCCAAGTCTAGGCCAGATTGTAAGTCTGGATCTCTTTTCCAAAGCGTAACTACAGCAAAGGTGAAAAGTCTCAAAGTCTCAAAATGTCCAAAAAACATTCAGAAAATTCCAAAGTTTCTCTGGGCATGAGCAGAGTTTCGGCACTGGAGTTGTACTTATTTACGACTTGAGTGTCTTGTTGAGGCATTATCTAAGACTCAAAACTGTTATCTACATTTTATGGGTCTTGTTGGGGGCCTCAATGCCTTTATCTATGACTTGAGAGTCTTGCTGAGAGTCTCAGCCTCTCCTAAGATAAAGCTAGCATTAACACACCTGTGAGTTTCCTACCAACTTGAACTTTGAACTTTGGCAGCGGTTCTGCACTCCTTTAAACTCTTGAGACTGAGCTCCCTTGGTTATCAGCTGGTTATTGGCAAAACAAAGCCTTCAGGGATTGAACCACCAAGGAGGACCAGCTTTGGGTATTTGGGGATGTCTTGGTGGAACACTTCTCTTAGGGCGTCTAAGACATCCTTCCAGAAATTACTCGACTTTGGACATGACCAGAAAATATGAGTGTGGTTTCCATTTTGTGGTCCAGTTTATCCAGAACTTGTCTGAATTGGTTGTGGTCCATTTAGCTGTTATTCGCGGTGTCTGGATTGGCTCCTGAACTGAACTGTTTTTTCATTATGGTTCTTTCAAGACACTATGTACACCTCAAGGGTCTTGCTGATGTTCTCAGTGCTTTTACCATTACTGGTGATTACTTCTGGGGGATTCCAGACTACAACTTGCGTTTTCTTAAGGGACTCCAGCAGGATTTTTCATTCAGTCCTTTGGAGTGAAAACTCCTGTTTTATTTGTTCAAATGATTTAAGCTCATTGTAAAAGATTTGGTGGAAATAACCAAGTCCATATTTAGACCCACATCTGTATGCACTGATGCAAAATCCTTCAAGTAACCGACACTACCCAGAAAGCCAAATGAAGTTTGCTCTCCAAGTTTTTATAGTTTCTCTAGTTCATTTGTGTCTAAAGATTTAAAACTAAGTCATTCACAATAAATCCATTTCATCAACGTAACAGGAAGACAACAGTGACTCAGAGACAGCAGGTTAACGTGATGCCACTGCATCAGTTTTTATTTTCACAGTTGAATGCATCTTTTCTCGATACAAATCAAGGTTTTTGCACCCCGATCCCAACAAACATACGTTTCATATCAACACACATCAAATTACAGATCGTTGTTAGCATTAAAACATGTCTACAGCATGTCCTCAAAACACTGTTGTTCTCACATCTCCTCCCACTTTAACCCAGGACTAGTTTTCCTAAAAACATCTCGCGGTGAGAAACTCAAACAGCCGAGCTTTAATTTAGATTTTAAAATACTCAAAGTGCATCTTTGCCTTGAATAACTTTGCCTTTAATAAGCTGTAAAGAAACATTTTAAACATTTTACAAGGCTTTTTTTCAAATGTTTTGCTCTCAGGTTCTTTGTAGTTGTTCTAGAAAGTCTTCAAAATGAAAACCTTTGTACCGAAAAGGTTTCAGCAAGAATCCTCTCCGCCGATTGACCTGAACATAAATCGACCTCAGACTCAGAGATTTCTTTTAGGAAAACCAGCCCAGTTTGGTTCAAAATCCTATTTGTCTACTAAAAAAAACAGTTTCTGTCTAAAATGAGGCATGATGTGAAATGATCACACACACATACACACACGTACACACTGCATTTGATAAAAACACACAAAGGGCCTAAAAACTACAGCCACTCCTGGGTCATTGCTAGAAACAGTGGAACCAGATGGATTGTCTCTGAAAAGCTTTCTTAACTCCACTCGCCTGTGAATTCAAGCTGCATTCAAGTCCCAAAAGGTCACAGTTTGAGGGAGTTGGACTGTATTTTTCCTTCCTGAACACATTAAATCAAATGAATTAGTTTATATATAAAAAGACAGGATCAGATGGTGAATTCTGAGTATTGATAGGACATGGACGATCAGACGATTGGGTTTTTTGGGGAACTGAGCGTAGCACAACACAGCGGGAGAACGTGACTAGAAAAAGTGAAGCAAACAGAAAGATTGCGCAATGTTTCCAGAAACCTTCAGTGTCAAAATTATGCAACAAGACTTCTAAACTTTGAGTGTATTTCAGTTCATCTGGGGACGTTATTTCAAAAACCCTTAAATGCAACAAAAGCTGCAACTCGTTCTGCACAGATAACCCAAGTTTTTTTTACATGACGTCTCAATCCTGTTTTAAAAACCTTTCGGGAAAATAGTGCCGATGAGATTTCAGGTGCTTGTTGACCCAGGTGTGGCTGCACCGCTAACAGCATGGACAGAAGGCTCCTTTTGGTTTGGTATAAAGCAAAGAGAAAAGAATTAAGACTACTGGGTTCATAGCAGGCATAGAAGGTCAAAGGCAAAGCCACCGATTCAAAGAGTTTGACTTCTGTTGCAGCTCAAGCAATTCACGAAGAAACAAATCATTAGTGTGAGGACTGATGTGTTTGATGCGTTTAATCATAATTAGTGTTAGCACAGAGACTGCGTGGTTTTACAATACTTTCTAAAAATGAAGATTATACCGAGATGACAGATGTTGAATACTGTAGAGGTGCAAATCTCGTAGAAAACTACAAAATTTAACACTTTTTCTCTCGTAATGCTTCAGTGTGAGTAAACAGAGTTTTCACTCTAACTTAGTGTAAAAAATATCACTTCGGATCAGCAAAAATTTTTTGTTATGCCTCGAGTTGAGAGTCTGCAGCGGTTATCTCGTTCAGGACTCGAAGATTCGAATCTTTAAGTTAGGGTTAAGTTCATGTGAAGTGAAGCCAAAGTGCCTAAAACTGCAGTTCCTCTTGTCGTCCACTTGAGGCTGGCTCCAGAAGTGAGTCAGTCTCCATAAGTCCCCATGTTAAAATGTCCAACTTCACAGCAGAAATAAACATGTTTACAGCCTGGTACAAAAAACAGTTTTGGTCTCTGTAGCTAATTTCCTCGTTCATGACAACTGTACTGAGGGTGAATTTATATACAACTCACCTGTTCAAATTATATTAAGGCTTAAAGTTATGCAGGATTAAGAGCGTGGACGCTTTGATTGACAGGTAGGTGCAGTTATAGGTGGCTTGTTTGAACAACCAGGCGTCATTTGGCCAAGATTAGTCCAGACTTCAGAGCTTCACAACGGCTCTCGGAGACTACATCCAGGTTTTATAGAGTCTATGCAATCAATGCAAACGGACAAACTAATCTTAAAGCGATGCCGCCGTTTGAGCTTGTTAGTAAATGTAAACATGGCCTGTGATGTCGAATCTTCGAACGTGCTTGTGGCTTTAACGCGGCTTCGCCAAACTCTTCATCAGTGGCTCCAACCAAAGGTCAAGGCCATGGAAAGGTCGTGCTAAGTTCAAAGGTCATGGTAAGGTCATAACACTGCATCAGGTCAACACATTTCTCCAGATGACGACTGACACTTCTTTTCAAGTTTTAAAACAGGGACCCCCTTCACGTGATTCACACACACACACACACACACTGAACCTCACAACATTTCCACATGATTTTAAGTTAAAACATTACACTGTGGAAATCTCTCACACTTATTTACACACACACACACACACACTCTTCTTTATCCTCAGTGATTCTTATATGCAGTAACATCAACAGACAACATGATGGATGTGTGAATGGAGCGATATGATTGGTAGATGACCCACTATGTCACATCTCATAGACACGACCACGTAAGGAAAGAGACCCATCGCTGTCCGGCCCTTTGTTGCTCTGCGACGTCGGCAACCAGATCGATCAGGAACTCGACTTGAAGGTGAGAACTCTTTCGTTACAGTTTGTCAGCAACCCTCAAAACCTTTTTTCTTTTTATTTGTATAAGAGGAAATTCATTTTTAGTGGTGGAACAAGTAAACTTCACTTAAAGCAACACTGTGTAACTTTAATAAACTAACTTCTGTTCACTCCTGTTGATGCTACACTGACTTGTAATCAGGTGAATGTTGTCTCTGTCATTAGTGTTTGTACCACAGGTGTTTTGGACCACCGGGGAGGTTTACAGGCCCAGTGTCATGCCAGAACAGGAGCTGGGCGAGTGGGTAACCGGACGTTGACGATGTTGGTGAGAGCTTGGTGAAATAAAAGGCTGAAAGACAGACGCCGAGCTGGGCTGACTGCTGTTGGACTAGTAAGTAATATTAGCTGGCTGCTATGTCTGCTGTTGGTGACCTTGTTGATGATTGGCTGTTAGCAAAGTTGTGGACTTGCTAGTTTTTGATCAGAAGTACAAATACTTGAGTACAGCTGAACATATTTACCACAGTGGGGTTACTCTGAAACTGGAGGCAACAAACCACAGAAATACTGATTATACATGATGTTACTGCTGAAGTAAAGTACTGATACTTCAGTTACATTCCACCACTGTAGATTTTGTTTTTAGTTCCAAACTTCGGTTCTTTTTCGGGGTGCTGACACGTCATGTCTATGATGATATTGTTTCTTTTCATTGTAGTATTTTTTTTTTTTCATTTTTACTCAAATTGCTACTGTTTCCCTACTTCACAACTGACTCACACAGACAGACACCAACGTACAGAGTGATATTTACAGTATATACAACATATTTTATCCTCCATTGACTGCAGGCAGGAGGAGAGGCAGGGAGCTCTGGGTTTAGACTGGAACGTGCCCTTTACCTCAGTCATACTGCAGGTAGAAACCTCCAAAAGGTGGTTGAAATTATTTTTTGTTGGTTTTTTTTAACGTGAGGTTTTCAGAAGTCACACAGTACGAAGCCTGGGGAACGGGTCAAGGACGGGAGTTGAGTGGTAGAAAGTGTCCTTCAGGGAAATGGAGGGGGGAAAGTGAGTCTGTGCAGATAAGACTCATTGTTTTAGGAGTTAAGATTTACGACTAAAGCTACCAAAACCTCAAAAGCTGATTTAATCTCTGCAAAACTGATTTTATAGAGTGATGTGCTGAAAATATTATTTATCTTTTGTGTGCAGATGAAAAAAGGACATATAATGTGTTTAGAGCTTTTTTTAAATTTTGGTTCAACTTTGGCTGTTTCCTTTAGTAATTCGGCTACGCTAGGCTAATCACCACCCGACTCCAGCTCCGTGCTTCAAGTACAGACATGGGAATAGTGTAAAAGTCCTCAACCAACTCTTTCAAAAAGGCAAATTTCCAAAAATGTCAAACTATTCCTTTAAACCGTTTATTTAGGTATGCTTATGTAAAAGGTATACTTCTAAAAATCTGTAAAACAATGAGCCTTATCTGTCCAAACAGCTGATGATCAGTGCTGGGGGGTCTGGGGAATTGGACCTATGAAAGGCAAGGCTGAGATTTCAGGTATTAAGAGGAATTCATCAGCAGCGTAAACAGGCACAGTACTCAAATATGTCCTTCGGTTGGTGGACGCCGAGTGGCAGAAATGAGAAACGTCCTTCAGGTCAGCAGAAGGAGAGCTGGAGGGTAAAAGGCAGGAGAAATGGGACGTTTCCCAGAATAAATGGAAGACATCCTGGTTGCCAAGTGGCAGGGACTAGAGAGGAAATAATCCCTAAACCAGAGGGAACGTTTGTGAACGGATCAGTTGTTTATATCCTTTAGAGGTAACGGCCATTTTCGGGAAATGGGTCCAGTCCCGTGAGACACTGGGTGATGAAACAGGATGTGTCCAATAGCACCTTCATGGTGTCCCAGTGTTGATATGGTGTGCGTCCTTCAAGCAGCAGTGAGGTGACTTCATCAAACCAAAATGGGACTCCTCTTATAGAATAGAGAACGTGAATACTTTCCAGTACAGCAGCAGAGACAGGACTTGTGAAAGTCTTCAGTAGATTAAATGCTGGTCTAGACCAGAGGTGAGGACTGCTTCCATGAGATAAATTAACAATGGAGAACTTCATTAAAGTCTTTAAAGACCAGAGGGAGGGAACTTATTTGGTGTTGAGTAAAAGCAACAGAGCGATTCTAGACTAGAGACAACTTGTTTGGTTGACAGTAAATCAGGAAATTGGAACGTCAATATCCATGTTGAGAAACGGGCTTGAAGGCCAGTTCTAGACCAGATATGTAGGAACTTGTTTGGTTTCCAGTGGATAAAAACTAGGACTAGACCGAGGAGGTGAGGAGACTCATTTGGTCCTCGACCAGATTTAAGGGAACTTATTTGACTTCCTGCAGATGAAACATGATTGATTCTGGACCAGATTTGAGCGGGCCCAAAAAGATCAGAGGGAACTTGTTCAGTTTTCATTAGAATGGGAACAGGAAGCCAGAAGTGAGGGAACTTTTCCAGGGTCCAGTAGGAGCAACCAGACAAGGCCAAGTTGTTCAGTTTCCATTTTATTAATCTGGGCAGATTCTAGACCAGAGAGGATTGGGGTATTTGTCAGGTTAGGTTTCTGGTAGGTGCATTAGGGCAGATTCCAGACCAGATTTGAGGGAACTTCCTCAGTTTTCAGTAGATGAATCAGGACGTGTTCCTGACCAAAAATAAGGGAACTTGTTTGGTTTTCAGTCAAAGAATCAGGTGGTCTAGACCAGAGGTGGGGAAACTTTCATTAGATGAAAAATGATACGTTCTGTTTAGTTTCCAGGAGATTAAATGAAGCATGCCCAAAAACAAGGAAGAGGGAACTTGTTTGGTTTCCAGTAGATTAAACGTGATATTTGAGGGAAGTCATTTGGTTCCAGTGATTGAAAACAGGCTCTATTCTAGACCGGTTTAGTTTCCAGAAGATAAAACTTAAAAATTTGGTTTCCAAAAGAACAAACAGGATGAGTCTATTCCAGAGGTGGGCAAACATTACGGGTTTCCAGTAAATCAAACAAGCGGTGTTATGTTTGTATTCCAGTCGATGAAGGTGGACTTGTGTGTTTTAGACCAGAGGTGAGGGAACTTGTTTGGTTTCCAGTATTGGGGATTCGTGCTCTGGGTCCAGTGCATCTCCACTGGTCTGGTCTTCAGTGCTGCTCACAGTGTTGGAGTCTACGGGAGCCTCGTCCTACAAAAACACACTTATCAATAACAGGTTCTGGTAGTTGGAGTGAGTACTTGATCTGTTATGAGGCAGACTTTTAAACGAGGAACAGTGTAACGATGGTGCACTTCTGCTTTTGAACGATAAAACTCAGTTCTTCTTTTGTAGTTTGTGTTTTTACGTGTTCATGTGCTCTTACCGTCACCCATGAGTGTGACAGGACCTCCTCGGCAGTGAAACGAGTGTCCACGTTCACCTGCAGCATCTGACTAATCAGCATCTGAGGAACAGGTCATGTGACTGTTAGCGGCCTGCAGTAAACTGCTTGACTTCATGTTAGGTTGAATCGAATGCGAAAGAACGCCTGTTGGGAAGTTCATGTAGATGTAGTAGATGATTTAATTACTAATCAATGTGTCACAAAGTTTAATATGTTGTTGCAGACATATCACCAAAATGATGTTTTATCTTGAGTTGAGTTCACTGTCAGTATGAGCCGTACCTTTGCTGGCAGGCTGATGGTGTCCCAGTCTGGAGACGGAAACTCCAGCTTCCCTCTGAGGATCTGATCAAACAACTCCTCCTGCACATTGTTCTCACTGAGGACCAGACAGAAAACACAGAATACTGAATGTAATACACTATAGGAGTAAAATAAATGCATTCATTGACAATACAGGACTAGATGAACACAAATACTGACATGGTTGAATATTGATTATTTGAAAAAGTGTAAGCATTACACTGTACTGACTGGGGCGGTCTGAAATCATTCAGAATTCAACTCTGTGCGTTGTAAACAACTGAGGGCAAGTGAACAGTAAGAGCTGCGAGTTTGGGTCATCAGAACACTCAGGTGTGAGCAATTTGCACCTCAACTGAAAAACCATTCACGGCAACAGCAGAGGGCGGTCTACACTAGTCACAATCAGCCTAAACGCGTCCCTCTCTATCTTTAAAAAAACTCGTGAAGACCTCCAGCTCTTCAGAGAGGACCTCCTCTCCTAGCACTACCTACAACTGGACATGAGAAAGCTACCCCTTTAAGAATTGTCACAGCACTTATTGTTGCACTAACACTTCTTATCGCACTGTACCTTGATTGTTCCCTTCTCTGTAAGTCGCTTTGGATAAAAGTGTCTGCTAAATGACTAAATGTAAATGTAAACTGACCTTCTAAATGGAGGGAATCCACACAGCAGGATGTAGGTGATCACTCCCGCCGCCCAGATATCCACCTTCAGACCATAGCTACACACACACACACACACACATAAAACAGTTCAGTCATAGCAACATGTTCCACTTGTTTGTGTTTCTATTTTGCAGACTCAGATTTAGAAGCCAGTAGACAACAGGTAAAGTGTCAGAGTTCACCTTTTATACCCACAAACTGTTTTTTAGCTCTCACCCAGTCTCGGCGATTATCTCCGGGGCGACGTATGTCGGCGTGCCGCACACAGTGTACAGCGGTCCCTCGACCACCGTCGCCAAACCAAAGTCACCCAGCTTCAGTGATTTGGTGCCGTCTGGATACTCGCACACCTGCAGTACACAGAAATCTGATTAGTCCAACTCCCTGAGGTGCTTTTCTGTTACATCTCTTCTGTTTTGTATCCGTGTGTTTGTACCAGCAGGTTCTCTGGTTTGATGTCTCGGTGGACGATGTTCATCCGGTGCAGGTACTTGATGGCTCCGGCCAGGTTGAACACCATGGCGCTGGCGTCACGCTCGCTGTACTTTGTGGAGGAGGTGATGGCGTCAAACAGGTCTCCACCCTGAAGAAGGCAGGAGGTGTAAAAATAGTGACTCTTCAACATGTTTTAAACATTCTGACAAAAACAGGAAGAAGAAGAAGAAGAGGCACCTTGACGAGCTCCATGACCAGGAACAGCTGACTAGGCGTTTCATCCACCTCGATTAACTGGATGATGCTGGGATGTCGAACCCTCCGCAGGACCGCCACTTCATTTTCTATCAGATGCTCCTGCACACACACACACACACACCAAACTGTCACATGATGCTGAACCTTTTACACCATCACACACAGAATATTACACCCTGATCTGAAGGTAAACACGTCTTTATAGAAGATTGAGTAACTCCGGGTACGTCTTTGATCATCAGAATCTGTGTTACCTTCCCACAGCAGCGAGCTTTGTCGATGATCTTCAGAGCGTACTCCTGTCCTGTCGACCTGCCAATCAAAACAAACAGAAACTTGTACAGTCGTCCATCAATCTGGACAAAATTTGAATATTCAGGAAAGTAACTCAGGCTGCAATTAAACAAATCATTATTAATAATAAAATCATTTTCTCAGAGCTCTTGGTGACGTCTTCACATGACTTGTTTTGTCGGACTTGAATAGGTTTTGTTACACCACCTACACCGACACACACCTGTTACAACTTTGTTGACATGATACTTTGACTTTTTTAAATCTAATTTGAATTGTTTGTTTCGATGCTCCTCACCTCTCCACGCACTCTTTGACCACAGCAAAGTTTCCGTCTCCGATCACTTTACCCACTTGGTACTTCTCGTTGATGATGGATGAAGAAACGGACCGATTACCGTTCACTGTGAGGAGACAGAAGACCTTTACGTAACCAAACAGATTTTTTTAAATCCTCTTTTGGACCCAGAAAGGTTTTTTCAGTCTTTAGTCAGCATGTTGACTTTCAAACAGAGACTCGAGGTTTTAAAGGTGCAGAGAGTTTTTAAAAATTCACTTAAAACTTTCAAGTAGCTGTGGAACTCTCTGTACTGCCATGTCTTTGAAAAGCTGCAGATCAAGTCGCCTCCAAACAGTTTTGTGGGTTTCAAATGATCCTGAAAGACGCAAACTAAACATCAAAATGTGAGCGCGCACTCACCTTCGACAGCGGCGTCTTCTGGCTGCTCGGCCTCTCCGTTTACATCGGTCGACGAAGCACGATGAGGAGACATCTGAGAGAAAGATAAAGAAGATTTATTGTTTTGTTATGTTAATGCACACAACCATTAATAAAACCAATAACTAACAGCAGTCCACATCGGACTATAACACTGTTAATTCAAAAACAGCCAAATAAATGTTTAAATGAAGAAACAAATCAATCTGTTGTCATTTATTACTGTTAAATAATAAATGGAGCTCGTAGAACTGTTGTATAAACTAAATGTGTGTGTATAAACAATATCACACTGAAGGTCATGCTGTTATACTGAATATCAGCACGGCTGTGATTAACTTCAGCACTCGGCCTGCAGCTTCGACTGGAAGCTGCTGGAGTGTGAAGCAGTTGTGGTGAATATCACGATATACAACATATATACTGCTAACGCCACCTCATCACAACCAAAATCAACCATCTGACCTTGAGGCTGCGTCGTGTCCCGGGGCTGGTGGGGGACGGGCTGGACCTGGACGACTTCCCCGCTGACTGCGATCCTGAGGCCTCATTGGCTGCACACGAGAGAAAGGAGCCGTGCGATTGGTTAACATTAATCTGGTAATGATACCAATCGAGTATATGAAGGTGATTTCGAGCAGTGCTTCACACCTGGACCAGGAGACTTTGTTCTGGGCGGGCCTTTGGGTGGAGTCCTCGAAGACGAGAAGCCGGAGCCGCTAGGAGTCTTTAGAGTTTTCGGAGGGGCGGTCGAGCGAGTTGACTTGACTTTGCACTCTGGAGAGGACGAGATGTGTCAACATTATTCATTATTAACAGCATTTTACTCTTTTTACCGTGTTTACTAGATTAATTACTGCACTGTACTCCCTGAACGTTTACCAGTCATATATCGTCAGGAAGTGTTTAGACTCCTGTAGAGTTCTTGAATGTTGCTGCAGTTCACTAAGAACTTCACTTACATGAGCATTTTTTTTCACTCTTTGGTGAACTTTCCCCCAGAAAACAGCCTCCGTCCTGCTGTTTATCTGCAGTTATTATGTGATGAACTTACAAACAACAGTAATGTGGTAGTCGGTCGTGTCTTCTGCAACAATTTGAGAAAAGATCTTTGAACTTGTGTTGAAGAGTCGGTCAGTCCTCCTTGCCGACTCTTCGGCAAACTCTCCCCCCAGAAAACAGCCTCAGTCTGGGCAGTGAGAGCCGGGTAAGTCCCTCTGTCAATGTCTTTGTCTCTTTTCACTCTGCACGATGGGTCAGGATCTCCCTCACAACACAATCTGACAACTTCAATTAGATTGTAAACTCCGGGATGCTTTTATATTTACAGAGGAAACCGCGTGGAGACGTAATGAGGAATATTTTCTGGTTCTAGTTACTGATGACAACTTAAACTAAAATACAAAGCTCAGGACTTTATTGTGTTTTTACAAATACTGCAAGAGAAATAAATTAGCATAAACATGAGTGTGTGTGTGTGTGTGTGTGCGTCTCACCGTTAACAAAAGCCTGTGTTTTGCTGCTGTGTGTGAGCACAAAGTCGTCCTGAGCGTAGCGAAACTTCTCCGGCCCGCATGCCATGAACACGTCGTCATCCCCGAAGAAATCCTGCAGACAGGTCAGCTACACACACACACACACACACACACACACACACACACGTTGATTAATTAAACTTTTGGAAACACTGCACAGACTAGTGTGTGTTTGTGTGTGTGTGTGTGTGTGTGTGTGTGTGTGAGACAGAGCAGACGACAGCTGGTAACATTCTAATCACGTTCGCTGCTGGCGGACACACACACAGAAACAAACAAACACACACGGTGCTGTCGAAGAACTGTCTTGAGGATTTAAAACAAATCGTTCATCAAAATGTCCAAAAATGTCCCAGATTCAGAGAGAGGAGGATGAACGGAGGGAAATATTTGATACTTTTATCTCTCTGGGTCACAAACTAACGTCTGTGACCTCCTGTTGATCTACACTGACCTGTGATCAGGTGAATGGTGTCTCTGTCATTCGTACGTCTGTTCTCACACTATGTAACTTTGGGCTCCGGGTCAGGAGAAGTACGTAACGCTTTACGGCACTAAGTCACACACCACCAACTATTTCACTGATTTTGGTGAAACTGGATCATATTTTATGGAGAAAATGTTTTCTGGTTTTCCCTCTGATGTCCTCCGGCTGCTCCGCCTCAACTCTCTGTGATTTACAGAGTTTCCTGATGGACAGTGAAGTAAACTGCTGACAGCTGTAGCTGCTGTTAGCTCAGGACTGTGAGCTCAGAGCACCGGGGGGAGTGTTAGTGTTTGTACCACCGGGAAGAAGAAGAGGAGGTTTACAGGCCCAGTGTCGTGCCAGAACAGGAGCTGGGCGAGTGGGCTCAGCAGCCTCTATGGACATAATGGCAGAGGAGAAACTGGAGGCAACAAATCACAAAATTTCTACGTGATGTTGCTTTAAGATAGAGACAGTACGACTACCGAGGAATCTGAATGATGTACAGTACAGAGTGGACACCTTCTTCCCTTTTCTTTCCTCCTCACCTCCTCACTTCCTCCCTCCTTTTGTCCTTCAGTTTACCTCTCACTCCCCCCCATTTTACTTTTTACTCAACGCCTCCAGTACTCTGTGTGTGTGTGTGTGTGTGTGTGTGTGTGTGTGGAGAGCAAGGCAGGGGTTTCTAACTGGATGCCCGGTTACCATGGTTACCACACTGCAGTGTCAATGTGTGTGTGTGTGCATGGCGTGTGATGGGGGTTTCTGTCCCGCTGCTCGAAGCGGCTGCACAAACTGAAAGGACGAAGGGAGGACACACACACACACACACACTCTGGTTTCATTCAGACTGAGTCTGGAGAGAGTGAAGCCGTCTGAGGCAGACAGAATAAAAGCCTTCGTTATGACACACGCCCGGGCCTTCAAAATAAAAGCCTTCATTTAAAGTGAACTAATCACTCATTCCTGTCATTAAAAATTTAATTTTAAAGTCATTAAAGTAACACAACCAACTGTTTGATACATCATGACTCTCAGGTTTGTATCTTAATATGTTGAAAGATTACATATTCATGCATGATGCAGGGGTTTAATCAAATAAATGCAACTAAATAAAGATTAGCTGCAGCCCTAACGAGAATAACTAATGATGCATTATCGATTCATCTGCTAATTGATAGTTTGCTCTGTAAAATGTCAGAAAAATGCCAATAATCCAAATTAAGTCGGCAAATTTTTTTTGTTTTATCCGTCCAAAACTCAAAAAAATATTTAATTTACTGTCATAAAAAGTGTTTTTTGGACCGTTTGAGCTCTTCACCTTACCATAACAGCAACATAAGGGAACATTTTCAAAATAAAAGAATAAGAAAGCTAAAGAGCTGTAATGTAATCCATGCTTTTGTTTTGAAGGCAGCGAAAGCTAACGTTGCTTTTATTTTCTTAAGGCAGGCGCTGCAGCATTGGATAATCTGTTGTGTGTGTTTGTGGGTGTAAGTCTGAGCTGCGTTCACTGCAACAAGCTCCGCGCTGTCGCTGTGTCACAGCCAACACTCTTATCGGTAACTTCAAAGAGTGTGTGCGGTAAAAATAACCCCCGTCAGTGAACGTGTGATACGTTTAAATCCATCTTTAACTCACAAAAGAGCTTCAGAGAGGATCGGAGAAGATTCAGTCTGTTCAACACGGCGGAGGAAAACCTAACTTTAGCTGACTGTCGCAGTTCCAGGGCTTTAAACTGACAACGCTTTGAGCTAAAAGTGCCAAATTTTAAGCTTCAAAGACGCCGAATTCAGCGTCCCCACACTTCAAAATGAAAATGAACCCCCTAAAGACGCTCTTTAATACATGATCGATCCTCAGCGTGTCACGGTGGCCTCGAGGTTTCAGGCACTGGCGTTTTGGACCACCGGGAAGAAGAGGAGGTTTTCAAGCCCGGAGTCGTTGTCGTGCCAGAACAGGAGCTGGACGAGTGGGCAATGTAACCAGGCTCAGCAGCTTAATGTTTTACCTCTGTCTTTAAACCTCTGAGGTCCCAGCAATCACCCACAATCGATGAGGCCATTGATAAGCATTACTTAGGTCACTCAAGGTTCCTCTTGTGGGAAACTTTCTAAAAAATATGATTGTTCTCAGTTATTGCAGTGCAGACGCACTAAAAAAGTTCCTCAGGTCCAAAACAAACTCCTAATAATGAATATCTCAAAGACTCCGAGGCGTCTCGCTTTCTGAACTGTCCAAGTTATCAAATGTTTACTCACGTATCAATGGGAAGAACTTCATACCTGAGCTTTCTATTAAAGAGTAAGACATCATCTCACCTGTTTCCCGTCCAGCGTGTACAGCCTCTTTACAGCCCCGGAGTCCAGCTTGATGGCCTCCGTGATGTCGGCCAGCACTTGTTCGAAGGAGTGAGCCGTCTTCTTGTTCAGCAGGATCCTCACCGCCTTGCGAGGCTTCACGCCGCTCCGGATCACCGTCACCAGCTTGGGCTTGATGAAGTCTTTGCTCTCCCGGCCCTCCCGACCTTCGTGACGATCTTTGGAGACGGCAGTGGTGGTGCTCGCCGACACTCCAGCGGACGCTGTGGCGGGCCGGCTCGAGCCCGCGGGACCCGTCCCGGCGGCGGCACCTGGCTTCCAGCTCGGCACGGAGATCTTGGTGTAGTCGACTTTTCGGTAAGGCTCGTTGGAGGCGCAAACGTAGCACTCACCTGAGCAGAGAGAGAGGGCGGGGTTAGGGTTATAGCTTCATATTCAAGCAGTAAGAGATGATTGATGAGGTGAATTCAGGGTCAGAGGTCATTAAAGGTCATTAAAAACTGTAGTAACACAACCGTGTTTGTGTGTGTGTGTGTGTGTGTGTGTGTGTGTGTGGATAGAGTGGATAAAGTGAAGGTGACAGCAGTTGTCAGATTCAATCGCGTCTCTCTCTCTAAGCCGTAAACTTTGCTGGTGGAAAACTGAGCAACCTGTCACTCAAAAATAAGTCAACATCCACAACAGTTAATGCAACTTTTCTCTCATGAACTAACAGACACAAAGCACCTGACACACACCAGGAACTATTTCACTGATTTTGGTGAAACTGGATCATATTTTATGGAGAAAAACGAGGTTTTGTTGTGCCAGAACTGGAGCTGGGCGGGCAGGCAATGTAACCTCTACGGACATAATGGCAGAGGCAAAGAGACCGAAGAGGACGTTGGCAGAGGAAGCTAAGAAAAGATTTCTACGTAATGCTGCTTTAAATCTCCGGCAGATTACAGCCAATCACGTGCTCGGTAGCACACAGTGACTCTCCTGTTTTACCATATATGGTTAAAAATGGCTCACCTTATAATGTCACCTACTCTCACTTTCTCTCTCTCTATATATCTCGCGGCAGAGCTCACACACACATTTGTCAGCCTCCGTAGCCTTCAAAAACACACCTTTATTCTGTGTTTCATGTTCACACACACACACACACACACACACACAGGTAATGTGTGGATGTGACCTTGCCTCTCCACGTGCTGACTTTCACTTTGCTATTCAAACCAGCTGGTCAGGACTGCTCCGGGTTATTATTCAAATACCTGACTGATTAAACACAAAACACCTTGAGTGTGTCAACTGACCAACAGAGCAAGGCGCCAACATGGACTGTGGTGGTTACAGGTTCAGTTGGGAACGTAAAGAATAATCATTTAATTGAACGTCTAAATAATAAATCGTAGAAATTCATATTTTTGTGATTTGTCGCCTCCAGTTTCAGAGTGTAATCCCACTGTGGTAAATATGGACATATTCTCTTCTTAGCTTCCTCCGTCAACGTCCCGGTTACATTGTCTGCCTGCCCAGCTCCTGTTCTGGCATGACACTGGCTCCACTCCCTGTCAGCATCAGTGAAATAGTTGGTGTGTGGGAAGTCCACGATTGACATTTTTATAAACTAGAGGCCTCAAAGTTGGATTCAAAAGGTCACGTATGATATCTCAGGCCTCGCTTCCAGTCACAGTCGCCCATACAACTATCTATTAAACCCTTGATATTCAGCTTCTGGTCACATTAGTTGGTTAAATCTCTAAATATTTCTGGTGCTGGAAAACAACCGAACAAATACTCTACAGCGAGCCGTGTCCACGTCGTCAATGACGAGTTTCCCCACTCGTCGCGGTCTGGTCTGTTTGTAGTTTATTAACTCCACAAAGTGCTGCGAGAGTGATGCATCTGTCTTTTAGTGCGTCTCTGGCTGAACAGCTTCCTGTCTCTAACGCTCATTAGTGAACATTACAACCAGTCACACATCAATATTGATGATAAGTGATGTTACTCAGCACTGGTCTGTTTCTGTCTAAATGAGTTCAGAGGAAGAGGAAGAGCAGGCGGACTGGACTTTCATCTAACAACATTAGATACATGTAGATTTATATTTAGACTTTCAGACATTTACAGTTGACGGTTTTTGATTCCCAATGAGGAACGTTCACTGTGACTTGAATGAGCTGTGCGGCCGCTACTTATTCGTTTGCTGTTGATGAGCACAGGAATAAATAATTCAAGTGTTTGCATAACAAAGATGGACAGAGAGCAAAGAGGAAGGCGACAGTGAGGAAGTTTAAAGAGGAAGATCGATTCACTGATCGATGGAGAAGAGTGACAGGTAGTCTGGATGATTACGACTTAGCGGTGGTTGACTATTATGTGATGATACGGTGCACAAGAAGTCCATTTATCCCGACACAGCAGAATAAAGAAGAGTCTTACCTTCCACCAGCTCGTCCATACTGGTGATCTTCTTGCTGCCATCTATAGTGTAGATCGTTCGCACACCTTGCGGCAGATGCAGGTTATCCGATAAGGAGCGCGTCAGCTCCATCAGCAGCGCATCGTAGGAGCGGAACCGGTCACTGGAAACAGCGTACACCAGACCCTTGAAGTACCGATCCCCATTGCGGTAGAACCGGACCTTTTTGGCTTTTTTCTCCGAGGTGAGCGCCTGCAGGGTGCGGGTCCGGTAGTAGCTACAGTTGGCGCTGTGGGCAGGGCTAGGGACCAGGCTGCTGCCCCGGGAACTTGGGCCAGACCCACCACCAGCGGTGGAGTCATCTCTCTTGGTGCGGGTGGAGCGTCCCCGGCGAACTTTGTCACGTTCGTCGAAATGCTCCAACTCGAGGGTCTTACTCAAAGACATGATGAATACTGGTCCGGTAACGTTCAACAGAGTCAGCCTTACTCAAGATTCATCTTCCAGCAGCAATAAACTGGCACCAACTAAAACTCTAGTTTAAGGAACTTGCTGTGTAGTTCTGATACGATGTGTTGCGAGCTTGTTGACTTGCTTGTAGATGCAACACTATTTTATAATTCCATTAAGTGTGATGTAGAACCACTAGCCTTTTGTAGACGCAGTAATCTGGCTGAAGTCCTGAAAATGTGGTTTCTATTCAAAAAAAACAAACTGTAATCCTGATATTCAACATGCAGATATCTAAAATGTGTCTGAACACAAGTAGATCCAAGAAAAAGATGCAGGTGTAGTCCCTGTTAGGCTATCCGTGCAGAGATCAGGTAACCCCTGTTGGAAATCCAGTGGTATCCTAGTCCAAGAGATACTGTCAGAACCTCGCCACTACTAGAACCCTAAAATTCAAGTAATTCATTGATGGTTTAATCCAGTGATTTACAATAAATCAATCACGTCAGAGTTTGGTGATTTGCTAAAGGTCACTTCTAAGCTGTGTTGCCTGTAGATCATGGACGCCTCGGAACGTCCAGTTACCGGGTTTGGTCTTTGAAAAGGTTTTTCCCTACAGCCTGAATAAAGAAGGTTAAAGCCATGAAATCCAGAGTTATCCCGGCAAACGTCTGTTCTCTATTTGATGATCTGGATGTGTGTGTGTGTGTCCTCACAGCGACCTTCCTGCAGTGTCAGTAACCCTGCTGTAGTCCCAAAACCATGTGCGTGAGTCCCAGCAATCCCGCTTCAAGACCTGGCACGATGGTTTGTAGTCCTGGCAATCCGGCTTTCACACTTTGTCCCCTCAGGATTCCTCCATCACTGACAAAAAAAAGAAAAGAAAGAGATGGTTTACTGACAAGATAGATGTCCTGTCCTAAAATATGCAACAACCGGCATATTCTGCCTGCAAACGTCGCTCCGGCTTCACATTGAATTTAAGGATGCTGGACACATTTAAATTGGATTTTTGGGCTTATCGTAGCATTTGCATGCACAGTCAAATGAAACATGCAAAAAAGAAAAAAAGAGGCTGCAAGTTAAACACATCCATCTCATTTGAAGTGAATTTCCAGTAAGGCCACAGTGAGAAATGCTCATTGATTTCCAGTCCAATTAAATTCACCATGAAGCCAAAAAGCAGAATCTGAGTTTGTGCATGAAAAATATGAGAAAGCACGTGCAGTGTTTGTCTTTCTTCATCTCATAGATGAATTTAAGCTTCCATCCGCCCAGACAGTGCTGAGCTGTGCTGACAGCGCCATTCAAACACACACTGAGATGGGAGGCACCTACCAATAATGCCGTGAAACCGGTTTGTTGCTATGGAGGCTTTCTCCTCTTCACCCCCCTCTCCGCCGCCCAGCAGTTTTTTGCCGTGTTCCGGTCCGTTCCCAAAGCGGGACAGAACCGCTACGACCCGGTCCGAGCCGGTCCGAGCCTAACCTGTGCTTCAGTGATGATGTGAGGGGCGGCAGCTGAGCTTCCACCGGCTGCAGACCGGGATGCACCGAGACAGGCGGCGGCGGACAGCAGCATGGCCGCTGCAGCAGCAGAGAGAGGAGAGACCGGCGAAACACCCCCCGCCCCTCCGCTCCTCATCCGCGGCTGTACGTGATGACAGCGTCCCCCTCCCGCCCTCTCTCTCCCTCTCTCTCTCTCTCTCTCTCTCGGTCTTTGTCTAGCTCGCTCTACCTCTCTCTGGCTCTTTCTGCCTTTTGTCTGACTCTCTGTGAAATTCAAATTCACTTTGTTTTATTGTCTTCACTGTTGGAGCCAGACTACATCATCAAATCACTCATTATGCAACCGGACAAACGTGAAATAACATTAAAAAAAATAATAAATTTAATAAAAAGTGACTTAAATACAGATATTTGAATCTTTCTCAACCTTTAAAGCAACATTACTTCAAAGAAGTTTGTATTTTTATGTAACAGTTACGTGTCCTCCGGTTCCGGAGCTAACATTCCGGCTAACAAACTGAGCTAACGTTACCTAGTGCTTGCTAACGTGATTTAACATCTGCTGCAGTTTATTTTTTACTGTCCTCCGTCAACGTCCTCTTCACACTCTCTTCTCCTCTGCCATCATGTCCCCTGCCGAGCCCGGTTACATTGCCCGCTCGCCCAGCTCCGGTTCTGGCACAACACTGGCACCACTCCCCGTCAGCTATCGGAGAACATTGTCAACATTTTCTCTCCATAAAATATGATCCAGTTTCACCAAAATCAGTAAAATAGTTGGTGGTGTGTGACTTAAAGCGTTACGTACTTCTCCTGACCCGGACAGGATTTAACAGACGTTTAGTTTATGGCAGAAAAGTCACAAAATGTTGATTTAAAAATGTTTTTATGCTAATTTAACAAGATATGATGTGTTACTTGAGCATCGAGGGTAGCTTAGCTTACAAAAAAGACAGAAAACAGACTATAAAACCACAAATTTACAATTTTTACACCTGTTTTTTTTTTTTTTACAAATATGTATAATGAGTCATGCTAGCTTTTTCTTAGCTTTTTCTTCCTGTTTCCTGTCTTTGTGCTAAGCTAAGCTAACAGATTGCTGGCTTTTATACAAAATGTTACAAAACAGGCTTGCGAAGTGATTAAGAGCCAAACTTAATAAATAAAAGATGACAAATTACTGTAATGGCTGAAGTCATAAATAATTCCTCCCCTCTAATGAGCTAAATATTTAATGAGGCTGTGGCTTAATGTTTGTGGCTCTTGGTGTCACTACTTGTGTTAATATTGCTAATTTTACTTGAATCCAATAGGGAGCATCGGTATTGCGATAATTAGCAACAATACGGACACGGCATTGCATGGTAATCAAGTAAACATTGTTAATGCTTAATAATTCTACTCTCAACTGTAGCTGCTGTTAGCTAATGCTCAGTTTGTGTTTTGGTCCACCGGGAACAGGAGGCAGTTTTCCGGCCCGGGACGCAGGGCAGTGCTGACGTGGAGTGGAGCTAGTGTCGTGCCAGAGCAGGAGCTGGGCAAGCGGGCAACATAACCGGGCTCAGCAGCCTCTACAGATATAATGGCAGAGGAGAGCTCGAAGAGGACACTGACGGAGAGAAAAGTAGGCAGTGACTGAACAAGAAGCTGCCGGATGAGGATAAATCCAGGACTTTTAGTCGTTGGCGAGAGCTTGTACCTGAATCTGTTCTTGTGTTTCTTTCGTAGACGTCAGGGCTCTTATTGTGACACATGGATGAAGAGGCTCCCCACACCCACCCATCCACCCTCAGTGTGTCTGGGGGCGACAGCTGGGACCCGAAGCAGCCAGACTGCCCCTCCTTTTACTGCCAGCCAAACCAGTGAACCATTCATCCAAATATGACAAGGTGGAAGAGCCACAGTGTTCAAGTGTCCATGAATCAATACAGATAAACTGTCTGTTGCACATCCAGGATACAACACATAAAAAACAAAACAAAACAGAAACCTGTAAAATCTGAAATTTCATGACATAAAACTATAAAAGTGCTGCTGTATGAAGGAGGTGAAGAGATTTTAGAAAGAATTTAAAGGAACGATCCAAAAAGTTTGAACAAAATATGAGAACTGAAACATCAATAGACAGATAGACTTTATTCATCACATACTGCGGGGAGTTATCCGTTACAGCAGCTCACAGAACACAAGGTGAATAATAAAAGTGCTCAGAAACAAAAAAAAATAGAAAAAATAAAATAATACTAATATTCACCTCTCATGTATCATTTCACAAAATTGCACAGGTTTTAAACACACATGGTGTTCAGCATTGAGCCATTACTTTGGATACTTTGGATCTGGCGGAGCTAGCTAGTTAGAAAAATGTAAAATTACTGAAATTTGACTTTATAAAAAAATATTAATATAAAATATAAAAGAAAAAGAAAACTAACAGCAAAAGTCACACGGTTATTTCAAATAGCATGTTGTTGTTGTTCAGTTAAACTCCATCATTAGTAACGTAGGTCTGTTCAAGCTAAATATTTACATCGTTCATCGTCTTATGTTTGAAAACAAATCCAAAAGGAAGTTATGCAACAGTAATTATATAATATAAGCCATGTCAATATTATTTGATATAAGAAAATAACGTGAACATCTGAGGAGCTCAACATTTACAAAAATGGTAAAGATAGTAACATGAAACATCTCGGAGCACTAACGTCAGTGATGTTAACGTCAGTGAGTTCAGTTTGGAATATCAAGTACGCTAGCCTCTGTTAGACTGTGGAAATAATGTTAACACCACGTTACATCATAAACTGTGATGGTTAATGTTCGCAGGTTCTCGTGGATCGTGACTGCTGCTGTGGTCCTGCATGACGTCCACTACATATATTATTACTGTCATTAATGTTACCATATCTCCATTACAGTTTATAGCTAGTTAATGATTTGCTGCTGCTGTGCATCTGTGTCTCTCTATCTCTATCACAGGTTCCACTGCTACTGTAATCATTTTATCATTCATTGTAATCCATTGTCATTTTATCATTCATTGTAATTGTACAATATGTTTGTGTTGATTTGTTCTGTACACGTGACATCTATTGCACGTCTGTCCGTCCTGGGAGAGGGATCCCTCCTCTGTGGCTCTTCCTGAGGTTTCTTCCACCTTTTTTCCTGTTAAAAGGGTTTTTTGTGGGCAAGTTTTTCCTCACTCGAACCGAGGGTCTAAGGACAGAGGGTGTAAGGACAGAGGGTGTAAGGACAGAGGGTCTAAGGACAGAGGGTGTCACTCCCTGTACAGATTGTGAAGCCCTCAGAGGCAATACAGCGGCTATACAAATAAAATTTGATTTGATTTTTTAAATATCAGACTGTCGTCTGTGTCCTAAATAAGTGATTACTTGAATCGTGGCACATTACTCAGTACAACAAAAAAGTACCGTAATCTAAGTACTATAAAGAGTTACTTTTGTACTGCATTACCACCAACACTGTTCTTTAATAAACGAGGCTCCTGACACTGGAGAGCTTCATCTCTCTGCTCTTTAGATTTGCTGAACTCGTCAGATATCATCGTAGAACTGCTGTTCTGTTCTGACACCTCCTGGCTGTTTTTGGTCCTGCATGAGGTTCAAAATGTGTCATTCACTGTATTTTGAGTTGTCTTTGGTCTCTTCTGGTTTATTTTTCACTTTTCCTGAGGTTTCTTCTGTCTGCAGTCTCTCCGTCCTGTCCTGTTTCTCTTGCTGCTCCTCCTGTTGCTTCTTTCCCTCAGACATGGGATTGAGTTTGTTTGCACCATCGAGCTCTTCTTTGGTCCTGAACAGAAAGAAAAAAGTGTTGAAGTTGATGTTTTCATGTGTTTTTGCCTCACAGGTGTTTGAATGAGAAAACTACAGAAAAGAACAAAAATCTGAAAACTGAACTGAAAAATTACAAAAAATTTAAATTGAATTGATTTCTTGGTTTTTCATTTTTCTGCAATTTGCTGTCTGAAATCACAACTGACACTAGTCGCTGTTATGAGCTGCAGCTAGCTAAGAAAATAAATAAATCCAATGAACGGTCAATTGTGCTGAATAGTACTCAGTTAAAATCATGAATGTTGTGTTATATAATCTGTTGATCCAACATATCACGACAGCCAATGAAGAGCTCTGACAGGAACTTCACATAAAAAATAAAAATGTGACTTACTCTCATAAATCCAAATGAGACCACGAGGCAGCAGAAAAACACAGTAAGTAACAGCAAGAGGGAGAAGCATGGAGATGATGATGATGCCAATTGTCAAAGTCAAAGAGGACTGAACCGTGAAGAAATGATCTGAAATGAAACAACACAGAACAGAACAACATTTTTAATCAAACTCGACCTCAACTGTTAAAAAACAGAAACAATATGTTGAATTTATTTTGAACTCTTTATAACCTGGAACATAGAAGTGTGTCTCTCTGGTCTGGGTGATGTTCTTCTGTTGGACTCTACAGGTGAAGTTGTCGCTCTTCTCCACAGTCAATCTTCTGCTGACAGTATAGAGGTCATCAGGACCTCTGACTGTCTCTGTAGGTCCAGCAGAGAGGAGGTTTCCCTCACCGTCCAGCCAGAACACCTCAGGCTCTGGATACCAGCCTTTAGCCTCACACTGTAAAACCACCTCTCTGCTCTTATTGGAGACAAACTCTATGACGGGCGTGGAGACGACACCTGCTCGTGGCAGCAAGTCTGACTTACCAACAGTGAGTTGGATGGATGTGTACTTCTTCATTGAATTCAAGTTACAAAAATATTTTCCTGTATCAGAAAGTTTCACTTTGAAGATTTTCATGGAGACGTTTCCGTTCTTCAGTTCATCCACAAACAGTCTGGTGCGGTAATAATAAGATGGATTTTGATTCTCTGAAATAAGTCGTCCATTGTGGTGAACATGGATGTACTTTGGGTCTAAATCAGTTCTGGTCCACATCACGGTCTCTGAATCTGCATCGATGGGAGGTTCAAGATGACATGGTAGAATGACATCATCACCAGCCAGGGCCACGATTGGTTGATGTGAACAAATTAACTGTGACTGCTCTGCAAGGAAACCTGAAACAGAAACAAACATGAACAACAGTGAAAAGTAGAGAAGGTGAGAACGGCCGTGCTTTCTCGAGATAACGACATCATTTATTTATTTATCAAGTCTTTTGTCTCCTGTGAAGTTTCAGTCGATGAGTTTTGAGTGAAATGTCTCAACAACTGTTGGTGAGTTTGCACATCGATGTGTTACTGGAGTGTTTTGTGTTGAAATTACCTCCAACAGACTGAAGAACCATGAACATGAAAACACTGCAGGTCCTGAAGGACAGTCCATCACTGGGCTGGATCTTTGGCTGCAGCATGCTGGACTCCTGAAAAGTTCACTTTGTAGTTACTTTGTGCTTCATGAGACTTCAAAACACTTCATCTACACAGACTAGTAGAAGTAGTATAGTAGTATAGTAGTACTAGTATAAGTGATGATATTTACATAAATCATTTATAATTTATAGATCTTGTACAGGTTACGTTACTTAACACCTGCTAAAAAGAAATCAGATTACAGCTCCTCTCCACTCATAACCATGTTCTCTAATGCATTATCTATGAAGTTTAAATATTTGACCAGCAGTGTTTTACAGGAGGAAGATCTGAACAGCTGTTCTTCAAGTTTTACTCTTTCAAATAATCAACCATCTACAGAACTTTTCACTGTGTTCTTCTTCTTATCATCATCAATTATTATTATTATTATTATTGTTGTTGTTATTATTATAATAACAATTACAATAATAATAATAATAATCATTAATAATAATAATAATAATTATCATTATTATACTAATAATAATAATTATTATTATTATTGCTATTAATAATAATTATGATCGTTGTTATTAATAATAATAATTATTATTATTATTATTATTAACAATAATAATTATTAATAATAATAATTATTATTATTATTATCATTATTAATTATTAATAATATGAATGATTATTATAATAATAGTTGTTATTATTGTTATTAATAATATTTATTATTGTTGTTGTTAACAATAATAAATGTTATTATTCATTACTATTATTGTTGTTATTATTAATAATAATTATTATTGTTGTTATTAATAATAATAATAATTATTATTCATTATTATTATTATTATTATTGTTTCCAGTGAGCCTCTAATCATTTAATACTTCATACAAACAGCACTAGGACTAAGTAACAATCAGAGAGTTTCAGTGTGATGGTGAGCTCTCACCTGTCTGACTGTTAATAATCAAAGAAGCTCTGAGGCTTTACATCTGTTCTCTATGTTAGAATACAAGATTTCAGCAGAGCTACAGTCAGACTAATTAAAAAAACATCTAATTGAGAATCATTATAAAGTTTCAGGGTGTTCCTGTAACCATGGTAACTTCACACATGAAGCATCAACATGCAGACGAGTTCTCACGTGTTGACTAAACTTTACAAACAGAGTCTCAAAATGACGTCACAGCTCTGTGACGCAGTTGTTGTTGTCAACAAATAGCGAAATTACGCCATCGCCTAATTTGCATACTCGACCATGTGCATGTATTTAGTAGAACTACAAATGAACTTTCTTCCGAGATCGTTCAGCGGCAGCTTCGCGCATGCGCGATTCGTTCACTGGGTGGTAACATGCTGCTGTGACTGCAGCTGGGAGGAGCTGCTGCGCGAGGACAGGCGACAACACAAACTTTAGCTGTGAGTCCGGTCGAATAGTCAAATTTGCTCATGAACCTTCCTCACTGAGTGAAATGACCCGGAAGTATTAACGTGTCCGTCATGATAAGAGCTGTTCGAATTCTCTAACTGTTAAGGAAAGGAGCTTCAATGCTTCCTTTATCATCTCCTTCAGCATAGGATACACCAGACCATCCTTTAGGAAAGGAAAGGAGGTAATGCCGCCCCACAAATCCTTGCGGCAGCGACAAAAAGTCGGCGCACCGTTCAGTCATTCACAAGCAGAAAACATGAATGTATTTAAACAGTGTGACAGCCTGCAGCAGAGAGCGTGTGAATATGAACATACGTGTTGACGTGATGTCAAACTTTGATCATGAAGTGTGTTCTGTTGTTGACTGTGGAGCTGCGTTCACACACACAGTACAAACTGTTTGTAACTGTGACATCCAGCGTCCTGCAGATCATCATGAAGTCACCGTTGCTGATTAATTATCTTTGCCATAACTTGCTGATATGTTTCTATATGAGTGGACAGGAGGGTGAGCGACCATACCAGCTAACAAACACTTCATCTGACTTCTGTGACAGGTGGACAATATTCATTTATTATTTGAACTCTGACGTTGATGATGACGTCACATTTTTCACCGGGTTGTCCACGTTTATATTTCCTGCATGAAACAACACGGTCAGAGCGCGCGGGGAGTATCTAGTATCTCAGATGCGCGTTTTGTAGTCCATCTTCCGAACTTTGTAGTTTTACCACATGTCACGTCACTAACAATCGCCGTCGCATAATGACGTATCATCAGGAAACCCCGCCCACCAACGCGCTCAGTGTGTGGCCGCAGTTTTAAGTAGAGAAAAGGTGATGTAAGGAAGAAAACAGTGAGTGTGATGAGAGGAACAAAGCAGAGAGGAGAAGGTAGAGTTTGTTGTTGCTCCTCCTGCGGGTTGTTTGTGCGCGTGCATGAAGCCAAAGCAATGCCAGTTAGGGAAAAAATGTTTATATTATTATTTTTTTGTCTTAAAATTATTATTATTTTTTTTTTTTTGGGGGGGGGGGCTTCGTTGCCTGTTGGCAACATTGTACCATAATGGTGAAAAGTGAAAAAGAGTTGTTGTTTTTTTCAATCTGAACATCATTTATTTCATAAACATATAAAATATTCAAAAGCTTCTACAGGTTACAATACATGCCATTTTAAATGTAAAAACATTCTAAGAGGAACTCTTTTAAAGGATTTCTGTAAGCAACATTGTACCACACTGCACTGCACTTTCACTATACCCTTACATCGAGGGTATTTCCACCTGCCCCTTTTCTCCACCCAAACAGGCCAATGGCCAGACTTCAATAAAAATATACGGAATAATTCATTATAATTGCATTTTACAGCACACACATTCATGCCTACTGACACTTATTTATTGTATATTGTATATTCTTCTGTATATATTGTTAAGATGGGGGGAGGGGGAGGGGCAAATTTTTGAGGTTTATTCTTATAGTTTTTAACTTCTGGAATTTGGTTATATTTAACTTTGTATTTTTTTTTTATATTTAAATTGTAATTTATCTTTTTCTCCTATTTTAAGTTGTTGTATTGTACTATTCTGGCTGCTATAATATTCTTTACCTTTGTACGCTGGAGCGCTGTGACGAAAGAATTTCCCGCAAGGGATTAATAAAGTATATTCTATTCTATTCTATTCTATTTAGAGTCACCAGTTAACCGGTTGAGTGCACGTCTTTGGACTGTCGGAGGAAGCCGAAGTACCCGGAAGAGAACCACGTGGAGAACATGCAGCCTCCACAAAGAAACGCAGAGGTTCAAACCAGGAGCCAACAGTACTAACCACTATTATTATTATTATTATTATATATACCTATAAACACACACTACCAAATTCTCATGCTGCCATGGTGATTCCATAATGGTACGTTGTTGCCTCAAGACAACATCATCTATTAATGTGAATACATTTATTTCCAGACGGCAGGAAATGATGTTCTCAGACTCTTTTTGGCACGCAAAATGGCCCAAAAGCTGTTTCCTTTGAAAAAGTCTGCAATAAAGGGTTTCTATATGACCTCCTGAAAGTAATGTGACAAATTAAAGCATCATTATTGGTTCCCGATGGTCTTCCCTTCCCCAAAGGGATGCACTGCGGAGATTTAACAGGCCAAAAATGGGTTTGTTGATCGAGGGCAACGTGGTACCATAGAGGGTTAAAGACATTTTGAACATTTTCATACCTGTAGACGGCTGGAAAGGTTCCATCAACACTCTGCTCGGTGCTCGTGCTGAACTGCTCTTTAAACAGCGTGATGCAGAAAAAGTCACTTCCCGTGTAAAGTGCTGTAAAGTGTCCAAACAGTCCGAGCTGTCTTCAGTCTTCAGTCTTTTTGTCGTTCAGAATAATAAAAATATGTTTAATATCACTGGACAGTTACTATGAGCAGAACATCCCAGACAGACTGACGGATGCAGCTCAGCCTGTCAGCCTCATATAAAAAAAAAAAGTGTGCGCACGCATGCGCAATGTTGGCTGACAGTGAAAATACTTGAACAACTGCGCAATGCCTGTGTGTGTGTGTGTGTGTGTGTGTGTGTGTCAGACTGAATGATGCAACTACAGCTACACCTTGCCCTGTGAGGCTGGCAGAGTTGAAAACGAAAGTACACACTCATGAGTAATGTTGGTGTCAAAAAAAGCTGCGCTCTTATTGTCTGACTTTAGAATCTGTGCTCACATAATGCCCGTGTGTGTGTGTGTGTGTGTGTGCTCGCTCTCACTTCCTCTTTATAAGTTGACTCTCATGTCTCCACACAATGATCAGAGACGTTTCTAGCTGTTTCCCTGTTAACTCAAACTGTGATGGAGAGCTTCCTGACCTTCTCAGCTGATCTGTGATGCAAAAGTTATTATTTATTATTATTTAGATGTCATTATACGATTGTTAATGGAGCCTATAAAAGCTTCTGTTTTTTGAAGCATGTCTGTCTGTGTTGTCATGGTAAAGTTTTGTGCAGTGTCCTCAAACATCAGACACAATCAGAGGTCACAGTGTTCCATGGAAATGTTTCTGAAACTTCAGGATTATTGTCACTAGCTCACAGATCATCTGAGAAGGTGAGGAAGCTCTCCATCACAGTTTGACTCAATAGAGGCCTCCAAACAGCTTAACAGCAGCTGCTCAGAAACCTGTGTGTGACGTCACATACAACGTCACTGCAGCATGTAACAGTCACATTGACTGAAACTGATTTCAGTCTCATCAAATAAACTTTGAATTGATCATTCTGATCAGTAATTAAGTGAATTATAACCTAAATGACTTGAAAAGGATTTGGAGTTCAGCACAGAAGAAGTTGGCAGCATTCACTCTGCAACATTAAACAGACCAACATGTATAAACACAAGAATTTATTAAGACAATAAAAGCATATATACACATTATCAAACATATACTGTACATATAAACATAAAAACATCTTATTTACACTCAGTTAGTGGTGTGCTAACCAGAGAAGTCTTAGTGCTCTCATGGTTCTGACATGATTCTTGGCTTTCCTTCACTGGTTCAGGGAAACTTTACCTGAGGAGAAGGGATTGAACAAAGAGCGACCTGGAGTTTTGTTGTCCAGGTCAGGGTGTCAGGTTACAGTAACAGGAAGTGACCTGTGACATTTAAACTATTAAATTCCAGAGTTGAGAGTCCAGGCAAAAACCAAGTCCAATAATCCAAGACAAGAAACAAAAACAGAACTAAGAACACGAACACAGGGAGAAGAAAAAACAAACAAAACAAAACCATGCAAAGTTTCCTTCTTCAGTACGTGTCTGCAGTCTTTACAAAGATGACACCTGCTCACATGGACTGAGAACACAGTGACAATGGACAGATTGTAATTTAACATTCAACACAAACAACATAATCATCCTGTCAGAGTGAACTGATGACATGAACGCATCGATTTCATCTGGTTCCTCCAGGACGGATTCACTAACATCTTGTTTTAATATCACGTATGAGAAACACTTTGACACTGTCCTGGTGGATGAACTTCCAGTTGTTCATCTTCTTTGGGCAACATGGGAAAGTCTGAGCCTCAGTTGGTCTGAATGGTTTTGATGTTCTTCATTCACTGAATTCTGTGTTACAGTCCTCAGTGTCTTCTCGGTCCCTGTGTGTCAACAGAAGAAGAAATCTGTTTAAATTCACTGTGTTCATGTCGTTTTACTAAATATCCAACACTCGAGTGTTTAAACCTCTGCACCACATTTTACATTTCACATTCTGTTTCAGAGTTTACAAGAATATTTTCACATTAAATCATGAACATGTTTGAACAATCATGAACATCATGAACATTGTTCTATATAATCTGTTGATGCTTTGGAATTAGCTGCAACATATCACAACAGCCAATGAAGAGCTCTGACAGTAACTCCACATGAAAAAGGAAAATGAAGACGAGACTTACTGAAATATATCAATGTGAGAATAATGACCAGCAGACAACCAAGAAGGATGGAGATGATGATGATGATGATGAAGATGATCCAACTCAAAAACGGAACCGTGAAGAAATGACCTGAAATGAAACAACACAGAACAGAACGACATTTTTTAATCAAACTCGACCTCAACTGTTAAAAAACAGAAACAATATGTTGAATTTATTTTGAACTCTTTATAACCTGGAACATAGAAGTGTGTCTCTCTGGTCTGGGTGATGTTCTTCTGTTGGACTCTACAGGTGAAGTTGTCGCTCTCCTCCACAGTAACTGTGCTGTTGACAGTATAGAGGTCATCAGGACCTCTGACTGTCTCTGTAGGTCCAGCAGAGAGGAGGTTTCCCTCACCGTCCAGCCAGAACACCTCAGGCTCTGGATACCAGCCTTTAGCCTCACACTGTAAAACCACCTCAACAATCATAGTTGAGACATCAATGCTGACCACCTCTCTGCTGTTATTGGAGACAAACTCTATGACGGGCGTGGAGACGACACCTGATGATAAGAGAGGAGGAATTATAACATACGTCACTGATTTGTATCAAACTGCTCGTGGCAGCAAGTCTGACTTACCAACAGTGAGTTGGATGGATGTTCTCTGCATCGACTGAAAGAAACATTCATATTTTCCTGTATCAGAAAGTTTCACTTTGAAGATTTTCATGGAGATGTTTCCGTTCTTCAGTTCATCCACAAACAGAGCGGTGCGATTCTTAAAAGATGGATTTTGATCAAAGTACACCGGTCGTCCATCTTTGTGAACATGGATGTACTTTGGGTCTAAATCAGTTCTGGTCCACACCACGGTCTCTGACCTGACATTGATGAGAGATTTGAGGTGACATGGTAGAATGACATCATCACCAACCAGGGCCACGATTGGTTGATGTGGACAATTGAACTGTGACTGCTCTGCAAGGAAACCTAGAGAACAAGAAATGGTAGCATAGTTAATAATCATACAATAATTAACAACAGTGAAAATCAGAGAAAATGAGCGTGCTTTCTCGAGATAACGATTGGACTAGACTAAACCCTGTATGTCTGTATGACTATATGCTGTGTATATTGCTTGCACGGGCGGAGACACACACACACAAACTTAGGTAACGTAGAAACAATGGTAATTGTGAAGTTCCTAGTGTTCCTAACAAGTTTTTAAATATTATGGTAACTGTCTGAAGTTTTAAGACCCCGTGACCTGCTGCTCTGTTCTCTGGTGGTGTCGCGGAAAAAGAGATTCCCAGGGACGTGACACTTAAATATAGTTCCGCGTGGTCAGGTGTAAGTGGAAAGTAGAAAGAGGAGCGTTTGCATTTATAAATATGTTTTTTCATATATATTTATTTTTGGGTGTTTATCAGAGTTTTATGGGTTTGTAAGTAGGTGTTTATATTGTATATATTTTATTTGAGGATTTATGTAAATATTTGTGGTTTACCTATTGATGGTTTAATCTAATTAGTCATGTGATGAAAAGATCTGTATAAAAGGAAGTCAGGAAAAAAATCACTTTTCAGGAAGTTCGTGCAATTATTGAGAGTTGTGGAGAATTGGGATGAAGAAATTACCTCCAACAGACTGAAGAACCATGAGAGTGAAAACACTGCAGGTCCTGAAGGACAGTCCATCACTGGGCTGGATCTTTGGCTGCAGCATGCTGGACTCCTGAAAAGTTCACTTTGTAGTTACGTTGTGCTTCATGAGACTTCAAAACACTTCATCTACACAGACTAGTAGAAAACACTGACAGACATTTAAATGAACAATATGTAACTTTATGTGTAACACTGACATCTAGTGGGTAAAAAATTGTATTGCATCTAAATTCACATTGGATTGTCGTTTCCATGACCCCACCCTCTCCTCCACAGACTGAAGTTCACAGAGGTTTGAACCTTCATAAGCACAAAACCAACAAAACATGTTTTATGTCATGAACCAGCTTCTACGTCTGCGAGACAGACGATGCACTTTGAGTCAGGATCTCTCTGATAACAGACTCTTAAATTAAAATGGCAGACTGACAAAAAAAAGAAAAAACAACGAAAAACACCCCTCTTCATTTTGTCGTTTTTGTTTTTTAATTTTATAAATGCATTATGAGCCATTCTGAGACTAATTACAGTTATTAAAAAACATGTCAGTGTTTGTTTTAGCTTGGCGTCTCTCAACTCTTACAGGTCATAGTTCATATATTCAGACCTCAGCTGCTGCACACAACACATTGGACATACAGCAACAAGTTAGTTTGAAACAAAGTTTAAAAAAAAGTTTTTCTCACCGTTTCTGATCAAAATCCTGAATCTTCTGACAAAGACCTTCAAATGTTGGACGAAGCGTTCAGTCCTTTACTTTACGACTTTAACACACCTTACTTGTTTGCAATTCGACACCGTTTTCTCTTTTCAGTACGAAACACCTCTTCTGCTTCCTGTTTAATCTAAAAATCAGCAAAGACATGGATCGTTGGATCTGAGGAATGCAGAATGACGGCAGGTTGCTGAAAACAACCTGTAAACACACCCACCTGTAAATCAAAGCGCCCACGCTCTTAATCCTGCATAACTTTAAGCCTTAATATAATCTGAACAGGTGAGTTGTATAAAAATTCAAACTCAGTATATGTTGTTATGAACGGGGAAATTAGCTATAGAGACCAAAACTGGAGATAAGACAGACTTGATTGAAGGTGGAAGAGAAAAATACAACATATACAATTCATAGATATCCTAGAAACAGAAAAATAAAAAAGAATAACAAAACTGTTCTTAAAACTTAAACAGCTAACCAACAGTCACCTAGTGTTTCTGTAGCGTTGACAGAACGTTCCAAAATAAACATATTAGCAGTTTGAAGTGAACTAAAGCTCCCTGCACTGTCCCTTTAAGAAATATGACATTTGAACAATTCATTACGTGTCCGTAACAACACATCACTCTAGAAACACGAGATTCAGTCTGACTGTCAGTTCAGCATCAATATAATCATCAAGATAGATAGAAGAAATTAAACATGTAGCCAAATAAAACATTTGCAGATAAATTAAACATTTACATTGAATTTAAATATGTACAGAGGAATTAAAAATGTGCAGTTCAACTCTGAAAGTTCAAAAATGTGCAGAGGAATTAAACATTTGCATAGAAAATAAATATATAACTGTGTTAAGTTAACCCGTGCTAAAGTCTATACAAAAACTACATAAAAAATAGAAAGTAACTGTAGAAATAAAAATGTTTTATACAACTATAAACTATATTAAAGACTGAAAGTGACCGTAAAAGTAAAAATGTTTTATACAAATATGAGAAAGAACTACAAATGGGGATAAAGGACTGTGTACAATTAAATTAGGCTGTAAAGAGATGAATGAAATGAAAAAAAAAAGTTTACAGCCTAATTTAAAAAGATAAACTGTATAACTGTGCAGGACGGTTGTTGTCAGAGGGCTGGTTGTAAAGTAGGAGGCGGACTCCAGAGACAAACAAAAACTCATATTGACAGCACTCGTTCTGGTGCAGCAGCCTCAATAACACGTTCAGCATTCTTATTAAAATAATAAATCTAAATCGTATAGTTAAAATCTTTTAATTTTTATATTTCATTAAAAATGTCTTGAAATGCAAACATGAACATACATTTAAAAAAAAACTACATGTATAAAAATATAAAAGGGAGCGCTCACATACCTGTGTATAGCAATAAAATCTGCCTTTAACCTTTACATACTGTTCAGGTCAAAACTGACCGTTTAGACATTTGACAGCAGTAAAAAAAAAAACCTACATGTCATTATTTTAACGTGAAATTTGATGACTTTTCCTAAAGTGACCCAAAATACAAAAATGAAAATATTTAAAAATGTTACACTGCTGCACAGGTGCTACAAATGTTTGTACATTGAGGTTGTTCTGGATCTATTGAGATGGATTTTAGACTCACCAGTGTGGGTCAAATGAAGGAAAATGTTCTGGAGAACCTCGAAACAGTCAAACTGTAACTGAGTTCAGGGGGGGCCTCGACACAGTCTGTTCCCACCACAGGTGGCCAGGTTCCCGCAGAAGGGTCAGAGGGGGAACCTCGAAATAGTCGGCCCTGTCCACACGAATACACGGCCTCACCCAATACGCTGTGGTTTTGAAAAAAATCTCCGTGAACACGCCGTCGTTTCCAGAAACATCTGCGTCCACACGGATTCACTGGAGACGACCCAAAACGCTGCAGTACATATGCCAGGCCTGTGTGTGGCGCTGCCACACCAATACACTAAAACCGGAAGAGAAGCCATGGAGCATGCGTATAAAGGTCACGCGCGGTTTACAAACAAGCTCATAACACGAGAAGAGGACGAACATGGCCGGCGCAGCTCAGAGAGGAAGAGCAGAGTCTTTTGTGTGGACCGACAATGAAGTGGAACTTCTGCTTCATGTCACATTGGACTACAAGACGACGAAATTATACGAAAATGTCGACTGGGAGTCTTGCCAGTCCAAGTACGCCGACATTGCGGACGCGTTTCAGGCGCAGTACCCGCAGACCCCGGCGGTGCAGGACTTCCCCCATGATGCCAAGAGCGTCACAAAGACACAGGTTACCACCAAGTTAAAATGTATCCGGACAAGATACAGGAAGGCGGTGGACACCGGGCGCCGTAACGGCCAAGGCCGTGTCATTCTGCTGTACTTCGAGCTGTGTGAGGAGATATGGGGTGGGTCGCCCGCTACACGCGCCATCGACGCCGGCATCGAGACTGCAGACACGGATGAAGAGTGGTTGCCGTCGCAGCCGTCGACACGAACTTCTTCTCCGGCAATGGAGCTGCCTGCCGGGTCAACCCAGTCGCCCAGCACACCCGGCAGTCTGCCTTCTGCGGCCACGAAGCAGCGCGGGGAGTTGCTCCAGGTGTGTTCATGATTTCAAGCTTAACAAGCAAACTGTAAGCTGTGATACAATAATTATGTGGAACAGCTAAATGGCAGATGCACGTTCTTTGTGTAGGTGTATTGCTTTCATAACTTGTTTTGCATATTAATGAGGCAACTTTGCTCTGCTTTATTCTAGGCAAGGCTTAACAAACACAGAGGGGACAGGCTGAAACGAAGACTGACAGGTGACCAAGTGGCACTAGAGGACCTTCAGATCAAGCGGAGGATGTTGGAGCTGATGGAGGAGTCCTCTAAAAGAAACGCAGACTCCATGCAGCAAATTAACACGAACATTGCAAACATTACGAACGCCATACAAGAGGGACTCTCACTGATGAGAGAAGTGATGCTCCAGCCTGCCCTCCCCCACAGCAGCAGTGGATTTGGACAATGCCAACAAACATTTATGCGCATGGCACCACACCCCGCTACACCGGCCTTTCAACAGACCCCCCCCCATCAACCAGCACAACCGGAGAACACAGCAACGTGATGATGCAGAGGAAGACTGAACTGTGATTCTTTTTTGTTTGATTGTTGCTGTTGTGTTAACTTTCTGATTAAAGAAGACAACTTTTGAGCGTGGCAGTTATTTGTCTATTTTCACAAGAGACACGGTTCACAACTTTCAAAATGACGGGAGCATGTCAGACAGATGTTACATTGATCCCAAGCTCGTAAATTGCAATGCATTACACACAGGACAAGAACAAGACAATAAAGTAAGAACAACCTAGACATATTTAAAAAAGCAATATAAAACTATAAATAAGCAGTACTGATTGTAGTGCAAGTAAAACAACAAACAACATAAGGTTCTTGGGGACTGTATTGTGGAGCAATATATAAACAGGCAGGGCAACACATGACCAGTGTTTGGAATAACGCCGTTTAAAAGAACGGCGTTAGGTAACGACGTTATTTTTTTTGAGTAACAGGGTAATCTAACTAATTACTTTTCCCGTCGTTACAACGCCGTTAATGTTACTGGACATTAAATGCGGTGCGTTACTATGCATTGATTGAATGAACTGTGTAATCCGAACGCACCCCTGGTTCACCGCTAGTGAGGAGGTGGGTTAATAACAAAGTAAGCGATTATGATTGGCTAAGGCAGAGTCATGTTTCATGGTAGCCAATCAGAGCCAGTGTTTTCACACACACACACACACACACACACACACACACACACACACACACACACACACACACACACACACACACACACACAACAGCTAAACAGAGATTCGATGAAGGAGCAGAGATGGCGAGTTAGGAGCAATCCGATGAAAAGTAGGTGGAGATATAAGCACTACTTCAAATTCATTGTGGTCAAAGACAAGAACGTGCATGTAATGTGTACATTATGTCCAGGAGCGAAGACTTTGTCGACATCCGTTGTAAGCAACTCTAATTTAATGAAGCATCTCACAACGACACACGCATCTACAAAGCTACAAATTCTTTGACATATAGCAACTTTTTTTTAACAGTAACGCAAATAGTTACTTTCCCTGGTAACGAGTTACTTTTATTATAGAGTAATTCAGTTACTAACTCAGTTACTTTTTGGAACAAGTAGTGAGTAACTATAACTAATTACTTTTTTAAAGTAACGTTCCCAACACTGCACATGACACAGCACTCCACTGCACTGGCCTATCTTCAGACACCCCAGCAATCAGCACACCAATACATATCATGTATAGTTCATTCTTGTGTGTGTGTTTATAGATTTTAAATACAACAACAACCTGTTTTCATATAGATTTTAACTGTGTTAAGTTAACCTGTGCTAAACGTCTATACAAAAACTATATAAAAAATAGAAAGTAACTGTAGAAACAAAAATGTTTTATACAAATATGAGAAAGAACTACAAATGGGGATAAAGGACTGTGTACAATTAAATTAGGCTGTAAACAGATGAATGAAATGAATGAATGAATGAATGAATTAAAGTTTACAGCCTAATTTAAAAAGATAAACTGTATAACTGCAGGACGGTTGTTGTCAGAGGGCTGGTTGTAAAGTAGGTGGCGGACTCCAGAGAGCACGCCGTCGTTTCCAGAAACATCTGCGTCCACACGGATTCACTGGAGACGACCCAAAACGCTGCAGTACATATGCCAGGCCTGTGTGTGGCGCTGCCACACCAATACACTAAAACCGGAAGAGAAGCCATGGAGCATGCGTATAAGGGTCACGCGCGGTTTACAAACAAGCTCATAACACGAGAAGAGGACGAACATGGCCGGCGCAGCTCAGAGAGGAAGAGCAGAGTCTTTTGTGTGGACCGACAATGAAGTGGAACTTCTGCTTCATGTCACATTGGACTACAAGACGACGAAATTATACGAAAATGTCGACTGGGAGTCTTGCCAGTCCAAGTACGCCGACATTACGGACGCGTTTCAGGCGCAGTACCCGCAGACCCCGGCGGAGCAGGACTTCCCCCATGATGCCAAGAGCGTCACAAAGACACAGGTTACCACCAAGTTAAAATGTATCCGGATAAAATACAGGCAGGCGGTGGACACCGGGCGCCGTAACTGCCAAGGCCGTGTCATTCTGCTGTACTTCGAGCTGTGTGAGGAGATATGGGGTGGGTCGCCCGCTACACGCGCCATCGACGCCGACATCGAGACTGCAGACACGGATGAAGAGTGGTTGCCGTCGCAGCCGTCGACACGAACTTCTTCTCCGGCAATGGAGCTGCCTGCCGGGTCAACCCAGTCGCCCAGCACACCCGGAAGTCTGCCTTCTGCGGCCACGAAGCAGCGCGGGGAGTTGCTCCAGGTGTGTTCATGATTTCAAGCTTAACAAGCAAACTGTAAGCTGTGATACAATAATTATGTGGGAACAGCTAAATGGCAGATGCACGTTCTTTGTGTAGGTGTATTGCTTTCATAACTTGTTTTGCATATTAATGAGGCAACATTGCTCTGCTTTATTCTAGGCAAGGCTAAACAAACACAGAGGGGACAGGCTGAAACGAAGACTGACAGGTGACCAAGTGGCACTAGAGGACCTTCAGATCAAGCGGAGGATGTTGGAGCTGATGGAGGAGTCCTCTAAAAGAAACGCAGACTCCATGCAGCAAATTAACACGAACATTGCAAACATTACGAACGCCATACAAGAGGGACTCTCACTGATGAGAGAAGTGATGCTCCAGCCTGCCCTCCCCCACAGCAGCAGTGGATTTGGACAATGCCAACAAACATTTATGCGCATGGCACCACACCCCGCTACACCGGCCTTTCAACAGACCGCCCCATCAACCAGCACGACCGGAGAACACAGCAACGTGATGATGCAGAGGAAGACTGAACTGTGATTCTTTTTTGTTTGATTGTTGCTGTTGTGTTAACTTTCTGATTAAAGAAGACAACTTTTGAGCGTGGCAGTTATTTGTCTATTTTCACAAGAGACACGGTTCACAACTTTCAAAATGACGGGAGCATGTCAGATAGATGTTACATTGATCCCAAGCTCGTAAATTGCAATGCATTACACACAGGACAAGAACAAGACAATAAAGTAAGAACAACCTAGACATATTTAAAAAAGCAATATAAAACTATAAATAAGCAGTACTGATTGTAGTGCAAGTAAAACAAAAAACAACATAAGGTTCTTGGGGACTGTATTGTGGAGCAATATATAAACAGGCAAGGCATTGCTGCTCCAGCCTGCCTGTGCACATTATGCGCATGACACTGCACTCCACTGCATTGGCCTATCTTCAGACACCCCAGCAATCAGCACACCAATACATATCATGTATAGTTCATTCTTGTGTGTGTTTACAGATTTTAAATACAACAACAACCTGTTTTTATATAGATTTTAAAGGTTTTATATTGCATATTGCCTGTATTGTATATTGACTGTACCTTCAACAGCGGAGCTGGAGCACCTTCTCTCAGGTCATAACAATACAGTCTCCAAGCACCTTATATTTTTACTTTGCACTACAATTATACTGCATATCTATACATTTTCATATTGCATTTTTGAAATGTCTAGGTTGTCCTCTTTACTTCATTGTGTTGTTACTGTGTGTAATGCTGCTGCTGCACTGCAATTTCCCATCTTGGGATCAATAGAGTATATCTACCTATCTGTCAGTCATATGCACATTAGCAGGGATGTGCTGTCATAAAAAAAAAGAAGACTTTTTATCGTGGTTGAAGTCAAGACACACAGTTCAAAACACTTTCAAAATGTCATGAGTGATATATAAAGAGGCATCAAATACTACAAAAAGACCAGTACGTCATACAATCAGTTTGTGGTCACTTTTTTTAAGGGTCAAGGTACTTGGTGAGCACTCTCCTCACTCTCTTTCCCTCTCCCTCATTACAGTCAGTGAGGTAGTTCTTACACTCTGTAGGAGGCTGTGTGTCACCCTGTATTGTTCCAAACACGGACTGTTCATCTACAGTCTCTTTACTGACCTCACAGAAATTGTGGAGAACAAAGCAGGCATAAATGACATGGGGCAGGTCATCCATGTTAATGTCCATGGGCCTTCTCAGTGCAGCAAATCTGGCCTTTAGGCGACCAAAAGCACACCAATGACCATGCGCGCCCTACACAAACACAGTCCAAAGTACTGCTCCTGAGGTGTGGAGCCACCGTTTGAGTACTCCTTCATCAAGTAAGGCAGCAGAGGGTAGGCAGGGTCACCAAGAAGAAAAACTGGTATTGCCTCCTCGTCGTCCACAATCTGTTTTTTCACAGAGGTTCAGAGGTTATGGCACAAACACTCACTATTCAACAGGCTGTTGATCAGATCTTCACTATGAAGAAGCTGGTAATGATTTGAAGGAGATATAAGATATTTAAATGATTATAACTGTTATGTTTTCATGTCTAAAGTCAAACAGGACATGATATAGTGTGATACAGGTGTGTTTTTCTCCAAAAACAAACCTTAAAAAATACTATCATGTTATGTAAATCATAAATTAAGTATTAATAATGTCAGATAGGTTCTTATGTATTCTAAATAGATTCAACATTTGGTGTGGACACAGTTTGTAATGGTTAAACAGGGACAGAGGACAGCCTGAGAAGGTGAGGAAGCTCTCCATCACAGTTTGACTCAATAGAGGCCTCCAAACAGCTTAACAACAGCTGCTCAGATACCTGTGTGTGATGTCACATACAACGTCACTGCAGCATGTAACAGTCACAAATACAACACTGACTCTTAAAGTGTTGAAGTAGAAACTTTGACTCTCTCTGTGTAATTTAAGAAGTCAGGACTCTTCAGTCACAGCTCAAAGACTGCAGACCAACTTCACTAAAGTTTCCTTCTTCAGTACGTGTCTGCAGTCTTTACAAAGATGATCAAGCTTCAATAAATATTACAGCATCAGACATCAGAGGCTCCTGAACACTTTCTTCTCTCCTGACCTCAACATTGACCATTGACCATTGACTTCAGCTATTTCTCCACCACACTGTCCTGGTGTTTGAACTGTTTCCTCTACAGTTCCTCCATCTCTTCCATTTTCACACTGACTCCTGACCTTTGGCTCTTCATGACTTTTCTGTAAGGTAATACCTGGTTTTAGGTGTTTTCTGGTTGTTTGAACTTTGTTCAGTCGTCATTTCATCTTCAGTTGCTTCCTGGTTGTCCAGTTGCTCATCTTGTTTGGGCAACATGGGACAGTCTGAGCTGTTGGTCTGAATGGTTTTGGTGTTGTTGCCCACATTCACTGAATTCTGTGTTACAGTTCTCTGTGTCCTCTGATGCCTGTGTGTCAACAGAAGAAGAAATCTGTCTAAATTCACGAAATCATGAAATCAAACTTTCTTATAATATCTTGAAATCAGAAAAGGTCAAGAGAAATTACCTTCTTCCATGTCCACGTACTGTGAATACAGCTGCCAGACAGACACTGATTACTCCTGAAGCCAAGATTATTTTTGCATACACAGCAAGAACTGTGAAGATATCAATTGAAGTTATGAATCACTGAACAAGATGTTTTTTAAAGTAAGAATATGATACATTTATGAATCATCTCTACCTGCGGCAGGTAGAAACACAGATAAGTGTGTCTCTCTGGTCTGGTTGATGTTCTTCTGTTGGACTCTACAGGTGAAGTTGTCGCTCTTCTTCACAGTCAATCTTCTGCTGACAGTATAGAGGTCATCAGGACCTCTGACTGTCTCTGTAGGTCCAGCAGAGAGGAGGTTTCCCTCACTGTCCAGCCAGAACACCTCAGGCTCTGGATACCAGCCTTTAGACTCACACTGTAAAACCACCTCTCTGCTCTTATTGGAGACAAACTCTATGACGGGCGTGGAGACGACACCTGATGATCAGAGAGGAGGAATTATAACATACGTCACTGATTTGTATCAAACTGCTCGTGGCAGCAAGTCTGACTTACCAACAGTGAGTTGGATGGACGCGTCCTTCTTCATTGATCGAAGGATACAAAAATATTTTCCTGTATCAGAAAGTTTCACTTTGAAGATTTTCATGGAGACGTTTCCGTTCTTCAGTTCATCCACAAACAGTCTGGTGCGCAAATGATAAGATGGATTTTGATTCTTAAAATTCAGTCGTCCATCTTGATGATAATGGATGTACTTTGGGTCTAAATCAGGTCTGGTCCACACCACGGTCTCTGAATCTGCATCGATGGGAGGTTCAAGGTGACATGGTAGAATGACATCATCACCAGCCAGAGCCACGATTGGTTGATGTGAACAAATTAACTGTGACTGCTCTGCAAGGAAACAAGAAACAGAAACAAACATGAACAACAGTGAAAAGTAGAGAAGGTGAGAACGGCCGTGCTTTCTCGAGATAACGACATCATTTATTTATTTATCAAGTCTTTTGTCTCCTGTGAAGTTTCAGTCGATGAATTTTGAGTGAAATGTCTCAACAACTGTTGGTGAGTTTGCACATCGATGTGTTACTGGAGTGTTTTGTGTTGAAATTACCTCCAACAGACTGAAGAACCATGAGAATGAAAACACTGCAGGTCCAGAAGGACAGTCCATCACTGGGCTGGATCTTTGGCTGCAGCATGCTGGACTCCTGAAAAGTTCACTTTGTAGTTACTTTGTGCTTCATGTGACTTCAAAACACTTCATCTATACAGACTAGTAGAAAACACTGACAGACATTTAAATTAACAGTACTGGTTAAAAAATAGTACTGCATCCAAATTCACAACATTGGAGTCGTTTCCATGACCCCACCCTCTCCTCCACAGATGAAGTTCACAGAGGTTTGAACCTTCACAAGCACAAAACCAACAAAACATGTTTTATTTCATGAACCAGCTTCTACGTCTGAGAGACAGACGATGCACTTTGAGTCAGGATCTCTCTGATAACAGACTCTTAAATTAAAAAGGCAGACTGACAAAAAAAGAAAAAACAACAAAAAACACCCTTCTTCATTTTGTCGTTTTTGTTTTTTAATTTTATAAATGCATTATGAGCCATTCTGAGACTAATTACAGTTATGAAAAAACATGTCAGTTTGTTTTAGCTTGGCGTCTCTCAACTCTTACAGGTCATAGTTCATCTATTCAGACTTCAGCTGCTGCACACAACACATTGGACATACAGCAACAAGTTAGTTTGAAACAAAAAAAGTTTTTCTCACCGTTTCTGATCCAAATCTTGAATCTTTCAGCAACAGCATCCTGAAAAAGATGAAAAGTCTGTTTGATTTAACAAAATAAAAATAAAAACACGTCTTTCTGAAGATGAAGTTGTAAAATGGAAGAAAATGTCTTTGCACATGCTTTAATGATTAAACACCAAATTAAAGAAATTAAGTTTAATTAAATTTTCTTTCACTGATATTTGAAATTCTAATTGGACTAAAAAAAGTTTTTTTTAGCATTTAAATAAACTGCTAATGCTGTTTATTTTGACTTTGAAATCATGAATAACATTTAAAATGTAGTATTACTGTAGTATTTTGTCGTATTACTGTAGTATTTTGTAGTTCTACTAAGTGTTTAAATGAGTTCATCACTTGCTGCTCCACAGTTTAAGTTAATAAATGTAACAGAAATGATTCACTTTCACTTTTGCGGCTCAAAATAACGTTGTTGTTTTTTAAAGTGTGAAAAGTTTAGACTTTTTTTAACATTTCATACCTGAAGACGACACGAGCTCACTCTGTGACGCAGTTGTTTGTTTGTTTGTGTTTTTTTATCGTGCTCGTGCTGAAACCGAAACTAAACCGGTACGTGAAACACTATTGGTCGAGTTAGATTGATTGAACGGCCTTCCAGCCAATCACAGCCTTTAGCTCCGCCCACCAAGACGAGGGAAGAAAGAAACCGTTAAAACTGTGACGGTTTAAAAATAAACGGCTACAGGAGAATTCAGCAGCAGTTTGAAGCGACACTGTTAAAATAATGACACACAATGACTGCCTATGATAAAGAGTATTAATGAGGAACAAATGAACAAACACATGTTAAAAAATATCCAACATAGCTTGCTCCACCCAGGTGAAGAGTCTTGGTACACTCTCCTTCAATGCCCATATGAACAGTGTGTCTCGCAGTGCCTTTGTCCATCTTCACAGCATTGTAAGACTGGGCCCATCCCTCTCTCAGCACAGTGCAGAAGTCCTTGTAAATGCCCATGTTACATCCCGCATTGACTACCGCAACTCCATCTTTTCTGGTTTACCAAATAAATCACCAAAAACACGACCGAGTAGAAGCTGCTTCATGAAATAAATCATGATTTGTTGGTGAGTCTTCAATCTGACAACCTGTGTAAGCTTCAGTCTGAGGAGAGATGACTGTACTGTATTAAATCTGACTGCAGTACTCGTTTCTAACCAGTAGATGTCAGTGTTACACATAAAGTTACATGTTGTCACTTAAAGAAGAGAGAATGAGAGCCAATAAACTGATTTCAGTCTCATCAAATAAACTTTGAATTGATCATTCTGATCAGTAATTAAGTGAATTATAACCTAAATGACTTGAAAAGGATTTGGAGTTCAGCACAGAAGAAGTTGGCAGCATTCACTCTGCAACATTAAACAGACCAACATGTATAAACACAAGAATTTATTAAGACAATAAAAGCATATATACACATTATCAAACATATACTGTACATATAAACATAAAAACATCTTATTTACACTCAGTTAGCGGTGTGCTAACCAGAGAAGTCTTAGTGCTCTCATGGTTCTGACATGATTCTTGGCTTTCCTTCACTGGTTCAGGGAAACTTTACCTGAGGAGAAGGGATTGAACAAAGAGCGACCTGGAGTTTTGTTGACCAGGTCAGGGTGTCAGGTTACAGTAACAGGAAGTGACCTGTGACATTTAAACTATTAAAGTCCAGAGTTGAGAGTCCAGGCAAAAACCAAGTCCAATAATCCAAGACATATACCGCGGGTCGCCCTACACGGAGGCCGCCATCTTGATAACAGTGGCCTAGAACGGACAAACGGGGGCGCAAGCGTGATTCTCCACTACTTTGCCAAAGTAGCAGCAGTAGAAGAAGAAGAAGACGGATGTGACGTAGAGGAGGACGTGTTTACTAGTTGCTAACTTTGTTGTGTTTTGTTAGTAGTAGAAGTTACATTTAGACAAATCAGGAGAGAGCTCGTGTGGTACCCTGAACACCTGCAACAGCCACACTGTAATCTCCTTGATCAAGCTTCAATAAATATTACAGCATCAGACATCAGAGGCTCCTGAACACTTTCTTCTTCATTGACCATTGACCATTGACCATTGACTTCAGCAATTTCTCCACAACACTGTCCTGATGTTTGAACCGTTTCCTCTACAGTTCCTCCATCTCTTCTATTTTCACACTGACTCCTGACTTTTTGCTCTTCTTGACTTTTCTGTAAGGTAATACCTGGTTTTAGGTTTTTCTGATCGTTCAAAGTTTGTTCAGTCGTCAGTTCATCCTCAGTTGCTTCCTGGTTGTCCAGTTGCTCATCTTGTTTGGGCAACATGGTAAAGTCTGAGCCGTTGGTCTGAATGGTTTTGGTGTTCTTGCCCAAAGTCATGAAGTTAGTTTCAGTTCTCAGTCTCCTCTTGATCCCTGTGTGCCAACAGAAGAAGAAATCTGTTTAAATTCACTGTGTTCATGTCGTTTTACTAAATATCCAACACTCGAGTGTTTAAACCTCTGCACCACATTTTACATTTCACATTCTGTTTCAGAGTTTACAAGAATATTTTCACATTAAATCATGAACATGTTTGAACAATCATGAACATCATGAACATTGTTCTATATAATCTGTTGATGCTTTGGAATTAGCTGCAACATATCACAACAGCCAATGAAGAGCTCTGACAGTAACTCCACATGAAAAAGGAAAATGAAGACGAGACTTACTGAAATATTTCAATGTGGGAATAATGACCAGCAGCAAAACAAGAAGGATGATGATGACGATGATGATGATGATGTTCCAACTCAAAGAGGACTGAACCGTGAAGAAATAATCTGAAATGAAACAACACAGAACAGAACGACATTTTTTAATCAAACTCGACCTCAACTGTTAAAAAACAGAAATATGTTGAATTTATTTTGAACTCTTTATAACCTGGAACATAGAAGTGTGTCTCTCTGGTCTGGGTGATGTTCTTCTGTTGGACTCTACAGGTGAAGTTGTCGCTCTTCTCCACAGTAACTGTGCTGTTGACAGTATAGAGGTCATCAGGACCTCTGACTGTCTCTGTAGGTACAGCAGAGAGGAGGTTTCCCTCACCGTCCAGCCAGACCACCTCAGGCTCTGGATACCAGCCTTTAGCCTCACACTGTAAAACCACCTCTCTGCTCTTATTGGAGACAAACTCTATGACGGGCGTGGAGACGACACCTGATGATCAGAGAGGAGGAATTATAACATACGTCACTGATTTGTATCAAACTGCTCGTGGCAGCAAGTCTGACTTACCAACAGTGAGTTGGATGGATGTTCTCTGCATCGACTGAAAGAAACATTCATATTTTCCTGTATCAGAAAGTTTCACTTTGAAGATTTTCATGGAGATGTTTCCGTTCTTCAGTTCATCCACAAACAGAGCGGTGCGATTCTTAAAAGATGGATTTTGATCAAAGTACACCGGTCGTCCTTCTTTGTGAACATGGATGTACTTTGGGTCTAAATCAGTTCTGGTCCACATCACGGTCTCTGAGCTGACATTGATGAGAGGTTCAAGGTGACATGGTAGAATGACATCATCACCAACCAGGGCCACGACTGGTTGATGTGAACAATTGAACTGTGACTGCTCTGCAAGGAAACCTAGAGAACAAGAAATGGTAGCATAGTTAATAATCATACAATAATTAACAACAGTGAAAATCAGAGAAAATGAGCGTGCTTTCTCGAGATAACGATTAGACTAGACTAAACCCTGTATGTCTGTATGACTATATGCTGTGTATATTGCTTGCACGGGCGGAGACACACACACACAAACTTAGGTAACGTAGAAACAATGGTAATTGTGAAGTTCCTAGTGTTCCTAACAAGTTTTTAAATATTATGGTAACTGTCTGAAGTTTTAAGACCCCATGACCTGCTGCTCTGTTCTCTGGTGGTGTCGCGGAAAAAGAGATTCCCAGGGACGTGACACTTAAATATAGTTCCGCGTGGTCAGGTGTAAGTGGAAAGTAGAAAGAGGAGCGTTTGCATTTATAAATATGTTTTTTCATATATATTTATTTTTGGGTGTTTATCAGAGTTTTATGGGTTTGTAAGTAGGTGTTTATATTGTATATATTTTATTTGAGGATTTATGTAAATATTTGTGGTTTACCTATTGATGGTTTAATCTAATTAGTCATGTGATGAAAAGATCTGTATAAAAGGAAGTCAGGAAAAAAAATCACTTTTCAGGAAGTTCGTGCAATTATTGAGAGTTGTGGAGAATTGGGATGAAGAAATTACCTCCAACAGACTGAAGAACCATGAGAATGAAAACACTGCAGGTCCTGAAGGACAGTCCATCACTGGGCTGGATCTTTGGCTGCAGCATGCTGGACTCCTGAAAAGTTCACTTTGTAGTTACGTTGTGCTTCATGTGACTTCAAAACACTTCATCTACACAGACTAGTAGAAAACACTGACAGACATTTAAATGAACAATATGTAACTTCATGTGTAACACTGACATCTAGTGGGTAAAAAATTGTATTGCATCTAAATTCACATTGGAGTCGTTTCCATGACCCCACCCTCTCCTCCACAGACTGAAGTTCACAGAGGTTTGAACCTTCATAAGCACAAAACCAACAAAACATGTTTTATGTCATGAACCAGCTTCTACGTCTGCGAGACAGACGATGCACTTTGAGTCAGGATCTCTCTGATAACAGACTCTTAAATTAAAATGGCAGACTGACAAAAAAAAAAAAAAAACAACAAAAAACACCCTTCTTCATTTTGTCGTTTTTGTTTTTTAATTTTATAAATGCATTATGAGCCATTCTGAGACTAATTACAGTTATGAAAAAACATGTCAGTTTGTTTTAGCTTGGCGTCTCTCAACTCTTACAGGTCATAGTTCATATATTCAGACCTCAGCTGCTGCACACAACACATTGGACATACAGCAACAAGTTAGTTTGAAACAAAGTTTAAAAAAAGTTTTTCTCACCGTTTCTGATCCAAATCCTGAATCTTCTGACAAAGACCTTCAAATGTTGGACGAAGCGTTCATTCCTTTACTTTACGACTTTAACACACCTTACTTGTTTGCAATTCAACACCGTTTTCTCTTTTCAGTACGAAACACCTCTTCTGCTTCCTGTTTAATCTAAAAATCAGCAAAGACATGGATCGTTGGATCTGAGGAATGCAGAATGACGGCAGGTTGCTGAAAACAACCTGTAAACACACCCACCTGTAAATCAAAGCGCCCACGCTCTTAATCCTGCATAACTTTAAGCCTTAATATAATCTGAACAGGTGAGTTGTATAAAAATTCAAACTCAGTATATGTTGTTATGAACGGGGAAATTAGCTATAGAGACCAAAACTGGAGATAAGACAGACTTGATTGAAGGTGGAAGAGAAAAATACAACATATACAATTCATAGATATCCTAGAAACAGAAAAATAAAAAAGAATAACAAAACTGTTCTTAAAACTTAAACAGCTAACTAACAGTCACCTAGTGTTTCTGTAGCGTTGACAGAACGTTCCAAAATAAACATATTAGCAGTTTGAAGTGAACTAAAGCTCCCTGCACTGTCCCTTTAAGAAATATGACATTTGAACAATTCATTACGTGTCCGTAACAACACATCACTCTAGAAACACGAGATTCAGTCTGACTGTCAGTTCAGCATCAATATAATCATCAAGATAGATAGAAGAAATTAAACATGTAGCCAAATAAAACATTTGCAGATAAATTAAACATTTACATTGAATTTAAATATGTACAGAGGAATTAAAAATGTGCAGTTCAACTCTGAAAGTTCAAAAATGTGCAGAGGAATTAAACATTTGCATAGAAAATAAATATATAACTGTGTTAAGTTAACCCGTGCTAAAGTCTATACAAAAACTACATAAAAAATAGAAAGTAACTGTAGAAATAAAAATGTTTTATACAACTATAAACTATATTAAAGACTGAAAGTGACCGTAAAAGTAAAAATGTTTTATACAAATATGAGAAAGAACTACAAATGGGGATAAAGGACTGTGTACAATTAAATTAGGCTGTAAACAGATGAATGAAATGAAAGTTTACAGCCTAATTTAAAAAGATAAACTGTATAACTGTGCAGGACGGTTGTTGTCAGAGGGCTGGTTGTAAAGTAGGAGGCGGACTCCAGAGACAAACAAAAACTCATATTGACAGCACTCGTTCTGGTGCAGCAGCCTCAATAACACGTTCAGCATTCTTATTAAAATAATAAATCTAAATCGTATAGTTAAAATCTTTTAATTTTTATATTTCAAAACTGACCGTTTAGACATTTGACAGCAGTAAAAAAAAAAAAACCTACATGTCATTATTTTAACGTGAAATTTGATGACTTTTCCTAAAGTGACCCAAAATACAAAAATGAAAATATTTAAAAATGTTACACTGCTGCACAGGTGCTACAAATGTTTGTACATTGAGGTTGTTCTGGATCTATTGAGATGGATTTTAGACTCACCAGTGTGGGTCAAATGAAGGAAAATGTTCTGGAGAACCTCGAAACAGTCAAACTGTAACTGAGTTCAGGGGGGGCCTCGACACAGTCTGTTCCCACCACAGGTGGCCAGGTTCCCGCAGAAGGGTCAGAGGGGGAACCTCGAAATAGTCGGCCCTGTCCACACGAATACACGGCCTCACCCAATACGCTGTGGTTTTGAAAAAATCTCCGTGAACACGCCGTCGTTTCTAGAAACATCTGCGTCCACACGGATTCACTGGAGACGACCCAAAACGCTGCAGTACATATGCCAGGCCTGTGTGTGGCGCTGCCACACCAATACACTAAAACCGGAAGAGAAGCCATGGAGCATGCGTATAAGGGTCACGCGCGGTTTACAAACAAGCTCATAACACGAGAAGAGGACGAACATGGCCGGCGCAGCTCAGAGAGGAAGAGCAGAGTCTTTTGTGTGGACCGACAATGAAGTGGAACTTCTGCTTCATGTCACATTGGACTACAAGACGACGAAATTATACGAAAATGTCGACTGGGAGTCTTGCCAGTCCAAGTACGCCGACATTGCGGACGCGTTTCAGGCGCAGTACCCGCAGACCCCGGCGGAGCAGGACTTCCCCCATGATGCCAAGAGCGTCACAAAGACACAGGTTACCACCAAGTTAAAATGTATCCGGACAAGATACAGGAAGGCGGTGGACACCGGGGCGCCGTAACGGCCAAGGCCGTGTCATTCTGCTGTACTTCGAGCTGTGTGAGGAGATATGGGGTGGGTCGCCCGCTACATGCGCCATCGACGCCGGCATCGAGACTGCAGACACGGATGAAGAGTGGTTGCCGTCGCAGCCGTCGACACGAACTTCTTCTCCGGCAATGGAGCTGCCTGCCGGGTCAACCCAGTCGCCCAGCACACCCGGCAGTCTGCCTTCTGCGGCCACGAAGCAGCGCGGGGAGTTGCTCCAGGTGTGTTCATGATTTCAAGCTTAACAAGCAAACTGTAAGCTGTGATACAATAATTATGTGGAACAGCTAAATGGCAGATGCACGTTCTTTGTGTAGGTGTATTGCTTTCATAACTTGTTTTGCATATTAATGAGGCAACATTGCTCTGCTTTATTCTAGGCAAGGCTAAACAAACACAGAGGGGACAGGCTGAAACGAAGACTGACAGGTGACCAAGTGGCACTAGAGGACCTTCAGATCAAGCGGAGGATGTTGGAGCTGATGGAGGAGTCCTCTAAAAGAAACGCAGACTCCATGCAGCAAATTAACACGAACATTGCAAACATTACGAACGCCATACAAGAGGGACTCTCACTGATGAGAGAAGTGATGCTCCAGCCTGCCCTCCCCCACAGCAGCAGTGGATTTGGACAATGCCAACAAACATTTATGCGCATGGCACCACACCCCGCTACACCGGCCTTTCAACAGACCCCCCCCATCAACCAGCACGACCGGAGTACACAGCAACGTGATGATGCAGAGGAAGACTGAACTGTGATTCTTTTTTGTTTGATTGTTGCTGTTGTGTTAACTTTCTGATTAAAGAAGACAACTTTTGAGCGTGGCAGTTATTTGTCTATTTTCACAAGAGACACGGTTCACAACTTTCAAAATGACGGGAGCATGTCAGATAGATGTTACATTGATCCCAAGCTTGTAAATTGCAATGCATTACACACAGGACAAGAACAAGACAATAAAGTAAGAAGAACAACCTAGACATATTTAAAAAAAGCAATATAAAACTGTATAAATAAGCAGTACTGATTGTAGTGCAAGTAAAACAAAAAACAACATAAGGTTCTTGGGGACTGTATTGTGGAGCAATATATAAACAGGCAGGGCAACACATGACCAGTGTTTGGAATAACGCCGTTTAAAAGAACGGCGTTAGGTAACGACGTTATTTTTTTGAGTAACAGGGTAATCTAATTACTTTTCCCGTCGTTACAACGCCGTTAATGTTACTGGACGTTAAATGCGGTGCGTTACTATGCATTGATTGAATGAACTGTGTAATCCGAACGCACCCCTGGTTCACCGCTAAACAGAGATTCGATGAAGGAGCAGAGATGGCGAGTCAGGAGCAATCCGATGAAAAGTAGGTGGAGATATAAGCACTACTTCAAATTCATTGTGGTCAAAGACAAAAACGTGCATGTAATGTGTGCATTATGTCCAGGAGCGAAGACTTTGTCAACATCCGTTAATTTAATGAAGCATCTCACAACGACACACGCATCTACAAAGCTACAAATTCTTTGACATATAGCAACTTTTTTTTAACAGTAACGCAAATAGTTACTTTCCCTGGTAACGAGTTACTTTTATTATAGAGTAATTCAGTTACTAACTCAGTTACTTTTTGGAACAAGTAGTGAGTAACTATAACTAATTGCTTTTTTAAAGTAACGTTCCCAACACTGCACATGACACAGCACTCCACTGCACTGGCCTATCTTCAGACACCCCAGCAATCAGCACACCAATACATATCATGTATAGTTCATTCTTGTGTGTGTGTTTACAGATTTTAAATACAACAACAACCTGTTTTTATATAGATTTTAACTGTGTTAAGTTAACCTGTGCTAAACGTCTATACAAAAACTATATAAAAAATAGAAAGTAACTGTAGAAGTAAAAATGTTTTATACAAATATGAGAAAGAACTACAAATGGGGATAAAGGACTGTGTACAATTAAATTAGGCTGTAAACAGATGAATGAAATGAATGAATGAATGAATGAATTAAAGTTTACAGCCTAATTTAAAAAGATAAACTGTATAACTGCAGGACGGTTGCTGTCAGAGGGCTGGTTGTAAAGTAGGTGGCGGACTCCAGAGAGCACACCGTCGTTTCCAGAAACATCTGCGTCCACACGGATTCACTGGAGACGACCCAAAACGCTGCAGTACATATGCCAGGCCTGTGTGTGGCGCTGCCACACCAATACACTAAAACCGGAAGAGAAGCCATGGAGCATGCGTATAAGGGTCACGCGCGGTTTACAAACAAGCTCATAACACGAGAAGAGGACGAACATGGCCGGCGCAGCTCAGAGAGGAAGAGCAGAGTCTTTTGTGTGGACCGACAATGAAGTGGAACTTCTGCTTCATGTCACATTGGACTACAAGACGACGAAATTATACGAAAATGTCGACTGGGAGTCTTGCCAGTCCAAGTACGCCGACATTACGGACGCGTTTCAGGCGCAGTACCCGCAGACCCCGGCGGAGCAGGACTTCCCCCATGATGCCAAGAGCGTCACAAAGACACAGGTTACCACCAAGTTAAAATGTATCCGGATAAAATACAGGCAGGCGGTGGACACCGGGCGCCGTAACTGCCAAGGCCGTGTCATTCTGCTGTACTTCGAGCTGTGTGAGGAGATATGGGGTGGGTCGCCCGCTACACGCGCCATCGACGCCGACATCGAGACTGCAGACACGGATGAAGAGTGGTTGCCGTCGCAGCCGTCGACACGAACTTCTTCTCCGGCAATGGAGCTGCCTGCCGGGTCAACCCAGTCGCCCAGCACACCCGGCAGTCTGCCTTCTGCGGCCACGAAGCAGCGCGGGGAGTTGCTCCAGGTGTGTTCATGATTTCAAGCTTAACAAGCAAACTGTAAGCTGTGATACAATAATTATGTGGGAACAGCTAAATGGCAGATGCACGTTCTTTGTGTAGGTGTATTGCTTTCATAACTTGTTTTGCATATTAATGAGGCAACTTTGCTCTGCTTTATTCTAGCCAAGGCTAAACAAACACAGAGGGGACAGGCTGAAACGAAGACTGACAGGTGACCAAGTGGCACTAGAGGACCTTCAGATCAAGCGGAGGATGTTGGAGCTGATGGAGGAGTCCTCTAAAAGAAACGCAGACTCCATGCAGCAAATTAACACAAACATTGCAAACATTACGAACGCCATACAAGAGGGACTCTCACTGATGAGAGAAGTGATGCTCCAGCCTGCCCTCCCCCACAGCAGCAGTGGATTTGGACAATGCCAACAAACATTTATGCGCATGGCACCACACCCCGCTACACCGGCCTTTCAACAGACCGCCCCATCAACCAGCACAACCGGAGAACACAGCAACGTGATGATGCAGAGGAAGACTGAACTGTGATTCTTTTTTGTTTGATTGTTGCTGTTGTGTTAACTTTCTGATTAAAGAAGACAACTTTTGAGCGTGGCAGTTATTTGTCTATTTTCACAAGAGACACGGTTCACAACTTTCAAAATGACGGGAGCATGTCAGATAGATGTTACATTGATCCCAAGCTCGTAAATTGCAATGCATTACACACAGGACAAGAACAAGACAAAGTAAGAACAACCTAGACATATTTAAAAAAAGCAATATAAAACTGTATAAATAAGCAGTACTGATTGTAGTGCAAGTAAAACAAAAAACAACATAAGGTTCTTGGGGACTGTATTGTGGAGCAATATATAAACAGGCAGGGCAACACATGACCAGTGTTTGGAATAACGCCGTTTAAAAGAACGGCGTTAGGTAACGACGTTATTTTTTTGAGTAACAGGGTAATCTAACTAATTACTTTTCCCGTCGTTACAACGCCGTTAATGTTACTGGACATTAAATGCGGTGCGTTACTATGCATTGATTGAATGAACTGTGTAATCCGAACGCACCCCTGGTTCACCGCTAAACAGAGATTCGATGAAGGAGCAGAGATGGCGAGTCAGGAGCAATCCGATGAAAAGTAGGTGGAGATATAAGCACTACTTCAAATTCATTGTGGTCAAAGACAAGAACGTGCATGTAATGTGTGCATTATGTCCAGGAGCGAAGACTTTGTCAACATCCGTTAATTTAATGAAGCATCTCACAACGACACACGCATCTACAAAGCTACAAATTCTTTGACATATAGCAACTTTTTTTTAACAGTAACGCAAATAGTTACTTTCCCTGGTAACGAGTTACTTTTATTATAGAGTAATTCAGTTACTAACTCAGTTACTTTTTGGAACAAGTAGTGAGTAACTATAACTAATTGCTTTTTTAAAGTAACGTTCCCAACACTGCACATGACACAGCACTCCACTGCACTGGCCTATCTTCAGACACCCCAGCAATCAGCACACCAATACATATCATGTATAGTTCATTCTTGTGTGTGTGTTTATAGATTTTAAATACAACAACAACCTCTTTTCATATAGATTTTAACTGTGTTAAGTTAACCTGTGCTAAACATCTATACAAAAACTATATAAAAAATAGAAAGTAACTGTAGAAACAAAAATGTTTTATACAAATATGAGAAAGAACTACAAATGGGGATAAAGGACTGTGTACAATTAAATTAGGCTGTAAACAGATGAATGAAATGAATGAATGAATGAATGAATTAAAGTTTACAGCCTAATTTAAAAAGATAAACTGTATAACTGCAGGACGGTTGTTGTCAGAGGGCTGGTTGTAAAGTAGGTGGCGGACTCCAGAGAGCACACCGTCGTTTCCAGAAACATCTGCGTCCACACGGATTCACTGGAGACGACCCAAAACGCTGCAGTACATATGCCAGGCCTGTGTGTGGCGCTGCCACACCAATACACTAAAACCGGAAGAGAAGCCATGGAGCATGCGTATAAGGGTCACGCGCGGTTTACAAACAAGCTCATAACACGAGAAGAGGACGAACATGGCCGGCGCAGCTCAGAGAGGAAGAGCAGAGTCTTTTGTGTGGACCGACAATGAAGTGGAACTTCTGCTTCATGTCACATTGGACTACAAGACGACGAAATTATACGAAAATGTCGACTGGGAGTCTTGCCAGTCCAAGTACGCCGACATTACGGACGCGTTTCAGGCGCAGTACCCGCAGACCCCGGCGGAGCAGGACTTCCCCCATGATGCCAAGAGCGTCACAAAGACACAGGTTACCACCAAGTTAAAGTGTATCCGGATAAAATACAGGCAGGCGGTGGACACCGGGCGCCGTAACTGCCAAGGCCGTGTCATTCTGCTGTACTTCGAGCTGTGTGAGGAGATATGGGGTGGGTCGCCCGCTACACGCGCCATCGACGCCGACATCGAGACTGCAGACACGGATGAAGAGTGGTTGCCGTCGCAGCCGTCGACACGAACTTCTTCTCCGGCAATGGAGCTGCCTGCCGGGTCAACCCAGTCGCCCAGCACACCCGGCAGTCTGCCTTCTGCGGCCACGAAGCAGCGCGGGGAGTTGCTCCAGGTGTGTTCATGATTTCAAGCTTAACAAGCAAACTGTAAGCTGTGATACAATAATTATGTGGAACAGCTAAATGGCAGATGCACGTTCTTTGTGTAGGTGTATTGCTTTCATAACTTGTTTTGCATATTAATGAGGCAACTTTGCTCTGCTTTATTCTAGGCAAGGCTAAACAAACACAGAGGGGACAGGCTGAAACGAAGACTGACAGGTGACCAAGTGGCACTAGAGGACCTTCAGATCAAGCGGAGGATGTTGGAGCTGATGGAGGAGTCCTCTAAAAGAAACGCAGACTCCATGCAGCAAATTAACACGAACATTGCAAACATTACGAACGCCATACAAGAGGGACTCTCACTGATGAGAGAAGTGATGCTCCAGCCTGCCCTCCCCCACAGCAGCAGTGGATTTGGACAATGCCAACAAACATTTATGCGCATGGCACCACACCCCGCTACACCGGCCTTTCAACAGACCCCCCATCAACCAGCACAACCGGAGAACACAGCAACGTGATGATGCAGAGGAAGACTGAACTGTGATTCTTTTTTGTTTGATTGTTGCTGTTGTGTTAACTTTCTGATTAAAGAAGACAACTTTTGAGCGTGGCAGTTATTTGTCTATTTTCACAAGAGACACGGTTCACAACTTTCAAAATGACGGGAGCATGTCAGATAGATGTTACATTGATCCCAAGCTCGTAAATTGCAATGCATTACACACAGGACAAGAACAAGACAATAAAGTAAGAACAACCTAGACATATTTAAAAAAGCAATATAAAACTGTATAAATAAGCAGTACTGATTGTAGTGCAAGTAAAACAAAAAACAACATAAGGTTCTTGGGGACTGTATTGTGGAGCAATATATAAACAGGCAGGGCATTGCTGCTTCAGCCTGCCTGTGCACATTATGCGCATGACACTGCACTCCACTGCACTCCACTGCATTGGCCTATCTTCAGACACCCCAGCAATCAGCACACCAATACATATCATGTATAGTTCATTCTTGTGTGTGTTTACAGATTTTAAATACAACAACAACCTGTTTTTATATAGATTTTAAAGGTTTTATATTGCATATTGCCTGTATTGTACATTGACTGTACCTTCAACAGCGGAGCTGGAGCACCTTCTCTCAGGTCATGACAATACAGTCTCCAAGCACCTTATATGTTTTTACACAATCTGTTCCCTGCACCTTATATTTTTACTTTGCACTACAATTATACTGCATATCTATACATTTTCATATTGCATTTTTGAAATGTCTAGGTTGTCCTCTTTACTTCATTGTGTTGTTACTGTGTGTAATGCTGCTGCTGCACTGCAATTTCCCATCTTGGGATCAATAGAGTATATCTACCTATCTGTCAGTCATATGCACATTAGCAGGGATGTGCTGTCATAAAAAAAAAGAAGACTTTTTATCGTGGTTGAAGTCAAGACACACAGTTCAAAACACTTTCAAAATGGCATGAGTAATATATAAAGAGGCATCAAATACTACAAAAAGACCAGTACGTCATACAATCAGTTTGTGGTCACTTTTTTTAAGGGTCAAGGTACTTGGTGAGCACTCTCCTCACTCTCTTTCCCTCTCCCTCATTACAGTCAGTGAGGTAGTTGTTACACTCTGTAGGAGGCTGTGTGTCACCCTGTATTGTTCCAAACACGGACTGTTCATCTACAGTCTCTTTACTGACCTCACAGAAATTGTGGAGAACAAAGCAGTCATAAATGACATGGGGCAGGTCATCCATGTTAATGTCCATGGGCCTTCTCAGTGCAGCAAATCTGGCCTTTAGGCGACCAAAAGCACACTCAATGACCATGCGCGCCCTACACAAACACAGTCCAAAGTACTGCTCCTGAGGTGTGGAGCCACCGTTTGAGTACTCCTTCATCAAGTAAGGCAGCAGAGGGTAGGCAGGGTCACCAAGAAGAAAAACTGGTATTGCCTCCTCGTCGTCCACAATCTGTTTTTTCACAGAGGTTCAGAGGTTATGGCACAAACACTCACTATTCAACAGGCTGTTGATCAGATCTTCACTATGAAGAAGCTGGTAATGATTTGAAGGAGATATAAGATATTTAAATGATTATAACTGTTATGTTTTCATGTCTAAAGTCAAACAGGACATGATATAGTGTGATACAGGTGTGTTTTTCTCCAAAAACAAACCTTAAAAAATACTATCATGTTATGTAAATCATAAATTAAGTATTAATAATGTCAGATAGGTTCTTATGTATTCTAAATAGATTCAACATTTGGTGTGGACACAGTTTGTAATGGTTAAACAGGGACAGAGGACAGCCTGAGAAGGTGAGGAAGCTCTCCATCACAGTTTGACTCAATAGAGGCCTCCAAACAGCTTAACAACAGCTGCTCAGATACCTGTGTGTGATGTCACATACAACGTCACTGCAGCATGTAACAGTCACAAATACAACACTGACTCTTAAAGTGTTGAAGTAGAAACTTTGACTCTCTCTGTGTAATTTAAGAAGTCAGGACTCTTCAGTCACAGCTCAAAGACTGCAGACCAACTTCACTAAAGTTTCCTTCTTCAGTACGTGTCTGCAGTCTTTACAAAGATGATCAAGCTTCAATAAATATTACAGCATCAGACATCAGAGGCTCCTGAACACTTTCTTCTCTCCTGACCTCAACGTTGACCATTGACCATTGACTTCAGCTATTTCTCCACCACACTGTCCTGGTGTTTGAACTGTTTCCTCTACAGTTCCTCCATCTCTTCCATTTTCACACTGACTCCTGACCTTTGGCTCTTCATGACTTTTCTGTAAGGTAATACCTGGTTTTAGGTGTTTTCTGGTTGTTTGAACTTTGTTCAGTCGTCATTTCATCTTCAGTTGCTTCCTGGTTGTCCAGTTGCTCATCTTGTTTGGGCAACATGGGACAGTCTGAGCTGTTGGTCTGAATGGTTTTGGTGTTGTTGCCCACATTCACTGAATTCTGTGTTACAGTTCTCTGTGTCCTCTGATGCCTGTGTGTCAACAGAAGAAGAAATCTGTCTAAATTCACGAAATCATGAAATCAAACTTTCTTATAATATCTTGAAATCAGAAAAGGTCAAGAGAAATTACCTTCTTCCATGTCCACGTACTGTGAATACAGCTGCCAGACAGACACTGATTACTCCTGAAGCCAAGATTATTTTTGCATACACAGCAAGAACTGTGAAGATATCAATTGAAGTTATGAATCACTGAACAAGATGTTTTTTAAAGTAAGAATATGATACATTTATGAATCATCTCTACCTGCGGCAGGTAGAAACACAGATAAGTGTGTCTCTCTGGTCTGGTTGATGTTCTTCTGTTGGACTCTACAGGTGAAGTTGTCGCTCTTCTTCACAGTCAATCTTCTGCTGACAGTATAGAGGTCATCAGGACCTCTGACTGTCTCTGTAGGTCCAGCAGAGAGGAGGTTTCCCTCACTGTCCAGCCAGAACACCTCAGGCTCTGGATACCAGCCTTTAGACTCACACTGTAAAACCACCTCTCTGCTCTTATTGGAGACAAACTCTATGACGGGCGTGGAGACGACACCTGATGATCAGAGAGGAGGAATTATAACATACGTCACTGATTTGTATCAAACTGCTCGTGGCAGCAAGTCTGACTTACCAACAGTGAGTTGGATGGACGCGTCCTTCTTCATTGATCGAAGGATACAAAAATATTTTCCTGTATCAGAAAGTTTCACTTTGAAGATTTTCATGGAGACGTTTCCGTTCTTCAGTTCATCCACAAACAGTCTGGTGCGCAAATGATAAGATGGATTTTGATTCTTAAAATTCAGTCGTCCATCTTGATGATAATGGATGTACTTTGGGTCTAAATCAGGTCTGGTCCACACCACGGTCTCTGAATCTGCATCGATGGGAGGTTCAAGGTGACATGGTAGAATGACATCATCACCAGCCAGAGCCACGATTGGTTGATGTGAACAAATTAACTGTGACTGCTCTGCAAGGAAACAAGAAACAGAAACAAACATGAACAACAGTGAAAAGTAGAGAAGGTGAGAACGGCCGTGCTTTCTCGAGATAACGACATCATTTATTTATTTATCAAGTCTTTTGTCTCCTGTGAAGTTTCAGTCGATGAATTTTGAGTGAAATGTCTCAACAACTGTTGGTGAGTTTGCACATCGATGTGTTACTGGAGTGTTTTGTGTTGAAATTACCTCCAACAGACTGAAGAACTATGAGAATGAAAACACTGCAGGTCCAGAAGGACAGTCCATCACTGGGCTGGATCTTTGGCTGCAGCATGCTGGACTCCTGAAAAGTTCACTTTGTAGTTACTTTGTGCTTCATGAGACTTCAAAACACTTCATCTATACAGACTAGTAGAAAACACTGACAGACATTTAAATTAACAGTACTGGTTAAAAAATAGTACTGCATCCAAATTCACAACATTGGAGTCGTTTCCATGACCCCACCCTCTCCTCCACAGATGAAGTTCACAGAGGTTTGAACCTTCACAAGCACAAAACCAACAAAACATGTTTTATTTCATGAACCAGCTTCTACGTCTGAGAGACAGACGATGCACTTTGAGTCAGGATCTCTCTGATAACAGACTCTTAAATTAAAAAGGCAGACTGACAAAAAAAGAAAAAACAACAAAAAACACCCTTCTTCATTTTGTCGTTTTTGTTTTTTAATTTTATAAATGCATTATGAGCCATTCTGAGACTAATTACAGTTATGAAAAAACATGTCAGTTTGTTTTAGCTTGGCGTCTCTCAACTCTTACAGGTCATAGTTCATCTATTCAGACTTCAGCTGCTGCACACAACACATTGGACATACAGCAACAAGTTAGTTTAAAACAAAAAAAGTTTTTCTCACCGTTTCTGATCCAAATCTTGAATCTTTCAGCAACAGCATCCTGAAAAAGATGAAAAGTCTGTTTGATTTAACAAAATAAAAATAAAAACACGTCTTTCTGAAGATGAAGTTGTAAAATGGAAGAAAATGTCTTTGCACATGCTTTAATGATTAAACACCAAATTAAAGAAATTAAGTTTAATTAAATTTTCTTTCACTGATATTTGAAATTCTAATTGGACTAAAAAAAGTTTTTTTAGCATTTAAATAAACTGCTAATGCTGTTTATTTTGACTTTGAAATCATGAATAACATTTAAAATGTAGTATTACTGTAGTATTTTGTCGTATTACTGTAGTATTTTGTAGTTCTACTAAGTGTTTAAATGAGTTCATCACTTGCTGCTCCACAGTTTAAGTTAATAAATGTAACAGAAATGATTCACTTTCACTTTTGCGGCTCAAAATAACGTTGTTGTTTTTTAAAGTGTGAAAAGTTTAGACTTTTTTTAACATTTCATACCTGAAGACGACACGAGCTCACTCTGTGACGCAGTTGTTTGTTTGTTTGTGTTTTTTTTTATCGTGCTCGTGCTGAAACCGAAACTAAACCGGTACGTGAAACACTATTGGTCGAGTTACATTGATTGAACGGCCTTCCAGCCAATCACAGCCTTTAGCTCCACCCACCAAGGCGAGAGAATAAAGAAACCGTTAAAACTGACGGTTTAAAAATAAACGGCTACAGGAGAATTCAGCAGCAGTTTGAAGCGACACTGTTAAAATAATGACACACAGTGACTGTCTATGATAAAGAGCATTAATGAGGAACAAATGAACAAACACATGTTAAAAAATATCCAACATAGCTTGCTCCACCCAGGTGAAGAGTCTTGGTGTCATGTAGACAGTACACTCTCCTTCAATGCCCATATGAACAGTGTGTCTCGCAGTGCCTTTGTCCATCTTCACAGCATTGTAAGACTGGGCCCATCCCTCTCTCAGCACAGTGCAGAAGTCCTTGTAAATGCCCATGTTACATCCCGCATTGACTACCGCAACTCCATCTTTTCTGGTTTACCAAATAAATCACCAAAAACACGACCGAGTAGAAGCTGCTTCATGAAATAAATCATGATTTGTTGGTGAGTCTTCAATCTGACAACCTGTGTAAGCTTCAGTCTGAGGAGAGATGACTGTACTGTATTAAAGTCTGACTGCAGTACTCGTTTTTAACCAGTAGATGTCAGTGTTACACATAAAGTTACATGTTGTTTCTTTAAAGAAGAGAGAATGAGAGCCAATAAATTGATTTCAGTCTCATCAAATAAACTTTGAATTGATCATTCTGATCAGTAATTAAGTGAATTATAACCTAAATGACTTGAAAAGGATTTGGAGTTCAGCACAGAAGAAGTTGGCAGCATTCACTCTGCAACATTAAACAGACCAACATGTATAAACACAAGAATTTATTAAGACAATAAAAGCATATATACACATTATCAAACATATACTGTACATATAAACATAAAAACATCTTATTTACACTCAGTTAGCGGTGTGCTAACCAGAGAAGTCTTAGTGCTCTCATGGTTCTGACATGATTCTTGGCTTTCCTTCACTGGTTCAGGGAAACTTTACCTGAGGAGAAGGGATTGAACAAAGAGCGACCTGGAGTTTTGTTGACCAGGTCAGGGTGTCAGGTTACAGTAACAGGAAGTGACCTGTGACATTTAAACTATTAAAGTCCAGAGTTGAGAGTCCAGGCAAAAACCAAGTCCAATAATCCAAGACATATACCGCGGGTCGCCCTACACGGAGGCCGCCATCTTGATAACAGTGGCCTAGAACTGACAAACGGGGGCGCAAGCGTGATTCTCCACTACTTTGCCAAAGTAGCAGCAGTAGAAGAAGAAGAAGACGGATGTGACGTAGAGGAGGACGTGTTTACTAGTTGCTAACTTTGTTGTGTTTTGTTAGTAGTAGAAGTTACATTTAGACAAATCAGGAGAGAGCTCGTGTGGTACCCTGAACACCTGCAACAGCCACACTGTAATCTCCTTGATCAAGCTTCAATAAATATTACAGCATCAGACATCAGAGGCTCCTGAACACTTTCTTCTTCATTGACCATTGACCATTGACCATTGACTTCAGCAATTTCTCCACAACACTGTCCTGATGTTTGAACCGTTTCCTCTACAGTTCCTCCATCTCTTCTATTTTCACACTGACTCCTGACTTTTTGCTCTTCTTGACTTTTCTGTAAGGTAATACCTGGTTTTAGGTTTTTCTGATCGTTCAAAGTTTGTTCAGTCGTCAGTTCATCCTCAGTTGCTTCCTGGTTGTCCAGTTGCTCATCTTGTTTGGGCAACATGGTAAAGTCTGAGCCGTTGGTCTGAATGGTTTTGGTGTTCTTGCCCAAAGTCATGAAGTTAGTTTCAGTTCTCAGTCTCCTCTTGATCCCTGTGTGCCAACAGAAGAAGAAATCTGTTTAAATTCACTGTGTTCATATCGTTTTACTAAATATCCAACACTCGAGTGTTTAAACCTCTGCACCACATTTTACATTTCACATTCTGTTTCAGAGTTTACAAGAATATTTTCACATTAAATCATGAACATGTTTGAACAATCATGAACATCATGAACATTGTTCTATATAATCTGTTGATGCTTTGGAATTAGCTGCAACATATCACAACAGCCAATGAAGAGCTCTGACAGTAACTCCACATGAAAAAGGAAAATGAAGACGAGACTTACTGAAATATTTCACTGTGAGAATAATGACCAGCAGAAAACCAGGAATGAGGATGATGATGAAGATGATGATGATGATGTTCCAACTCAAAGAGGACTGAACCGTGAAGAAATAATCTGAAATGAAACAACACAGAACAGAACGACATTTTTTAATCAAACTCGACCTCAACTGTTAAAAAACAGAAATATGTTGAATTTATTTTGAACTCTTTATAACCTGGAACATAGAAGTGTGTCTCTCTGGTCTGGGTGATGTTCTTCTGTTGGACTCTACAGGTGAAGTTGTCGCTCTTCTCCACAGTAACTGTGCTGTTGACAGTATAGAGGTCATCAGGACCTCTGACTGTCTCTGTAGGTACAGCAGAGAGGAGGTTTCCCTCACCGTCCAGCCAGACCACCTCAGGCTCTGGATACCAGCCTTTAGCCTCACACTGTAAAACCACCTCTCCGCTCTTATTGGAGACAAACTCTATGACGGGCGTGGAGACGACACCTGATGATCAGAGAGGAGGAATTATAACATACGTCACTGATTTGTATCAAACTGCTCGTGGCAGCAAGTCTGACTTACCAACAGTGAGTTGGATGGATGTTCTCTGCATCGACTGAAAGAAACATTCATATTTTCCTGTATCAGAAAGTTTCACTTTGAAGATTTTCATGGAGATGTTTCCGTTCTTCAGTTCATCCACAAACAGAGCGGTGCGATTCTTAAAAGATGGATTTTGATCAAAGTACACCGGTCGTCCATCTTTGTGAACATGGATGTACTTTGGGTCTAAATCAGTTCTGGTCCACATCACGGTCTCTGAGCTGACATTGATGAGAGGTTCAAGGTGACATGGTAGAATGACATCATCACCAACCAGGGCCACGACTGGTTGATGTGAACAATTGAACTGTGACTGCTCTGCAAGGAAACCTAGAGAACAAGAAATGGTAGCATAGTTAATAATCATACAATAATTAACAACAGTGAAAATCAGAGAAAATGAGCGTGCTTTCTCGAGATAACGATTAGACTAGACTAAACCCTGTATGTCTGTATGACTATATGCTGTGTATATTGCTTGCACGGGCGGAGACACACACACACAAACTTAGGTAACGTAGAAACAATGGTAATTGTGAAGTTCCTAGTGTTCCTAACAAGTTTTTAAATATTATGGTAACTGTCTGAAGTTTTAAGACCCCGTGACCTGCTGCTCTGTTCTCTGGTGGTGTCGCGGAAAAAGAGATTCCCAGGGACGTGACACTTAAATATAGTTCCGCGTGGTCAGGTGTAAGTGGAAAGTAGAAAGAGGAGCGTTTGCATTTATAAATATGTTTTTTCATATATATTTATTTTTGGGTGTTTATCAGAGTTTTATGGGTTTGTAAGTAGGTGTTTATATTGTATATATTTTATTTGAGGATTTATGTAAATATTTGTGGTTTACCTATTGATGGTTTAATCTAATTAGTCATGTGATGAAAAGATCTGTATAAAAGGAAGTCAGGAAAAAAATCACTTTTCAGGAAGTTCGTGCAATTATTGAGAGTTGTGGAGAATTGGGATGAAGAAATTACCTCCAACAGACTGAAGAACCATGAGAATGAAAACACTGCAGGTCCTGAAGGACAGTCCATCACTGGGCTGGATCTTTGGCTGCAGCATGCTGGACTCCTGAAAAGTTCACTTTGTAGTTACGTTGTGCTTCATGTGACTTCAAAACACTTCATCTACACAGACTAGTAGAAAACACTGACAGACATTTAAATGAACAATATGTAACTTCATGTGTAACACTGACATCTAGTGGGTAAAAAATTGTATTGCATCTAAATTCACATTGGATTGTCGTTTCCATGACCCCACCCTCTCCTCCACAGACTGAAGTTCACAGAGGTTTGAACCTTCATAAGCACAAAACCAACAAAACATGTTTTATGTCATGAACCAGCTTCTACGTCTGAGAGACAGACGATGCACTTTGAGTCAGGATCTCTCTGATAACAGACTCTTAAATTAAAATGGCAGACTGACAAAAAAAGAAAAAACAACGAAAAACACCCTTCTTCATTTTGTCGTTTTTGTTTTTTAATTTTATAAATGCATTATGAGCCATTCTGAGACTAATTACAGTTATTAAAAAACATGTCAGTTTGTTTTAGCTTGGCGTCTCTCAACTCTTACAGGTCATAGTTCATATATTCAGACCTCAGCTGCTGCACACAACACATTGGACATACAGCAACAAGTTAGTTTGAAACAAAGTTTAAAAAAAAGTTTTTCTCACCGTTTCTGATCCAAATCCTGAATCTTCTGACAAAGACCTTCAAATGTTGGACGAAGCGTTCAGTCCTTTACTTTACGACTTTAACACACCTTACTTGTTTGCAATTCGACACCGTTTTCTCTTTTCAGTACGAAACACCTCTTCTGCTTCCTGTTTAATCTAAAAATCAGCAAAGACATGGATCGTTGGATCTGAGGAATGCAGAATGACGGCAGGTTGCTGAAAACAACCTGTAAACACACCCACCTGTAAATCAAAGCGCCCACGCTCTTAATCCTGCATAACTTTAAGCCTTAATATAATCTGAACAGGTGAGTTGTATAAAAATTCAAACTCAGTATATGTTGTTATGAACGGGGAAATTAGCTATAGAGACCAAAACTGGAGATAAGACAGACTTGATTGAAGGTGGAAGAGAAAAATACAACATATACAATTCATAGATATCCTAGAAACAGAAAAATAAAAAAGAATAACAAAACTGTTCTTAAAACTTAAACAGCTAACCAACAGTCACCTAGTGTTTCTGTAGCGTTGACAGAACGTTCCAAAATAAACATATTAGCAGTTTGAAGTGAACTAAAGCTCCCTGCACTGTCCCTTTAAGAAATATGACATTTGAACAATTCATTACGTATCTGTAAAAACACATCACTCTAGAAACACAAGATTCAGTCTGACTGTCAGTTCAGCATCAATATAATCATCAAGATAGATCGAAGAAATTAAACATGTAGCCAAATAAAACATTTGCAGATAAATTAAACATTTACATTGAATTTAAATATGTACAGAGGAATTAAAAATGTGCAGTTCAACTCTGAAAGTTCAAAAATGTGCAGAGGAATTAAACATTTGCATAGAAAATAAATATATAACTGTGTTAAGTTAACCCGTGCTAAAGTCTATACAAAAACTACATAAAAAATAGAAAGTAACTGTAGAAATAAAAATGTTTTATACAACTATAAACTATATTAAAGACTGAAAGTGACCGTAAAAGTAAAAATGTTTTATACAAATATGAGAAAGAACTACAAATGGGGATAAAGGACTGTGTACAATTAAATTAGGCTGTAAACAGATGAATGAAATGAATGAATGAATGAATGAATTAAAGTTTACAGCCTAATTTAAAAAGATAAACTGTATAACTGTGCAGGACGGTTGTTGTCAGAGGGCTGGTTGTAAAGTAGGAGGCGGACTCCAGAGACAAACAAAAACTCATATTGACAGCACTCGTTCTGGTGCAGCAGCCTCAATAACACGTTCAGCATTCTTATTAAAATAATAAATCTAAATCGTATAGTTAAAATCTTTTAATTTTTATATTTCAAAACTGACCGTTTAGACATTTGACAGCAGTAAAAAAAAAAAACCTACATGTCATTATTTTAACGTGAAATTTGATGACTTTTCCTAAAGTGACCCAAAATACAAAAATGAAAATATTTAAAAATGTTACACTGCTGCACAGGTGCTACAAATGTTTGTACATTGAGGTTGTTCTGGATCTATTGAGATGGATTTTAGACTCACCAGTGTGGGTCAAATAAAGGAAAATGTTCTGGAGAACCTCGAAACAGTCAAACTGTAACTGAGTTCAGGGGGGGCCTCGACACAGTCTGTTCCCACCACAGGTGGCCAGGTTCCCGCAGAAGGGTCAGAGGGGGAACCTCGAAATAGTCGGCCCTGTCCACACGAATACACGGCCTCACCCAATACGCTGTGGTTTTGAAAAAATCTCCGTGAACACGCCGTCGTTTCCAGAAACATCTGCGTCCACACGGATTCACTGGAGACGACCCAAAACGCTGCAGTACATATGCCAGGCCTGTGTGTGGCGCTGCCACACCAATACACTAAAACCGGAAGAGAAGCCATGGAGCATGCGTATAAGGGTCACGCGCGGTTTACAAACAAGCTCATAACACGAGAAGAGGACGAACATGGCCGGCGCAGCTCAGAGAGGAAGAGCAGAGTCTTTTGTGTGGACCGACAATGAAGTGGAACTTCTGCTTCATGTCACATTGGACTACAAGACGACGAAATTATACGAAAATGTCGACTGGGAGTCTTGCCAGTCCAAGTACGCCGACATTGCGGACGCGTTTCAGGCGCAGTACCCGCAGACCCCGGCGGAGCAGGACTTCCCCCATGATGCCAAGAGCGTCACAAAGACACAGGTTACCACCAAGTTAAAATGTATCCGGACAAGATACAGGAAGGCGGTGGACACCGGGCGCCGTAACGGCCAAGGCCGTGTCATTCTGCTGTACTTCGAGCTGTGTGAGGAGATATGGGGTGGGTCGCCCGCTACATGCGCCATCGACGCCGGCATCGAGACTGCAGACACGGATGAAGAGTGGTTGCCGTCGCAGCCGTCGACACGAACTTCTTCTCCGGCAATGGAGCTGCCTGCCGGGTCAACCCAGTCGCCCAGCACACCCGGCAGTCTGCCTTCTGCGGCCACGAAGCAGCGCGGGGAGTTGCTCCAGGTGTGTTCATGATTTCAAGCTTAACAAGCAAACTGTAAGCTGTGATACAATAATTATGTGGAACAGCTAAATGGCAGATGCACGTTCTTTGTGTAGGTGTATTGCTTTCATAACTTGTTTTGCATATTAATGAGGCAACATTGCTCTGCTTTATTCTAGGCAAGGCTAAACAAACACAGAGGGGACAGGCTGAAACGAAGACTGACAGGTGACCAAGTGGCACTAGAGGACCTTCAGATCAAGCGGAGGATGTTGGAGCTGATGGAGGAGTCCTCTAAAAGAAACGCAGACTCCATGCAGCAAATTAACAAGAACATTGCAAACATTACGAACGCCATACAAGAGGGACTCTCACTGATGAGAGAAGTGATGCTCCAGCCTGCCCTCCCCCACAGCAGCAGTGGATTTGGACAATGCCAACAAACATTTATGCGCATGGCACCACACCCCGCTACACCGGCCTTTCAACAGACCCCCCCCCATCAACCAGCACGACCGGAGTACACAGCAACGTGATGATGCAGAGGAAGACTGAACTGTGATTCTTTTTTGTTTGATTGTTGCTGTTGTGTTAACTTTCTGATTAAAGAAGACAACTTTTGAGCGTGGCAGTTATTTGTCTATTTTCACAAGAGACACGGTTCACAACTTTCAAAATGACGGGAGCATGTCAGATAGATGTTACATTGATCCCAAGCTTGTAAATTGCAATGCATTACACACAGGACAAGAACAAGACAATAAAGTAAGAAGAACAACCTAGACATATTTAAAAAAGCAATATAAAACTGTATAAATAAGCAGTACTGATTGTAGTGCAAGTAAAACAAAAAACAACATAAGGTTCTTGGGGACTGTATTGTGGAGCAATATATAAACAGGCAGGGCAACACATGACCAGTGTTTGGAATAACGCCGTTTAAAAGAACGGCGTTAGGTAACGACGTTATTTTTTTGAGTAACAGGGTAATCTAATTACTTTTCCCGTCGTTACAACGCCGTTAATGTTACTGGACGTTAAATGCGGTGCGTTACTATGCATTGATTGAATGAACTGTGTAATCCGAACGCACCCCTGGTTCACCGCTAAACAGAGATTCGATGAAGGAGCAGAGATGGCGAGTCAGGAGCAATCCGATGAAAAGTAGGTGGAGATATAAGCACTACTTCAAATTCATTGTGGTCAAAGACAAAAACGTGCATGTAATGTGTGCATTATGTCCAGGAGCGAAGACTTTGTCAACATCCGTTAATTTAATGAAGCATCTCACAACGACACACGCATCTACAAAGCTACAAATTCTTTGACATATAGCAACTTTTTTTTAACAGTAACGCAAATAGTTACTTTCCCTGGTAACGAGTTACTTTTATTATAGAGTAATTCAGTTACTAACTCAGTTACTTTTTGGAACAAGTAGTGAGTAACTATAACTAATTGCTTTTTTAAAGTAACGTTCCCAACACTGCACATGACACAGCACTCCACTGCACTGGCCTATCTTCAGACACCCCAGCAATCAGCACACCAATACATATCATGTATAGTTCATTCTTGTGTGTGTGTTTACAGATTTTAAATACAACAACAACCTGTTTTTATATAGATTTTAACTGTGTTAAGTTAACCTGTGCTAAACGTCTATACAAAAACTATATAAAAAATAGAAAGTAACTGTAGAAGTAAAAATGTTTTATACAAATATGAGAAAGAACTACAAATGGGGATAAAGGACTGTGTACAATTAAATTAGGCTGTAAACAGATGAATGAAATGAATGAATGAATGAATGAATTAAAGTTTACAGCCTAATTTAAAAAGATAAACTGTATAACTGCAGGACGGTTGTTGTCAGAGGGCTGGTTGTAAAGTAGGAGGCGGACTCCAGAGAGCACACCGTCGTTTCCAGAAACATCTGCGTCCACACGGATTCACTGGAGACGACCCAAAACGCTGCAGTACATATGCCAGGCCTGTGTGTGGCGCTGCCACACCAATACACTAAAACCGGAAGAGAAGCCATGGAGCATGCGTATAAGGGTCACGCGCGGTTTACAAACAAGCTCATAACACGAGAAGAGGACGAACATGGCCGGCGCAGCTCAGAGAGGAAGAGCAGAGTCTTTTGTGTGGACCGACAATGAAGTGGAACTTCTGCTTCATGTCACATTGGACTACAAGACGACGAAATTATACGAAAATGTCGACTGGGAGTCTTGCCAGTCCAAGTACGCCGACATTACGGACGCGTTTCAGGCGCAGTACCCGCAGACCCCGGCGGAGCAGGACTTCCCCCATGATGCCAAGAGCGTCACAAAGACACAGGTTACCACCAAGTTAAAGTGTATCCGGATAAAATACAGGCAATCGGTGGACACCGGGCGCCGTAACTGCCAAGGCCGTGTCATTCTGCTGTACTTAGAGCTGTGTGAGGAGATATGGGGTGGGTCGCCCGCTACACGCGCCATCGACGCCGACATCGAGACTGCAGACACGGATGAAGAGTGGTTGCCGTCGCAGCCGTCGACACGAACTTCTTCTCCGGCAATGGAGCTGCCTGCCGGGTCAACCCAGTCGCCCAGCACACCCGGCAGTCTGCCTTCTGCGGCCACGAAGCAGCGCGGGGAGTTGCTCCAGGTGTGTTCATGATTTCAAGCTTAACAAGCAAACTGTAAGCTGTGATACAATAATTATGTGGAACAGCTAAATGGCAGATGCACGTTCTTTGTGTAGGTGTATTGCTTTCATAACTTGTTTTGCATATTAATGAGGCAACATTGCTCTGCTTTATTCTAGCCAAGGCTAAACAAACACAGAGGGGACAGGCTGAAACGAAGACTGACAGGTGACCAAGTGGCACTAGAGGACCTTCAGATCAAGCGGAGGATGTTGGAGCTGATGGAGGAGTCCTCTAAAAGAAACGCAGACTCCATGCAGCAAATTAACACGAACATTGCAAACATTACGAACGCCATACAAGAGGGACTCTCACTGATGAGAGAAGTGATGCTCCAGCCTGCCCTCCCCCACAGCAGCAGTGGATTTGGACAATGCCAACAAACATTTATGCGCATGGCACCACACCCCGCTACACCGGCCTTTCAACAGACCGCCCCGTCAACCAGCACGACCGGAGTACACAGCAACGTGATGATGCAGAGGAAGACTGAACTGTGATTCTTTTTTGTTTGATTGTTGCTGTTGTGTTAACTTTCTGATTAAAGAAGACACCTTTTGAGCGTGGCAGTTATCTGTCTATTTTCACAGGAGACACGGTTCACAACTTTCAAAATGACGGGAGCATGTCAGACAGATGTTACATTGATCCCAAGCTCGTAAATTGCAATGCATTACACACAGGACAAGAACAAGACAATAAAGTAAGAACAACCTAGACATATTTAAAAAAGCAATATAAAACTATAAATAAGCAGTACTGATTGTAGTGCAAGTAAAACAAAAAACAACATAAGGTTCTTGGGGACTGTATTGTGGAGCAATATATAAACAGGCAGGGCATTGCTGCTTCAGCCTGCCTGTGCACATTATGCGCATGACACTGCACTCCACTGCATTGGCCTATCTTCAGACACCCCAGCAATCGGCACACCAATACATATCATGTATAGTTCATTCTTGTGTGTGTTTACAGATTTTAAATACAACAACAACCTGTTTTTATATAGATTTTAGAGGTTTTATATTGCATATTGCCTGTATTGTACATTGACTGTACCTTCAACAGCGGAGCTGGAGCACCTTCTCTCAGGTCATAACAATACAGTCTCCAAGCACCTTATATGTTTTTACACAATCTGTTCCCTGCACCTTATATTTTTACTTTGCACTACAATTATACTGCATATCTATACATTTTCATATTGCATTTTTGAAATGTCTAGGTTGTCCTCTTTACTTCATTGTGTTGTTACTGTGTGTAATGCTGCTGCTGCACTGCAATTTCCCATCTTGGGATCAATAGAGTATATCTACCTATCTGTCAGTCATATGCACATTAGCAGGGATGTGCTGTCATAAAAAAAAAGAAGACTTTTTATCGTGGTTGAAGTCAAGACACACAGTTCAAAACACTTTCAAAATGGCATGAGTAATATATAAAGAGGCATCAAATACTACAAAAAGACCAGTACGTCATACAATCAGTTTGTGGTCACTTTTTTTAAGGGTCAAGGTACTTGGTGAGCACTCTCCTCACTCTCTTTCCCTCTCCCTCATTACAGTCAGTGAGGTAGTTGTTACACTCTGTAGGAGGCTGTGTGTCACCCTGTATTGTTCCAAACACGGACTGTTCATCTACAGTCTCTTTACTGACCTCACAGAAATTGTGGAGAACAAAGCAGTCATAAATGACATGGGGCAGGTCATCCATGTTAATGTCCATGGGCCTTCTCAGTGCAGCAAATCTGGCCTTTAGGCGACCAAAAGCACACTCAATGACCATGCGCGCCCTACACAAACACAGTCCAAAGTACTGCTCCTGAGGTGTGGAGCCACCGTTTGAGTACTCCTTCATCAAGTAAGGCAGCAGAGGGTAGGCAGGGTCACCAAGAAGAAAAACTGGTATTGCCTCCTCGTCGTCCACAATCTGTTTTTTCACAGAGGTTCAGAGGTTATGGCACAAACACTCACTATTCAACAGGCTGTTGATCAGATCTTCACTATGAAGAAGCTGGTAATGATTTGAAGGAGATATAAGATATTTAAATGATTATAACTGTTATGTTTTCATGTCTAAAGTCAAACAGGACATGATATAGTGTGATACAGGTGTGTTTTTCTCCAAAAACAAACCTTAAAAAATACTATCATGTTATGTAAATCATAAATTAAGTATTAATAATGTCAGATAGGTTCTTATGTATTCTAAATAGATTCAACATTTGGTGTGGACACAGTTTGTAATGGTTAAACAGGGACAGAGGACAGCCTGAGAAGGTGAGGAAGCTCTCCATCACAGTTTGACTCAATAGAGGCCTCCAAACAGCTTAACAACAGCTGCTCAGATACCTGTGTGTGATGTCACATACAACGTCACTGCAGCATGTAACAGTCACAAATACAACACTGACTCTTAAAGTGTTGAAGTAGAAACTTTGACTCTCTCTGTGTAATTTAAGAAGTCAGGACTCTTCAGTCACAGCTCAAAGACTGCAGACCAACTTCACTAAAGTTTCCTTCTTCAGTACGTGTCTGCAGTCTTTACAAAGATGATCAAGCTTCAATAAATATTACAGCATCAGACATCAGAGGCTCCTGAACACTTTCTTCTCTCCTGACCTCAACGTTGACCATTGACCATTGACTTCAGCTATTTCTCCACCACACTGTCCTGGTGTTTGAACTGTTTCCTCTACAGTTCCTCCATCTCTTCCATTTTCACACTGACTCCTGACCTTTGGCTCTTCATGACTTTTCTGTAAGGTAATACCTGGTTTTAGGTGTTTTCTGGTTGTTTGAACTTTGTTCAGTCGTCATTTCATCTTCAGTTGCTTCCTGGTTGTCCAGTTGCTCATCTTGTTTGGGCAACATGGGACAGTCTGAGCTGTTGGTCTGAATGGTTTTGGTGTTGTTGCCCACATTCACTGAATTCTGTGTTACAGTTCTCTGTGTCCTCTGATGCCTGTGTGTCAACAGAAGAAGAAATCTGTCTAAATTCACGAAATCATGAAATCAAGCTTTCTTATAATATCTTGAAATCAGAAAAGGTCAAGAGAAATTACCTTCTTCCATGTCCACGTACTGTGAATACAGCCGCCAGACAGACACTGATTACTCCTGAAGCCAAGATTATTTTTGCATACACAGCAAGAACTGTGAAGATATCAATTGAAGTTATGAATCACTGAACAAGATGTTTTTTAAAGTAAGAATATGATACATTTATGAATCATCTCTACCTGCGGCAGGTAGAAACACAGATAAGTGTGTCTCTCTGGTCTGGTTGATGTTCTTCTGTTGGACTCTACAGGTGAAGTTGTCGCTCTTCTTCACAGTCAATCTTCTGCTGATAGTATAGAGGTCATCAGGACCTCTGACTGTCTCTGTAGGTCCAGCAGAGAGGAGGTTTCCCTCACTGTCCAGCCAGAACACCTCAGGCTCTGGATACCAGCCTTTAGACTCACACTGTAAAACCACCTCTCTGCTCTTATTGGAGACAAACTCTATGACGGGCGTGAAGACGACACCTGATGATCAGAGAGGAGGAATTATAACATACGTCACTGATTTGTATCAAACTGCTCGTGGCAGCAAGTCTGACTTACCAACAGTGAGTTGGATGGACGCATCCTTCTTCATTGATCGAAGGATACAAAAATATTTTCCTGTATCAGAAAGTTTCACTTTGAAGATTTTCATGGAGACGTTTCCGTTCTTCAGTTCATCCACAAACAGTCTGGTGCGGAAATGATAAGATGGATTTTGATTCTTAAAATTCAGTCGTCCATCTTGATGATAATGGATGTACTTTGGGTCTAAATCAGGTCTGGTCCACACCACGGTCTCTGAATCTGCATTGATGGGAGGTTCAAGGTGACATGGTAGAATGACATCATCACCAGCCAGGGCCACGATTGGTTGATGTGAACAAATGAACTGTGACTGCTCTGCAAGGAAACAAGAAACAGAAACAAACATGAACAACAGTGAAAAGTAGAGAAGGTGAGAACGGCCGTGCTTTCTCGAGATAACGACATCATTTATTTATTTATCAAGTCTTTTGTCTCCTGTGAAGTTTCAGTCGATGAGTTTTGAGTGAAATGTCTCAACAACTGTTGGTGAGTTTGCACATCGATGTGTTACTGGAGTGTTTTGTGTTGAAATTACCTCCAACAGACTGAAGAACCATGAACATGAAAACACTGCAGGTCCTGAAGGACAGTCCATCACTGGGCTGGATCTTTGGCTGCAGCATGCTGGACTCCTGAAAAGTTCACTTTGTAGTTACTTTGTGCTTCATGTGACTTCAAAACACTTCATCTACACAGACTAGTAGAAAACACTGACAGACATTTAAATTAACAGTACTGGTTAAAAAATAGTACTGCATCCAAATTCACAACATCGGAGTCGTTTCCATGACCCCACCCTCTCCTCCACAGATGAAGTTCACAGAGTTTTCAGACTGAAGATATTTCACAAGCACAAAACCAACAAAACATGTTTTATTTCATGAACCAGCTTCTACGTCTGAGAGACAGACGATGCACTTTGAGTCAGGATCTCTCTGATAACAGACTCTTAAATTAAAAAGGCAGACTGACAAAAGAAAAAACAACAAAAAACACCCTTCTTCATTTTGTTGTTTTTGTTTTTAATTTTATAAATGCATTATGAGCCATTCTGAGACTTATTACAGTTATGAAAAAACATGTCAGTTTGTTTTAGCTTGGCGTCTCTCAACTCTTACAGGTCATAGTTCATCTGTTCAGACTTCAGCTGCTGCACACAACACATTGGACATACAGCAACAAGTTAGTTTGAAACAAAGTTAAAAAAAGTTTTTCTCACCGTTTCTGATCCAAATCTTGAATCTTTCAACATCCCGAAAAAGATGAAAAGTCTGTTTGATTTAACAAAATAAAAATAAAAACACGTCTTTCTGAAGATGTAGTTGTAAAATGGAAGAAAATGTGTTTGCACGTGCTTTGATGTTTAAACACCAAATTAAAGAAATTAAGTTTAATTAAATTTTCTTTCACTGATATTTGAAATTCTAATTGGGTAGGGAAAAAAAAGAAGAAAATACCTAATGTTACAAAACTCAGCAGAATTAAAAAAAATAAAAACAACAACAACAAGCTGGACGTGTTTTTAAAACTTATATACTATTAATTAAACGATTACAAATTAAATAACTAAAAAAAGTTATTTTAGCATTTAAATAAACTGCTAATGCTGTTTATTTTGACTTTGATAACATGAATAACATTTAAAATGTAGTATGTTGTCGTATTACTGTATTTTGTAGTTCTACTAAGTGTTTAAATGAGTTCATCACTTGCTGCTCCACAGTTAAAGTTAATAAATGTAACAGAAAAGATTCACTTTCACTTTTGCGGCTCAAAATAACGTTGTTGTTTTTTAAAGTGAGAAAAGTTTAGACATTTTTAACATTTCATACCTGCAGACGACACGAGCTCACTCTGTGACGCAGTTGTTTGTTTGTTTGTCTGTTTTTTTTTTTTTATCGTGCTCGTGCTGAAACCGAAACTAAACCGGTACGTGAAACACTATTGGTCGAGTTAGATTGATTGAACGGCCTTCCAGCCAATCACAGCCTTTAGCTCCACCCACCAAGGCGAGAGAATAAAGAAACCGTTAAAACTGACGGTTTAAAAATAAACGGCTACAGGAGAATTCAGCAGCAGTTTGAAGCGACACTGTTAAAATAATGACACACAGTGACTGTCTATGATAAAGAGCATTAATGAGGAACAAATGAACAAACACATGTTAAAAAATATCCAACATAGCTTGCTCCACCCAGGTGAAGAGTCTTGGTGTCATGTAGACAGTACACTCTCCTTCAATGCCCATATGAACAGTGTGTCTCGCAGTGCCTTTGTCCATCTTCACAGCATTGTAAGACTGGGCCCATCCCTCTCTCAGCACAGTGCAGAAGTCCTTGTAAATGCCCATGTTACATCCCGCATTGACTACCGCAACTCCATCTTTTCTGGTTTACCAAATAAATCACCAAAAACACGACCGAGTAGAAGCTGCTTCATGAAATAAATCATGATTTGTTGGTGAGTCTTCAATCTGACAACCTGTGTAAGCTTCAGTCTGAGGAGAGATGACTGTACTGTATTAAAGTCTGACTGCAGTACTCGTTTTTAACCAGTAGATGTCAGTGTTACACATAAAGTTACATGTTGTTTCTTTAAAGAAGAGAGAATGAGAGCCAATAAATTGATTTCAGTCTCATCAAATAAACTTTGAATTGATCATTCTGATCAGTAATTAAGTGAATTATAACCTAAATGACTTGAAAAGGATTTGGAGTTCAGCACAGAAGAAGTTGGCAGCATTCACTCTGCAACATTAAACAGACCAACATGTAGAAACACAAGAATTTATTAAGACAATAAAAGCATATATACACATTATCAAACATATACTGTACATATAAACATAAAAACATCTTATTTACACTCAGTTAGCGGTGTGCTAACCAGAGAAGTCTTAGTGCTCTCATGGTTCTGACATGATTCTTGGCTTTCCTTCACTGGTTCAGGGAAACTTTACCTGAGGAGGAGGGATTGAACAAAGAGCGACCTGGAGTTTTGTTGACCAGGTCAGGGTGTCAGGTTACAGTAACAGGAAGTGACCTGTGACATTTAAACTATTAAAGTCCAGAGTTGAGAGTCCAGGCAAAAACCAAGTCCAATAATGCAAGACATATACCGCGGGTCGCCCTACACGGAGGCCGCCATCTTGATAACAGTGGCCTAGAACGGACAAACGGGGGCGCAAGCGTGATTCTCCACTACTTTGCCAAAGTAGCAGCAGTAGAAGAAGAAGACGGATGTGACGTAGAGGAGGGAGTGTTTACTAGTTGCTAACTTTGTTGTGTTTTGTTAGTAGTAGAAGTTACATTTAGACAAATCAGGAGAGAGCTCGTGTGGTACCCTGAACACCTGCAACAGCCACACTGTAATTCTCCTTGATCAAACTTCAATAAATATTACAGCATCAGACATCAGAGGCTCCTGAACACTTTCTTCTTCATTGACCATTGACCATTGACCATTGACTTCAGCAATTTCTCCACAACACTGTCCTGGTGTTTGAACTGTTTCCTCTACAGTTCCTCCATCTCTTCTATTTTCACACTGACTCCTGACTTTTTGCTCTTCTTGACTTTTCTGTAAGGTAGTACCTGGTTTTAGGTTTTTCTGATCGTTCAAAGTTTGTTCAGTCGTCAGTTCATCCTCAGTTGCTTCCTGGTTGTCCAGTTGCTCATCTTGTTTGGGCAACATGGTAAAGTCTGAGCCGTTGGTCTGAATGGTTTTGGTGTTCTTGCCCAAAGTCATGAAGTTAGTTTCAGTTTTCAATCTCCTCTTGATCCCTGTGTGCCAACAGAAGAAGAAATCTGTTTAAATTCACTGTGTTCATGTCGTTTTACTAAATATCCAACACTCGAGTGTTTAAACCTCTGCACCACATTTTACATTTCACATTCTGTTTCAGAGTTTACAAGAATATTTTCACATTAAATCATGAACATGTTTGAACAATCATGAACATCATGAACATTGTTCTATATAATCTGTTGATGCTTTGGAATTAGCTGCAACATATCACAACAGCCAATGAAGAGCTCTGACAGTAACTCCACATGAAAAAGGAAAATGAAGACGAGACTTACTGAAATATATTAATGTGAGAATAATGACCAGCAGAAAACCAGGAATGAGGATGATGATGAAGATGATGATGATGATGTTCCAAGTCAAAGAGGACTGAACCGTGAAGAAATAATCTGAAATGAAACAACACAGAACAGAACGACATTTTTTAATCAAACTCGACCTCAACTGTTAAAAAACAGAAACAATATGTTGAATTTATTTTGAACTCTTTATAACCTGGAACATAGAAGTGTGTCTCTCTGGTCTGGGTGATGTTCTTCTGTTGGACTCTACAGGTGAAGTTGTCGCTCTTCTCCACAGTCAATCTTCTGCTGACAGTATAGAGGTCATCAGGACCTCTGACTGTCTCTGTAGGTCCAGCAGAGAGGAGGTTTCCCTCACCGTCCAGCCAGAACACCTCAGGCTCTGGATACCAGCCTTTAGCCTCACACTGTAAAACCACCTCTCTGCTCTTAATGGAGACAAACTCTATGACGGGCGTGGAGACGACACCTGATGATCAGAGAGGAGGAATTATAACATACGTCACTGATTTGTATCAAACTGCTCGTGGCAGCAAGTCTGACTTACCAACAGTGAGTTGGATGGACGCTTCCTTCATCATTGAATCCAAGATACAAAAATATTCTCCTGTATCAGAAAGTTTCACTCTGAAGATTTTCATGGAGACGTTTCCGTTCTTCAGTTCATCCACAAACAGAGCGGTGCGATTCTTATAAGATGGATTTTGATTCTTAAAATTCAGTCGTCCATCTTGGTGATAATGGATGTACTTTGGGTCTAAATCAGGTCTGGTCCACACCACGGTCTCTGAATCTGCATCGATGGGAGGTTCAAGGTGACATGGTAGAATGACATCATCACCAGCCAGGGCCACAATTGGTTGATGTGAACAAATTAACTGTGACTGCTCTGCAAGGAAACAAGAAACAGAAACAAACATGAACAACAGTGAAAAGTAGAGAAGGTGAGAACGGCCGTGCTTTCTCGAGATAACGACATCATTTATTTATTTATCAAGTCTTTTGTCACTGAAGAGCAGTCTGATGCTATTTTTCAATGCTAATTAGCATGCTAACACACTATGATGGTGAACATATTAAAATCTACTACAAATCATAGTTAGCATGTTAGCATAGTGTCATTAGCATTAATCTCAAACCACGACTAGTGTAGCCTCACAGAGCCTCACTGTGGCTGTACATTTATGTTAACGTCTACTTCTTTCCAACACATGCACACATCGATGTGTTACTGGAGTGTTTTGTATTGAAATTACCTCCAACAGACTGAAGAACCATGAAGATGAAAACACTGCAGGTCCTGAAGGACAGTCCATCACTGGGCTGGATCTTTGTCTGCAGCATGCTGGACTCCTGAAAAGTTCACTTTGTAGTTACTTTGTGCTTCATGAGACTTCAAAACACTTCATCTACACAGACTAGTAGAAAACACTGAGCCATATATATATATATATATATATAATTTACCTCTTTTATATGCAGTTGCAGTCCAGGCTTTTGAAAAGACCGTAAGTTCAAATGTAGCAGTTAAAATGGTTCAAATATATTGCTGCTAAATAAATCTTAAAAACTGACTCACATGTGATGTGCATTTTTGGGGGGAAATATGGCTCCTGATATAGTCTGTAGACATCATCATCATTCAACTGTTTCACGTGGTTTGGTGTTAAAAAAAAAGCAAACTAAAAATCGCAAAAATCGGCAATATCGAAGAATCGCAATTTAAATCGAATCGGCACCCAAAAAATCGTAAAACAATCGAATCCGGAGAAAAGCATATCGTCCCAGCCCTGATATACACATACACATCAGAATCAGAAAGATGTTGATTGCCAAGTACGATTTTTCACAGACAAGGAATTTGTTCTGGTGAAATGCATAACAAACATTCTCTAAAGATATAAGAAGAAATAAAGAAATTGAGTATTAAAAATTATATTAAAATTAAAAATATAAATAATAAAATTAAAATATAAACAACATAAATATATATATATATATATACACTGTTTTAAATAAACACACACACACACACACACACGTGTGTATATGTAGTATATATACATGCTGCTTAGTATTTTATGATGAAGCCTGAGTGTGTTCATGGTTAACTGTAATAGTTCTCTTATTTTTGTTGAATACAATGTTTTGTCGATACAAGTTCGAGGAGAAGGCCTCGATAAAGCCTTCTGACGCCAGTTTGGAAGAAATAATAAGCATGTAGTTTGACTTAATATCTGATTTATTAACCACAAAGTTGAGAACGTAATGAAACTACACCTGAGACTTCAACTGCAGATTTATTTCTGACAAACACTGTGTCTGCAATAGCTGGAAAATGGTGGATGAAAAATCAGTTGGTTGGTTTACTTTCGGTTCATCGATTTAGACGGCTGCTGCAGAATGCGTCACACACGCACCACACAGCATCAAGTTAGTTTGAAATCAAGTTTTAAAAAACAAACCTGTTCTCACCGTCTTTTCTGTTCTGTGATCTGAATGTTGCAGATTCTGGAAAAACGCAATCAGGTCGTCTATCAACCACATGAGACGACATTCCCTCCTGCAGCCAACGCCTCAACTGGCAATCACTTCCTGAACTTATTACACCTGTATTATGCACACACACCTCTACCTCCACCTGAAACAGACTGACCTCAAGTGGATGTTTGAGGAACTGCAGTTCTATCCATCTCGGTTTAGTTTGCCAATCCATCTTTATGTTCATTAGTCTACCACTGTCCTCATCCCTCCATCGAAGAGCTTCATCCATTCTTTACTCTTTTATTCTTTCATCCTTCCATTTTCTCCATCCTACTTTCCAAACTGTTTTATTTTCATGTTTCTTGTGTCCGTCCACTTCAGTTTTCCATCCTACTGTCCAAAACAGTTCTAACTCAACTTACTCTGGAGCTTTCAAGAAGACCATGTGAGTCTAATAGAGAACACAGTTGAAAGCTCGTAGGTGGTTTGATAACAAACAATCAGAAACGACTTATTTTCTCAGTTTTATTAGAATTAAAACAACAAAAACATCCAACAGTTGTTGAGCAGATGTTGTTTTCAGACATTATGTAGAGACTCACATGGAGTGTGGCGCTCACATCTTGAAATATATCACAAAATAACGGAACGATCAGTCGGTTATCATACAATAAACCACGAGGCGTCACGCGTTTCACACCAGAACCTCCTGTTAAAAACATACGTTACTGAAATACCTTCATTTATTCCCTGTAACATCTTTTTATTTTTTTGTTCAACAAACAAACAGTTAAAAGATAAAGATGTAAAACAACAGATGTGAGTAAACAGCTGTAACTTTTACTGCGATTAAACTAAAATAACTCAAACAGAATTACAGTTTAGTCGATGACAGCGGTGAATTAATTTCCCTTTTTCAGAGGACAGAAATCTGACTTTCACATCACTGCATTCAAAAAGATAAAAGATAAGTACACGGCATGCTGAAAACTGTTTTTAATTTCCAACAAATCAAAACAATAAAAGTTCTTTAAGTGCTAAAAAAAACAAAAAACAAGCTGGTTTATTTACGGCACAATCTCTACGTATAGGCAAAGACGTGCGTCGTCTGTTTTTAAATGATCATTTGAAAATGCTAAAATAAATAGTGGATAGATTGTCACACTTTCTTATCACACTCTGTAAGTCGCTCTGGATAAAAGCGTCAGCAAAATGACTAAATGTAAACGTGAACATGAAAATGACATTCCCATCAGCTTCAGCTGTTCTCGAGTATTTGTTCTGTTCAAAGAAAAAAGGAAAATTAGCTCCTAAGTCCTTTCCTAACCACTTTTCCTCGATAGAAAATGTCACGAGGTCAAGGAAAGATGTGAAGGAGAGGTCATAAGGAGTTAGGAGAAGACGACTGCTCTTACACTAGACTACGTCATTATGCAACAGTTAGAAACAGGAATTGTGGGGCGGCATTACCTCCTTTCCTTTCCTAAAGGTGTACCCTATGCTAAAGGAGATAATAAAGGAAGCATTGAAGCTCCTTTCCTTAACAGTTAGAGGATTCAAACAGTTCTTATCATCTACGTTAATACTTCAGAGTCATTTCACTCAGTGAGGAACCTTCATGAGCAAAATAGACTATTCGACCTCACCCCAGATATCAGAACCAGAATCACTTTCATTCTCCAGGTGTGTGAACACACACGAGGAATCTGACTCCGGTTACACTTTGCTCTCTCAGTACAAACATCAAACATGTATAGACACAGGTACAGGTAAAGAACAAGACAGAGGACTTGACAGGTAAATGTAGACAAGAACAAGAAGCTATGTACATATGTAAAGGTATATATAAATATCTGTATGTAGAGACAAGGATACATTGTTTTACACTGAATGGGAATGTGCAATGAAATGGTGCAATGGAGCATAGTTCAATGATGACATAATAAATATACAGTATGAGTGTAGTTTCAAAGTTTCATTGTTTTAAATGTTCACAAGGCCTCAAGTTAATGTTTTTGTAAGGCTCAAGGTTAGGTTCATCCACATTGTATGTTTGCTGTACAGGGAGTGACACCCTCTGTCCTTACACCCTCTGTCCTTACACCCTCTGTCCTTAGGCCCTCTGTCCTTACACCCTCTGTCCTTACACCCTCTGTCCTTAGACCCTCTGTCCTTAGACCCTCGGTTCGAGTGAGGAAAAACTTGCCCACAAAAAACCCTTTTAACAGGGAAAAAGTGGAAGAAACCTCAGGAAGAGCCACAGAGGAGGGATCCCTCTCCCAGGACGGACAGACGTGCAATAGATGTCACGTGTACAGAACAAGTCAACACAAACATATTGTACAGTTACAATGAATGATAAAATGATTACAGTAGCAGTGGAACCTGTGATAGAGACGAAACAAAACATTTGAATCTTCATTATGACTTAAAACAGCATCAGACTTCAGTAAATGTTCAATAGCTTAAAATAATATACAGTAAGAATGTACATAATTTCACTCTCATGCTGCCTGAAAGAATCTCATGATGACGTGAATAAAATTGATATTATGAGTCAAATGCACCTGTTATAACATCAGAAAATATCTCTTGTTTTACAGATTCACTGACACAAGGTTTGGCTTGTTCAAACAATGAACAAAAAAGTATAAGTCAGTGGTTCTGTGTCAAAAATGTATCAAATATATAGCTATGTAGACAAATAGCTAAACTAAGAACGTATAAACATTTATAGACACATGAGATTTTACAATACAAGTAATTAAACAGAGTAAATAAATGAATGTAATGAACACAGGAAAAAGTAAGTGAGATGTAAATATGAGTGTGTTCCCACATCTCATCATATCAGAGGACAGGAAAGATGGAAAATATCAAAGTGTCTCTGATTTCCTCTGCTGTTCTTTTCTGTCACCTCCTGGTTGTTTTTGGTCACTACAGGTTTTTAGTCCATGTTCAGAACTGTATCGCTGTATTCAAATTGACTTTGGTCTCCTCTTCTGTGGTGTTTTATGTTGCTCCTCCTGTCGCTTCTTAACCTCCCACATGGGATGGAGTTCATAAACATTCTCATTTGCATCATCCTTTTTGACAGCTAGATTTCTTGTTTTATATGATGTACTTCTTTCTCTCATGATCCCTGTGTGGAAACAGAAAGAGAAAAATGTTGCAGTTGGTGTTTTCGTGTGTTTCAATGAGAAAACTACAGAAGAAGAACAAAAATATGAAAAACTGAACTGGAATATTTTTTTAAATCTCAGACAATTGTGATTTTTTTTCTTTCTCATTTTAAGATGGTGATCTGCAATTTGCCATCTGAGATCACAACTGACACTTTTATCAGCTTTAGCTAACTAATTAATAAAAATCAATGAATCCAATGAACGGTCAATTGTGCTGAACAGTACTCAGTTAAACTTGAAGTAAGCTGCCAGGTTTTTTTCTGTGACTGCTGGACACAAGTTTGTTTAACTTCAGTCATGAACATTGTGTTATATAATCTGTTGATCCAACGTATCACTACAGCCAATGAAGAGCTCTGACAGGAAGTTCACATAAAAAATGAAAACGAAAATGTGACTTACTGTTACATATCAAAATTAGAACATGAAGCAGCAGAAAACCAATGCCAAGAACGATGATGGTCCAAGTTGAACTAAAATGGGACCAGCCCATGAAGAAATGATCTGAAATGAAACAACACAGAACAGAACGACATTTTTTAATCAAACTCGACCTCAACTGTTAAAAAACAGAAACAATATGTTGAATTTATTTTGAACTCTTTATAACCTGGAACATAGAAGTGTGTCTCTCTGGTCTGGTTGATGTTCTTCTGTTGGACTCTACAGGTGAAGTTGTCGCTCTTCTCCATCTTCTGCTGACAGTATAGAGGTCATCAGGACCTCTGACTGTCTCTGTAGGTCCAGCAGAGAGGAGGTTTCCCTCACCGTCCAGCCAGAACACCTCAGGCTCTGGATACCAGCCTTTAGCGTCACACTGTAAAACCACCTCTCTGCTCTTATTGGAGACAAACTCTATGACGGGCGTGGAGACGACACCTGATGATCAGAGAGGAGGAATTATAACATACGTCACTGATTTGTATCAAACTGCTCGTGGCAGCAAGTCTGACTTACCAACAGTGAGTTGGATGGACGCGTCCTTCATCATTGAATCCAAGATACAAAAATATTTTCCTGTATCAGAAAGTTTCACTTTGAAGATTTTCATGGAGACGTTTCCGTTCTTCAGTTCATCCACAAACAGTCTGGTGCGGTAATGATAAGATGGATTTTGACTCCGGTACACCAGTCGTCCATCTTGGTGAACATGGATGTACTTTGGGTCTAAATCAGGTCTGGTCCACATCACGGTCTCTGAATCTGCATCGATGGGAGGTTCAAGGTGACATGGTAGAATGACATCATCACCAGCCAGGGCCACGATTGGTTGATGTGAACAAATTAACTGTGACTGCTCTGCAGGAAACTACAGCAGCAGAGTTAGAGACGTGAAACAGTCAGACTGTGAAGGAGAGCTTCTTCACCTTCTCAGATGATCTGTGGTGATGCAACAGTCTGTTAATAAATGTTAGAAATAAACCAGGTGACTTAAAAACTCTGCCCATCAATCAAAACAGTAAAAATAAATAAGTTAATTTACATAAATAAATGATTAATTAATGTTCAAACAACAAAAACAAAGTAGTGACAATAATCCTGAAGTTTCAGAAACATTTCCATGGAACACTGTGACCTCTGATTGTGTCTGATGTTTGAGGACACTGCACAAAGTTATTATCTATTATTAAGTTAATATTATTTTGACATCATGATACAGTTATTAATAATGCCCATAAAAAAGCTTATATGTTTTTTTAAACATATCTGTCTGTGTCGTCATTTTGAAACTCTGTCTGTAAAGTCTTGTGAGGTTTACAGGCCCGGGACACAAGGAGCAGAGCTGGTGTCGTGCCAGAACAGGAGCTGGACGAGCGGGCTCAGCAGCCTCTATGGACGTAATGGCAGAGCAAAATCTGCAAAGACATCAATGATGGAGCTGAGGCGGGCTGAATGAAGTCTGTTTACTCAAACCAGACATCTGTAACCACACCCACCTGTCAATCAAAGCGTCCACACTCTTCATTCTGCAGAACTTTAAGCCTTAATATCATTTGAACAGACCGTTCAGTACTTAAGAGACTTTATTGAATGTTGGTTATTAAATAACAACAGATGATATACTTATATACATATACTTATATAAAACAGAAATATATATGAAGATATGTGAGAAATAGAAAAATAAAAGATTTCACAGGTTCCTGAATGAACACATTGTAACATTACACTAAAATGTTCACATATAAAAAATAAGATAAAGTAAGAATTCAGCAGGAGATAACAGCACAGTGTAAAAAAAGTCAAAGTGTGCATGTGCAGAGTTTACATCTCGATATGAGCACTGACAGTATGAACAACGGATGCCGTATCTGTGATGTTTTGAAGCTCAGTGTGATGCCTCTGGTCATCACCTTAAAGTGTTGAAGGAGAAACTTTGACTCTCTCTGTGTGACTTAAGAAGTCAGGACTCTTCAGTCACAGCTCAAAGACTGCAGACCAACTTCACTAAAGTTTCCTTCTTCAGTACGTGTCTGCAGTCTTTACAAAGATGATCAAGCTTCAATAAATATTACAGCATCAGACATCAGAGGCTCCTGAACACTTTCTTCCCTCCTGACCTCAACATTGACCATTGACCATTGACCATTGACCATTGACTTCAGCAATTTCTCCACCACACTGTCCTGGTGTTTGAACTGTTTCCTCTACAGTTCCTCCATCTCTTCTATTTTCACACTGACCCCTGACTTTTGGCTCTTCATGACTTTTCTGTAAGGTAATACCTGGTTTTAGGTTTTTCTGGTTGTTTGAACTTTGTTCAGTCGTCAGTTCATCCTCAGTTGCTTCCTGGTTGTCCAGTTGCTCATCTTGTCTGGTCAACATGGGACAGTCTGAGCCGTTGGTCTGAATGGTTTTGGTGTTGTTGCCCAAAGTCATGAAGTTCATTTCAGTTCTCAGTCTCCTCTCGGTCCCTGTGTGTCAACAGAAGAAGAAATCTGTTTAAATTCACTGTGTTCATGTCGTTTTACTAAATATCCAACACTCGAGTGTTTAAACCTCTGCACCACATTTTACATTTCACATTCTGTTTCAGAGTTTACAAGAATATTTTCACATTAAATCATGAACATGTTTGAACAATCATGAACATCATGAACATTGTTCTATATAATCTGTTGATGCTTTGGAATTAGCTGCAACATATCACAACAGCCAATGAAGAGCTCTGACAGTAACTCCACATGAAAAAGGAAAATGAAGACGAGACTTACTGAAATATTTCACTGTGAGAAAAATGACCAGCAGACAACCAATAAGGATGGAGATGATGATGATGATGATGATCTGAGTCTGACTCAAAGAGGACTGAACCGTGAAGAAATCACCTGAAATGAAACAACACAGAACAGAACGACATTTTTTAATCAAACTCGACCTCAACTGTTAAAAAACAGAAACAATATGTTGAATTTATTTTGAACTCTTTATAACCTGGAACATAGAAGTGTGTCTCTCTGGTCTGGGTGATGTTCTTCTGTTGGACTCTACAGGTGAAGTTGTCGCTCTTCCTCACAGTCAATCTTCTGCTGACAGTATAGAGGTCATCAGGACCTCTGACTGTCTCTGTAGGTCCAGCAGAGAGGAGGTTTCCCTCACCGTCCAGCCAGAACACCTCAGGCTCTGGATACCAGCCTTTAGCCTCACACTGTAAAACCACCTCTCTGCTCTTATTGGAGACAAACTCTATGACGGGCGTGGAGACGACACCTGATGATCAGAGAGGAGGAATTATAACATACGTCACTGATTTGTATCAAACTGCTCGTGGCAGCAAGTCTGACTTACCAACAGTGAGTTGGATGGACGCTTCCTTCATCATTGAATCCAAGATACAAAAATATTTTCCTGTATCAGAAAGTTTCACTTTGAAGATTTTCATGGAGACGTTTCCGTTCTTCAGTTCATCCACAAACAGTCTGGTGCGGTAATGATAAGATGGATTTTGATTCATAAAATTCAGTCGTCCATCTTGATGATAATGGATGTACTTTGGGTCTAAATCAGGTCTGGTCCACACCACGGTCTCTGAATCTGCATCGATGGGAGGTTCAAGGTGACATGGTAGAATGACATCATCACCAGCCAGGGCCACGATTGGTTGATGTGAACAAATTAACTGTGACTGCTCTGCAAGGAAACAAGAAACAGAAACAAACATGAACAACAGTGAAAAGTAGAGAAGGTGAGAACGGCCGTGCTTTCTCGAGATAACGACATCATTTATTTATTTATCAAGTCTTTTGTCACTGAAGAGCAGTCTGATGCTATTTTTCAATGCTAATTAGCATGCTAACACACTATGATGGTGAACATATTAAAATCTACTACAAATCATAGTTAGCATGTTAGCATAGTGTCATTAGCATTAATCTCAAACCACGACTAGTGTAGCCTCAAAGAGCCTCACTGTGGCTGTACATTTATGTTAACGTCTACTTCTTTCCAACACATGCACACATCGATGTGTTACTGGAGTGTTTTGTGTTGAAATTACCTCCAACAGACTGAAGAACCATGAGAATGAAAACACTGCAGGTCCTGAAGGACAGTCCATCACTGGGCTGGATCTTTGTCTGCAGCATGCTGGACTCCTGAAAAGTTCACTTTGTAGTTACTTTGTGCTTCATGAGACTTCAAAACACTTCATCTATACAGACTAGTAGAAAACACTGAGGCAGAGGGGGATGACATGCAGCTGATGGCCACAGATCAGATTTCAGCCATATATATATTGATACGTATTGATTTATCTCACTGGATAGGTCAGTGGTAATGCTGCTGACTTTGACACAGGAGACTGGGGTTCAGATCCAATGAGGGACCAGGGCAACTTGATGAGAAATGGGCTACTGGAACAAGACATCGCTGGACAACTATACTAGAATGTCGGATACATGTCGGAAACATCTTCGAAACCAAGAGTCCACCGTTCCAACATACACAACTGCTATCACAACTAGAGACTGATAAGAACAACAATGAACGCTACGGCGAGGGGGAGCCAGGACGACAGGTCAGAGGGGGATAACATCAACTCTACACAAAACTACATACATATTTATATATATTTATATATTCAGTGTATATATATAATACAAAAGAATATTGTCAAAATATAAACATTTTCATACCTGTAGACGAACTCGGACGGTTGGTTCCAGGAATGAGAGCTCAAACAGGTAACAGCAAACACAGCTTGTGCAAACAGAGTTTGTGCAAACAGAGTTTGTGCAAACAGAGCAGTCAGAACGAAACATGTTCTATCATAGCAGTTCAACATTGATCAGAAATTACTACTCTGCTTTGCTCTTTGCATTTTCTTTGTTCTTCCTCCTCCTTGTATTTTTACAGTACTGCACCCTGCATCTCACAAACGTGTCCTTTGTCTCTGTGAAACTGTAATTCTTGTTCTTTGTTGATATGAACCTGCAACCAGTCAAAATCTATTGAGCAGTCAGTACTGTAAACAAATGGAAAGCACAATGTTCAGGGCCGGACAGTTTGTTTCTTGTAACTACACATCTACTTTACAAAAAGTAGATGTGTAGTTACAAAAAATATTAATGCAGCACAATACATACAGTGATGAACTTTACAAATGTCTATTGAAACAGCTGCATGTAGTGTAGCACAGTACATTTGATACAGCAGTATACTGAACCCGCTCTTCTCTGAACGTCCTCACTATGGTGGAGTCTAAGTCCTGCTTCTCTCATTGTCAGTCCATGGACAAGAACATGGTCTATGATTGTTGCTTGATATTTCCACTCTTCATCCTCCTCCTCTTCCTCCTCGTCCTCCACCTCGCATACGCACTCGTCCTCTCACATAGTTTCTTCTATCCATTCTCAGACTTTCTCCTTCCCACCTTCAACAACCTGTTTGCTCTCTGATCTGGCTTATATTGGCTGTGTCACATCATTTGAAACAAGTGAAATCAGTTTTGAGTGGTTGTGTTTAATCACTGACAGGTCTGCTCTATTTGTGTTTACAAATTTGGATGACGTGCATTAGAGTGCAGAATGTGTTTAGAGTTTTGCTGAAAAGTGTAAGTGAGATCTGCAGATTGTGTTTCACCATGTGAAATGGTTTAAGGCCACAACAGACTGCACAATTAGCTAAATGAGTTCAGGCAACTGAGAACTTTGTTCAGCCAATGGGCTTTAGTGTTTTAGCCATTGAGAAAAACTGTAAAATGACTGCAGTACTCGTTTTTAACCAGTAGATGTCAGTGTTACACATAAAGTTACATGTTGTTTCTTTAAAGAAGAGAGAATGAGAGCCAATAAATTGATTTCAGTCTCATCAAATAAACTTTGAATTGATCATTCTGATCAGTAATTAAGTGAATTATAACCTAAATGACTTGAAAAGGATTTGGAGTTCAGCACAGAAGAAGTTGGCAGCATTCACTCTGCAACATTAAACAGACCAACATGTAGAAACACAAGAATTTATTAAGACAATAAAAGCATATATACACATTATCAAACATATACATATAAAAAGATATGTACATATATCATATCTGTTTTTACAGTTTTTTTACAAACTTAAAAAATATACAAATAAGTATATAAATATATATATAGCCAAAGTTGAATGATTAAAAATATGTCCATGAAGCTTATGAAATTAGGTAAAAATGAATTCTCAGCTCCAGGACTGTGGGGGCGTGTCCTCTGGAGGCTCTATTAAAGTAACGTTATTCATCCAGGAAAAATACATTTGCAGTACTTTGATGGCAGAGCTAACAACTGAGTGCAAACAAGAATAATAACAAGCATACAGAGAACCACAGAATACTTTGACACCATCATGGTGTATCAACTGTAACCTCTACATGCATTTTCTCTGATTCTGATGATTGATGATCAATATGTACAACTTCATACTTCATGTCCAGTTGCTCATCTTGTTTGGGCAACATGGGAAAGTCTGAGCCGTTGGTCATTAACTTTATTTCAGTTCTCAGTCTCCTCTCGGTCCCTGTGTGTCAACAGAAGAAGAAATCTGTTTAAATTCACTGTGTTCATGTCGTTTTACTAAATATCCAACACTCGAGTGTTTAAACCTCTGCACCACATTTTACATTTCACATTCTGTTTCAGAGTTTACAAGAATATTTTCACATTAAATCATGAACATGTTTGAACAATCATGAACATCATGAACATTGTTCTATATAATCTGTTGATGCTTTGGAATTAGCTGCAACATATCACAACAGCCAATGAAGAGCTCTGACAGTAACTCCACATGAAAAAGGAAAATGAAGACGAGACTTACAGAAATATTTCACTGTGAGAATAATGACCAGCAGAAAAACAAGAATGATGATGATGATGATGATGATGATGATGATCTGAGTCTGACTCAAAGAGGACTGAACCGTGAAGAAATCACCTGAAATGAAACAACACAGAACAGAACGACATTTTTTAATCAAACTCGACCTCAACTGTTAAAAAACAGAAACAATATGTTGAATTTATTTTGAACTCTTTATAACCTGGAACATAGAAGTGTGTCTCTCTGGTCTGGGTGATGTTCTTCTGTTGGACTCTACAGGTGAAGTTGTCGCTCTTCCTCACAGTCAATCTTCTGCTGACAGTATAGAGGTCATCAGGACCTCTGACTGTCTCTTTAGGTCCAGCAGAGTTTCCCTCACCGTCCAGCCAGAACACCTCAGGCTCTGGATACCAGCCTTTAGCCTCACACTGTAAAACCACCTCTCTGCTCTTATTGGAGACAAACTCTATGACGGGCGTGGAGACGACACCTGATGATCAGAGAGGAGGAATTATAACATACGTCACTGATTTGTATCAAACTGCTCGTGGCAGCAAGTCTGACTTACCAACAGTGAGTTGGATGGACGCTTCCTTCATCATTGAATCCAAGATACAAAAATATTTTCCTGCATCAGAAAGTTTCACTTTGAAGATTTTCATGGAGACGTTTCCGTTCTTCAGTTCATCCACAAACAGTCTGGTGCGCAAATGATAAGATGGATTTTGATTCTCAAAATTCAGTCCTCCATCTTCGTGATAATGGATGTACTTTGGGTCTAAATCAGTTCTGGTCCACACCACGGTCTCTGATCTGACATCGATGGGAGGTTCAAGGTGACATGGTAGAATGACATCATCACCAGCCAGGGCCACGATTGGTTGATGTGAACAAATTAACTGTGACTGCTCTGCAAGGAAACAAGAAACAGAAACAAACATGAACAACAGTGAAAAGTAGAGAAGGTGAGAACGGCCGTGCTTTCTCGAGATAACGACATCATTTATTTATTTATCAAGTCTTTTGTCTCCTGTGAAGTTTCAGTCGATGAGTTTTGAGTGAAATGTCTCAACAACTGTTGGTGAGTTTGCACATCGATGTGTTACTGGAGTGTTTTGTGTTGAAATTACCTCCAACAGACTGAAGAACCATGAGAATGAAAACACTGCAGGTCCTGAAGGACAGTCCATCACTGGGCTGGATCTTTGGCTGCAGCATGCTGGACTCCTGAAAAGTTCAGAGTAGATCAACAGTTAACATCTGATTCTGCCCGACACAGTGCTCTCACTGCTGGAGGCAGAGGCTGTTTTTCCGGGACAGGTAACTACAAATCAGACAGGGTCAGGAACATTACCTGTAAATTATAGATGATTTATTCTTTTAGGACCTCTACATTATTTTTAACCTCTACATGCTGCCGCTTGCAGACGTCATCAGGAGACACAGCATTCATTTCCATAGCTACGCTGATGACACACAGCTGTACATTGCCTCGTCTCCTGATGACTCTGGGCCAATGGATGCCCTTTTTAACTTTTAGACATAAAGTTATGGATGGCTGAGAACAGGACAAAACCGAACCCTGGGATCGTTCAGCGGTAACTTCGCGCATGCGCGAGTCATTGGCAGTCTGCTCTTTTCACAGAATAGCTTAAATGATCACCACGATCATCACGTCATCATTTTCACACAAAAAAAGCCTGAACTCTCGTAGTCAGGCTTTTACAATATGTAAATACGTAACATGTAACCTGTCGACCTGAGTTCCGTCAGTTCGGCTCCAACCTTGTTTCCGTCAGTTCTCTGTGTGTCTCTCTGGTCTCTCGAGCTTCTCTCCAGTAGTCTCAGTTCCAGTCCAGTTCCACAATATGTAAATATATATATATATATATATATATATATATATATATATATATGTATGTATGACCTGAGTTCCGTCAGTTCATACAACCTCCAACCTTTCCCGCTCTCAGCTTCGTAAAGACAGTAAATAGTCACATGACTGTGTCTGCACCAATGAATATGGTGCAGGAATATGACGTCAGATGTCTGCACCAATCAGTACTGGGGGTGATGTTATCCCCTCTGACCTGTCGTCCTGGCTCCCCCTCGCCGTAGCGTTCGTTGTTGTCCTCATCACTCTCTAGTTGTGATAGCAGTTTCTGATTGTGTATGTTGAACCTTTGTCCGGCTTTGTGTTGTTCCAGTAGCTCATTTCTCATCGAGTACCCGAGCCGGTATATTTGCAGTTTCACTGTGGTAGCTCTGGACCTTGCCTAAGGGTCCACACTGGATTGGATCCGAACCCCAGTCTCACTAACACTGAGCTATCCAGTAAGCTATATCAATATATATCAATATGTATCAATATATATATGCATGAGGCAAGAACGGGTTTGCTGATTTCTTATTTCTCCTTATGTAATTGAACTATATTTTGTACTGTAACTTTAGATCTGAAGTTTATATGTTGGTCTAATAGTCATTGATGAGTGAGTTTAATTGAATATGGCTGTTTGTTCATCTTTTCTGTCTGTTTCATTTAAGTTTGATGCTGGCGGTACTGTAGCTTTAAGAGGAGTGTACGGACCAAGCGGAAAACGGCCGCTCAAGCTGCAGCCTGTTTCTCTTAGTTTAGACCCGCCCACAAGCTCCTGATTGGCTCTGCCGTTTCTTCTGTGATTGGCCGTCCCCGCTGTCACTCTTGCACACCGGTCTGCTTCGCACCTGCATGAAGCTGAACCGCCTGAACTGTGTGGCAGTTTGTCACACACACCAAGAAAGGGTTGATGCCTCGGACAGGAAGAAACTCTGCCAGGAATTTATCTCTGCCAATGATCCAAGACAACATGTGTGTGGAAGCTTTGGATGAGTTGATTATGTTGACCCTTCTGTGGTCTGTGGGTGTGTGTGACGTCACATACAACGTCACTGCAGCAGGTAACAGTCACAGATATAACACTGACTCTTAAAGTGTTGAAGGAGAAACTTTGACTCTCTCTGTGTAATTTAAGAAGTCAGGACTCTTCAGTCACAGCTCAAAGACTGCAGACCAACTTCACTAAAGTTTCCTTCTTCAGTACGTGTCTGCAGTCTTTACAAAGGTGACACCTGCTCACATGGACTGAGAACATAGTGACAATGGACAGATTGTAATTTAACATTCAACACAAACAACCAAGCCCGGATCATGAACCGGGCCGTCTGGACCTCGGCCCGGGGGCCTCGAGCTCCCAGAGGCCTCCGTCACTTCTTTTTTTTACTTTGTGAGGAGAACTCAATGAGTGTGTGATGAGTTACAAAGTTATAGCCTATCCGATATATTTGCAAATAAAAATATGACTGATTGTTTTGCTGTCTGTGTCCGGGCGATGACGACGGGGACGTAGCTACACACGTATAGATAGATAGATGCCTCCACCTCGACGGCTCACCCACAGCGGGGTGCCTCGCCCTCGACTGAGACAGGGAAAGCCGCCTGTTCATCTGCGGCCCCACCCGCATCTTCGCCCAGCCTGGAGGCCCCGCCTGACGGCCGTGACGAGGCGAGTGATCCCGTGGGTGATCAGAACCAGAATCAGAACCAGAATCACTTTCATTCTCCAGGTATGTGAACACACACGAGGAATCTGACTCCAGTTACACTTTGCTCTCTCAGTACAAACATCAAACATGTATAGACACAGGTACAGGTAAAGAACAAGACAGAGGACTTGACAGGTAAATGTAGACAAGAACAAGAACAAAAGCTATGTACATGTAAAAGGTAAATATATATATACATATATTATATAATATCTGTGTGTATAGACAATGGTGCATAGTGGAGGATGAAATAATAAATATAGATATACAGTGTGCACAGTATGACAGTATGAGTGTAGTGATGATATTTACATACATCATTTTTAATTTACTGATATTTGAGTCAGGGTTTAGTGTTCATCACTGAGACAGTCTGAAGGAAGAAACTGTTCTGCCAGAGGGGAGAAGTTCAAACAGTTTGTGACCAGGGAGTGATGGTCTGCAGAGATGTTACCTGCCCGGTTCCAGACTCTGCACAGGTACAGGTCCTGGATGGAGGGCAAAGACCCTCTATCCAGGACCTGACGCAGATCATTTTCTCTGCAGACCTTACTGACAAACATCCTCTGCACAGATCCTGAGTGCTCAGTTTTCTAATCTTCTGAGCAGTGAACATCTGCTGCTTTTAATAAGTTCACATGTTGCCTCCAAACAAACATTACTCGTTGCTCTGTGATCACTGCTTCACCCGTTTGTTCTTCCTCCATCCTCCACATGACACCTACTGGACAAAAAGGAGAACTACAGCAGCAGAGTTAGAGACGTGAAACAGTCAGACTGTGAAGGAGAGCTTCTTCACCTTCTCAGATGATCTGTGGTGATGCAACAGTCTGTTAATAAATGTTAGAAATAAACCAGGTGACTTAAAAACTCTGCCCATCAATCAAAACAGTAACAAATAAATAAGTTAATTTACATAAATAAATGATTAATTAATGTTCAAACAATAAAAACAAAGTAGTGACAATAATCCTGAAGTTTCAGAAACATTTCCATGGAACACTGTGACCTCTGATTGTGTCTGATGTTTGAGGACACTGCACAAAGTTATTATCTATTATTAAGTTAATATTATTTTGACGTCATGATATAGTTATTAATAATGCCCATAAAAAAGCTTATATGTTTTTTTAAACATGTCTGTCTGTGTCGTCATTTTGAAACTCTGTCTGTAAAGTCTTGTGAGGTTTACAGGCCCGGGACACAAGGAGCAGAGCTGGTGTCGTGC